>CM037647.1:15898153-16223999 GCA_015227895.2 Colaptes auratus | reverse complement strand
GAAGCAAAATCTCTGGAGAGTGTTGGGTTTTGCTGTCCTCCAGGACATGAATGACAGACCCATCTGGACTATTGTAGGAAGCAACTTGTGGAAAGGAAAAAAATGGAATTTGGAGTGGTCCCCCCCACTGTGTTTCCCCATCTGTGTTTCTCCTTCCACGATGCCTCCTTGGCCTTGGGTGGCTCAAGGCTGCTTACAGTGGGAGGGCATTGCACGAGTGCTTGCTGTCTGCTAATCTGATTTTCTTGGCTTTGGGTGGGCTTTGTTTTCCCCTCTCTCCATGCAGCTGGACTGCTGTGGTCCTGACAATGTGATAGGAACTATTGCTCCCCTGTGGAGACAAGACCTCTGCCCAAAGAAGGACTCCTTTCTGAAGAACCTTATTGAGGTAGGCATGGCTGCTCTTCACCCAGCTCCTGCAAAGAAGCTTGGGAAAGCTTAGAGATGTCATTTATTTGGTGTGCTATGGGGGGGGGGATGTTGGGAGGCTTTCAGCAGTGTTTCCTTTGCTGTCCCTCCCTGATGGGCTAGCAGCACAGAGGGCTGAAGTCCTTGGGACTTCCTGGTGGGAAGTCCTAGAACCGGGAGCCAGGCTCCCACCAGGAGGTGGGACCAGAGGAAAGCAGAGCTGCTGTGCTGGGGGTGGGTGAGAGGAAAGCAGGCTCCTGACTATTGTGCTGCTGCTTCAGCCCCCCAGCTGCCACAGAAAAATCGACGAGCTGTTCTCTGGGAAGCTCTACCTGATCGGTATCGCTGCCATCGTGGTTGCTGTGATCATGGTGAGTGACTGCACAGTGCTCTGCTGTTGGGGGACAGGGAAAAGCCACCTGAGCTGTTCCAGCTGGTCTGGGTCTGTCCCTCTCCAATGAATGCCCCTGTGGCTTTTAGCATGCAGTGCCAGCTCTGCACCTCAGCTGCTCTGGGATGTGGTGAGACTGAGGGCTTCTTTGTCCTCCCTGGCGGGTTGGGATGTCAGAGCAGGAGTCCAGAAGGACAGAGCACCATTAAGCTCCTCACTGCCTCCAAACCCACTCAGATCTGCTTGCTTTGCTGGGGTGTGTTTGCTCCCCAGTGAGCACTGGGTAACCCAGTGTGGGTACAAAGGCTGGGCTATAATGCCACAGGCACCTGGAAGCTTTTGCTCTGTGGCTGGCAGCTGTGAGGCTTGCCAGCAAGAGAGGGGAGAACATCTTCCCCTCTCTTATCAGCTCCTAATGGAAAGAGCAGCAAAGACAGCGCTGCCCTTACCTCTGGCATTAAGAGACTGGAGCGAGGAACCTTGGGATGTGGGAAGCTCTGGCATCTTACTGGTCAGAACCTCACTGGTGTCTCTGTGTCTCCCAACAGATCTTTGAAATGATCCTGAGCATGGTGCTGTGCTGTGGCATAAGGAACAGCTCCGTCTACTGAGCCGTGAGAGCCAGGAGGAAGGGGGGTAGCAGGGTGGACGGCGCTAGAGGGGACCCCAAGTCCACCAAGTGCCCGGAGACATTTCAACAGAAGACAAAGAAACTCTGTATATAAATACTTCCACTATTACCATGCAGTACTTATCTTTTTATGGCAAAGGAGTCTCTTTTTTTTTTTTTTTTTTGGGTAATAAATAAAACTTTCCCAGACCCTTGTGGCTGAGTTAGTTACACATCAGTTGTGTGTGATGGGGAAAGCTGCTGTAGCAGGAGATCAAGTCCTTCCTCCCCCTTCCCCACCCCCTGTAACTCAGAAGTTAAGCTGGTGGAAGATGTAGAGAGGAGAAGGGCTGCAGCCTGTCAGCAGAAATCTTTGCCTTGGTTTTTACTCTCTTTGGTGTTTTTTTTTTCCACCACTGACTGTTTTTATCTATATGTAATCAGGTGCTGAAGCAGGATTTAGCATTTCTGTTTGCTGTGCTCTCCTTTTTCCTACCATCACCCCCAGCTCCCTGCTGGCTGTAGGAAGCCTGGGAGAGGCGAGGGAACAGCCCCCCCATCACCTGGGTGTGATGCATCCGGGGTGGGGTCACAGGCACCTCGTTCCTCTCCGACCTGTTGGCATCGCTAGGTCAACCCTGAACGCAAACCATGCTTCCATTTTTTGGCTCTCTGAGGAGTGGTGATGGTAGGGTTGTTTTTTGGGTTTTTTTTTGGCTTTTTCTTCATGTATTTCCCCCCCCCTCTTCTTTCTTAGGGTTGTAACTTTCTCAATTGGCTCACTTCCACCGGTTCACTGCATCCAAGGCTCAGTGGCTAAATTTCAGTCCCCATTTTTCAAATGGAACAAACTGAAAAACTAGGAAGTACTTCTTCAGCCTCCTTCAGTGTTTCTTTTATAGACCTATGCTTTGAGTTCTGCACTGAGATTCCACTGTTAAGCTAATGCTGGCATATAAATATTGGGGGGGGGGGGGGGGGGAAGAAGAAAACTTAATAAAAGAAGTCCTTAAGCTTTACAAATCCTGCAGTTGTGCATTGCAGGGGTGAGGCTTGGGGGCTCCCAGCCTCTCATGTTTGAAATGTCATCTTTGCACCACTCTCTTGCTCAAGGCAATTTTCCTTACTTAACAGCATGTTGTCACCCACTGGCAGTGCTGGGAAATTGCCATCACCTGATTCTGCAGAAACAGAAAAGTCCACTTAGATCAATGACAGTTAGATCAGCTTAGCAAAGCCAGGATTTCAGAGCACACTGGTTAAACCTGTTTCCTGTGACTGGTTAAGCTTTGGCTGCCAGTTTGGTGAACGTTGCTTCTGTTACCATGCTGACAGAGGGGGAGAGTGGCCCAGGAGCTATGTAATAAAATCTGAGAGTCTCTAAAAAGGTATCTATGTGTATAGTTCTATAGAAATATATTTTTAAGCAAAGCCTTTTCTTTAGCCCTACAGGCACTCGAGCTGGAAATGATGGCATCTCTCAGCTCTCTGTCACCTCGCAGCAGGTGAGGGGAGGAGCTGAAACTTGTGATCACTTTCCCCACTTCAGGACTATTTCTGTTTTCTCAAAGTGTCTCACTCTCCCCCTTTGTGGCAACAATGATCTTCAATAGGGTAGGGAGGCAGACCCGATCATTATGACCTAACCTTGTCCACTCCACGTGGTGCTGTGGCCTTTGCCACCACAGGACAAGAAATTCCTGCACTGGGGCAAGCTGATCCATTCGGAGGCTTTTTTTTCCCATGCTACTACTCCCCCCACCTTTCCTTTTCCTGCCTTTTAGTATAAGGGCCTTTAGAAAATATATAGGTAAATTATATATAATAGATATATATATATTAAAAAAATAATATATCAAGTTGTGCTGGGTAAGAGGAGGAAGTGCTTCAGGCAGAACTTCAAATTGAGGGGTTGGACAAGAGAAGATTCAGCCTTAGAAATCGAGCCTTAAAAGCAACACTGCCCTGAATGTCCACCTTGTGCACGGAAGAACGAGGAGGTGTTGGCAGTAGGTCACCTCCCTCCCCTGCTCCCAGCATAGCTCCTTCAGGTCACATCTGCTCTGTCATGTGGCTCTCTGTGTATGCACCTACCAAGCATGTGTGTCTCCGGGATGTGCGCCGGGCTCGGGAGCGTACAGGATGGATGTGTAACTTGCCGCCTCTGCCGCCGGCTGTTGGTCATGTGTATAAATATGCCATTAAGCAGCTTCAGTTCTGTTTTTCTTTTGGTTTGGGTTTTTTTATTTCCTTATGCTGCATTTTTGATATTGTTCAGCATTCAGTTGATGCTGTCTGTGTGGCCGGAGCTCTGTTTGAAGATGGGCTGGATCTCGATGCAGGCCAGCTGTGTCCTTAGACATTAGAGCTTTAGAGGTCTAGGATGTCCCAGGAGAAAGTGGTACTTGGAGAGGAGTCTGAGAGCTTGGAAGGCGAAGAGCAGGACATTCTTTCAGTCCATGTCCCCCACACAGGCTGCATTTGCACTCTGGCTCATTTCAGAGGTGGCTTGTCACTGTGGGAGCTCCAGAGCAGCTCCCTGGTCACTTCCTGTCTCTGTGGCTGCTGCAGGAAAGGTGCTTCCAGGGCAGGTGCTGCAGGAGGGGAACAGCCAGCAGTTGGGAGCTTATGGAAGGGGACAGAAGGCGTTTTGGAGGGAAAGAGTAATGTTTTTTTGAGTGGCAAGCTGAGTGTCCCCTGTTCCATGGAATGGTCATTGGCTGGAGCAGGAGGGTGAGCCCTGGGAAAGAGAGAGAAAAAGAATCTGTTTTTTGGGTTGGGAGGAACTGTCAAAGATCATCTAATCCAATTCCCCTGCAGTGAGCAGGGACAGCAACTAGAGCAGGAACTGTCAGGCTTAAGAACAATGAGGTAGCTGAGAAATTCTCTCAGAAAAAGCTGCCCACTTGGGTCAGTTTGAGTCCAACCTCCTCTGGACCCGAGTTAAAATAAATTGGAAGAGGGATCCATGAAGGGCTGAGGGGACCTGACAGGATCCAGAAGTGACAGAATTCTTCTGCCAGTTGTTCAGTCCCAAAGCTTGGAGCCACTCAATGAGGACTCCTGCCCCAGCTCAGACCCTCTCCTGCATAGCTGTGCGTTTGTGTGTGCAACATGGGGCCCTGCCCTGCTCCCCCCCTGCCATGTCCCTCAAAACCAAACCACAGATGAAATTGTGGGCTGTAAAAACAAACCTCTCCCTCTCCAGGGAAGCATGGTGCTGGAGCTAGAGAGAAAATGGCCTTGAGCTGAGACAGGGAGGAGGAGAGAGGCTGGTGGGGAAGAGGACAGTCAACTTTCCAGGTCTGAGTTCAAAGACCACATGGAGAGGTCAAACAGAGCCGCTGACAGCTTAACTGAATGCTTGGGATTTTTTCATACTGTGGAGCATGCCACAAAGCAGTGTGTTTAACTTCTTTCTGCCTTTTTTTTTCTTTTTTCTCTTTTTTTTTTTCAAAGAAAGGAAAGCAATGAAACAAGAATCAATCTAATAAACGTTTCTCATAGTGTGCACAGTGTGCTGAACTGCTGCAGTTTTACAACCAGTTAACCTTAACACCAGGATGCTTTGTGAACCAGGCTTTGACGGCATGGGTGTTTCCAGCCCCTGGGAGGGGGCCTGCAGGCAGGCTGGGGAGGCATCCGGAATGGTGCTGAGGGAAGGCAAACAACCTTGCTTGCCGGCAGCGGTGGCTGCTGCAGTTGTGCCTCCCCTCAAGGGCCGGGGGGCACAGCTGTAGGGGAGCTAATGTGGGTTGCAAATAGGGGGACTGTGCTGGAATTCAGGGGTGCTGCGGTTGCAGTACTGTGCAAGCTCCAGGGGCTTCTCCTAAAGTGACCAAAAATGGCCCCAACTGTCCTCTGCTGCCATCCGGCCCGGGGCTGGGCTGGTGTTTGTGGGTGGCTTGGGAATGCCAGTGTGGCTGCCACCCACTGCCCCTCTGCACCATCAGGGAAAGCCTGGCTAGAGGAGAGGGAGGCTGAGTGCTGTGATCCCAGAGTGCCTGCCTCTCTCTGCCCTGTCCTGGCCTCCTGGCTGTGTTTGGAGTGGGAACATCCTGGCAGTGCGGGTCTGGAGAGGGCGGGGAAGGCTGGGCGAGGGAGAGCCACGGTCAGCTGCCCCAGAGAAAGGCAAGCCTTGCTCCCGGCGGCTGTGCTCCTGCTACCAGATCATGCCCATCTGTTGTTCTTTCACTTGTTTACCTGAATGTTATTGGAGTCAGACATAATGACTTCTGGAAATTAAAAAAAATAATAATAAAAACAAAAGTATAAAGAAAATATATTTAAAAACAATAAAAAAGAGAAAGAAACAACCAGCCAAGCACTTGTTAGTGCTTTTTTTGATGATGTGTTGTCAGATCTTGTTTCTTTCCAGCATGTACAGATTTCTGCCATATCTTCCAAGGGCACAGGCTCATCTCCTTCTCTTGTTCAGGCAAAATTCAGGCTGCAGGGAATGCAGTCCTCAGCTGACCCTTTTAGTGGTTTCCCATGGATGTGATGCTCTTCGCTTCATGCCTTAAAACATTTGGATTGTGGTGCTGTGCTGTTGTTCCAGGGAGGGATGAAATTATTCCTGCCTCTGGAGTGAGGGTGAAGCTGATGTGAGTCAGTGCCAGACACAGACTGCTGTTCAATGGGGGGAGAAATGATAGTGGAAACCAACTGGCAGAGCAGAGTGCACATTTGGCAGCCAGAGCTGGTGCCTTGGGACCTCAGCCTGGAAGCATAGCTGGGGTCTTAAACCTTCCCTGGCTCTGTCTGCAACTCAGGTCTGAGTGTTAACACTGGTGTGCTCATGCAGGTGCTGTGAAGGCGTGGGTTCTTCTTGGGAAAGAGCAGTCCTGCTGTGCAGGAGCATGTGAGGCCACTCAGATAAGGCCCTGCCAGGGGGAAGGGGTGGGTGGAATGCCTGCAGCCCACCGGCTCTCATGTTGCACCTTGGCATGCACTTCTAGTCAACGTTTTTCTTCATAGGTCTGAAGGGTTGAGAAAGTCACTGGAGGCCTTAACTGTGGACTCATGATTCCTGGGCATATGACTGTGGAATCCTTTCTTCATAAACCAAGAATTTTTCAACAAATGAAAATACAAGCATGAATTCTTCTAAGCTAGACCATGAGATTTTTTTTTTCCCCCAGCAGGATTCTTTTCCTCCTCCCTCCCAAACGGTTTCCTTCCCCCCTCCCCTCTAGACTGTTTCTAAGGAGAAGTTTTGGATGTCTTTTTTGCTTTGGTGAGCTCTATTTCATAAGCCTCTTCTGAGATGTTTGTGTTCTAAGTAGCAATGTGCCTGTTCCCTATTAAGACAGCTGCAAGGAACCAGTATCAATTGCTGTGTCCATCCCTTATAGAAAGATTATCTGAGCTCTGACCAAGATTTACATTCTTCCCACTGGAGGGAAAAGCCCAGCCAGCTCTCCCCCACATAAGCTGTTCTGGTGGAGGTTTCTTGTGGAGCAAAGCTCCCTCCCTCTGCCTGCCAGCTATCCTTGCCAGGCTCTGTGCTGAAGGATGTGTTAGACAGTGGCTGTTCTGACATTCCTGCTCTGTGTCCTTTTCTGGGTATGGCAGCATGGCCCTCGCAGTTAGGGGAGTTTCAGCTCCAGGGCAAGCTACTGACAATGGAGAAGACTGTTTTGAACTAAAAGGTGAGTATTTCAACACCTCCCTCATCTACTAGGGCTGAGAAGCTGTGGCTGCATCAGAGAGGAGATGTGAGTGGAAATACAGACCCCAGTGAGAGAGCATCTGCCATCAGTGGGTGCTGAAGGGGAGAAGGAAACAACTTCCAGACCAGCTCTGAAGTGACAAAGACACAGGCTAGAAGCCCCAGCTGCCATAGATGCCACACTGTGCACTGCACTAGAGGTGCAGTGTTAATCCATGTGGTTTTGTCTGATCACTCCCTTCAGCTGCAGCCTAGGGAGCACCAGATTACCTTGCAGCAGGCATGACCCTAGCAGCAGGGCACAGAAGTGCTGTTCTTCAGCCAGCTTCTGGCAGCTTGTGTGATGCAGGCAGCCTGATGCTTTCACTTCATAGCCCAGGGACCTGGAGCAAGCAGAAAACACCACCCAGCATCTGGAACTGCTGGAACTGAAACCCAGGTTGTTTTCACACCTGCAGATACATTAGAGGGCACATAAACTTTGCAGCCAGGCATGCCACTGCAGGCTGGCTGGCATTTCTCCCTGGGTTTAGATGGCTCAGTTCAAGTGCCAGTGGTTGCAAGTAGCACTCTAATTAGAGTGTAATCACACTTCTTCCTCCTTTAAAAAAAGCAAGCTGTTTTTGGCCCTGCTTCACTAGGGCATTCCCTTAAGCTGGCCACAGCTTTGCTGAGTGCTGAAGAGGTGTTGATGTTAGGCCAGGCGAGATGGTGCCCACACAACACCCTCTCTGCCAGCTAGAAGTAAACTGGGCAGATGTCCCCCAGCCAGGGTTAGTGGTGGCTACAAGTTGTGTTGGTTAATGTCCTACATGTCACGCTCTAGAGAAACTGGTTTTGGTTGTCTTGGTTTGGGTTGTTTTGGTAATAACTACAAGCCCTCACCTGGTTCCAACATCCTCCTTCACTCTCTTGACTACACCTGGATCAGACATGCTGGGGTGAATGACAGAAAGGGGGGGGGGGGAAATAAAGGCAATAATTAAGGGCTTTTTTTGGGGACCAATATTCCATAGCTAAGTCAAAATGAACAGAGACACACCCCCCCCCCCAAATGTTTTTGTTTCTTTTAATTAAAAGCCAAATAATTGCAGGAATATAAATGTTGCTCTTAAATGACTTCAGCTCCTCACACCCACAGTTTCTCTAATGGAAGAAGGGTTAAGGTTCTCCCTGCATGTCCTCTCCAGGCTGGCAGTGACATTGTTATTGAGAAGAATCAAGCTGATAAAGACCTTCACAGCCTGTCTGCATTACAACTCTCTTCACAAGGAGCTAATTTTATGTAGTTACCATAGGAGAAAAAAGGACCAACATGGGTAAACAGCACTGGAATAAATCAACCTGCTTGCAGGTGAGCCTGGACCAAAAGAAAAAGCAAAGTCAAACAAGGAAGCGAAGCTTGGTGTAGAGGAGAGGTGGTGTCAAGCACTGAATCCTGGAAACTAACCCTAGGGGGGATTTCAAGGCCATTTGTAGGCTCTTCCTGTAAATGGGAAAGGGGAACTAGAAGAATTTCCTTCAGCCTGTACCCATTCTGACTTGGAGTGACTGCCTTCTCTCAGCAGAGGAGGATGCAGCAATTGTTACTCTGCTTTTGCTTTTTGTCAGCAGAAAATGCTCCTTTCCCTCCCCATCTCTCCTCAGGAGCTCCAGCATTAGCTGCATGTGGCCATACCAGACTAACTTTCATACTCAGATGCAGGAGATGGTGAAAATGCATCCAATTGCTCTGTCTGGCACGCAGGACCTGGGCAGCTGCAAGGGAATTGTCTTTCCTGCAGCTGAGGACAGGGAGCAGTGGTCCCTGTCAGGCGCCTACCCAGGCACTGAGCACAGCAGCAGCCATTGCCTGCCAGTGAGCAGTGGAAACAGTTAGTTAGGGACGGGGCCAAACAACAGATTTATTTGCAAGGAGGAGCATGAGGCGCCCAGCACGGGCTGGGACTGGTGTGCATTTGCATGCACCACCCACACACAGGGACGCTCTTGGCTTCCTGCAGGCCTGTGGGCCAGCTCTGAGCAGGAGCCAGCCCCTCGGATGCAGCCCGCTCGCTTGGATGATGTCCTGTGCTGCAGCTCAGCTCTGCCTTCCAGCCTCCCCCCACCCTCTTGAAGCCACCTCAGTTCATGTCAGCGAGGGGAAAACACTTTACCATCTGTTCTTCTTCAGTCTGACTCACTATATTTACTTCAGCTGTCGCCAAGCAATAGCAAAGATCCCAACACACCAGCTTATCCACTGCTGCAAACTCTTGTCCTCAGCCACCAGAGAAGCAGCAGCTCATCCCTGACTCTGCGCTGAATTTTCTGCAGAACAACTGGAAGGAGGAAAAGAGTACAGACAGCTTCTGAAGGTGACCTTGGCCATCAACATACAGCATCCAGGCAAAAAAAAACAAACCAACAAACCAAGAACTTGTAGCCTGTGGAAATGGAGGAATGGGGCTTGTCTCTGAAGGCACCTACCTCCAGGGGTGATGGAGATGGTTGAGGTGGTGTTGCCCTCTTCTGCCACTCTGAGCCCTTAATCACAGAATGGCTTAGGTTGGAAGGGACTTCAGAGATCATGTATGTTCAACAAAGCAGGGCTGTTGTTTGCACCGGACTGTGGTGTACCCTACTTGTCTCCAGCCCTACAAAACCAGGATGTGCCACTGTTTACTCCACACCCTTTTCTTGCCTACTCCTCACTCCCCTCAGAGGCTCACTCCCAGGGGATGCCCAGCACCACAGTCAGTCTTACACAGCACTGGTTTCCTTGGCCTGTTTACTCACTTCCTTCTATCAGTTCCTGCCTGCCTCCCAGAAGACTCATGTTTTCCTTTCTTCCTACTTCCAGCTGGGAACCCATCTGAATGCTTGTGACCATACTGCCATATGTGTATACATTAAAAAAGAGTAAACAATAACAGGATCACCAAACGGGGAAACACCTCTAGAGCTCTTGTTTTAAAACTAGAGCATGACTCCAGCCGGACGGAAGACATTTTGAGCTAACCTCATCATTACTGCCAAATGTATTCCAAACACAGCCTTGCTCTCCCGTGGTTAACAACACTCCAGCAGGCAAAGTATGTGTTTAAGAACTGACAGTGCAATTGAAGTGGCTGCTGTTTAGATTGTGGGTGACTCACAGAGGCCCCACTTGAAGGATCCAGGGAAGTCTCCCTGGCCGCAGCTTTACCTCTAGCCACACCATTGGCAAAGCAGGGTTGAGATGCCGTGGGGGGCAAGAACTGAAGTGTGCTAGAATCAGAGAGAGGAGAGCTACATGGTAATCCTTCTTTTGTGGGGAAAATGATAGCATAGATGAGCTTTATAAACTCAGCCCCTACAGCAAATCCTTCAGAGTGGGGTGCTTTGATGATCATCACAGGATGTTAGGGTTGGAAGGGACCTCTGGAGATCATCGAGTCCAACCCCCTTGCCAGAGCAGGGCCACAGAATGTAGCGCAGGTAAAGCAGTGGCACCTTTGGAGGCTCGGGCTCTGTGCAGCAGTTGATTTAGTTTAACCACAAAGCCTCGAGGCCAAGCAAGGCAGTAAGGGAGCCTCAGATGAGCTCTGCAAACTGCTGGGCACACAGTGACCCAGCCAACCTTGCCTTTTCTTTTTTCATTAACAGAGGATAAACAAGCTAAACATTGAAGCCACATGGGAAACACATTTCCACTGATAATGTAAAACTATTTTTGCTGAAAGGCGGCGGGGGGGGGGGGTTGGTGGGGGGATAAAATTAAGCCTCTTCAGCCAACACCAATAAAACATTTTCAGAGAGAATTCAACTTCTTGACGCACACACAAAAAATGTTCTTCTGGGACAGAGAGTGGAAACTTTTATTTTTGGATGGATATGGTTCTATGCCTCAAGTGACTTGGACTGAAAAATAAATAGACAGGAAAAAAAAAAACCCAACACCCAAAACACAAAAGAACAAAACAAAACTCCACACACTTCCTCTGAAGTGGCCAAGCTCTGCTTTTCTTATGAGAAGCAAAGCTCTGCTCGACGTGGTTTTTCCACACAGTTCAACGGGGGGAGGCGGCACTTCGGTGCCTGCTTTGCCAGACCCCTCACGCCCCGGGGGCTGTCTGCCGTGCCTGGGGACACCAGGAACGCGGAGCCAGCTGCCGTCCCCAGCCGCCAGCACCACGGAGGGCTCGGGGGGAAGCCTGAATTCGCTGCAGCGCCACAGCATCCCCCCGGACCCCTCGCAGGCTGTAAAATGGCGGCGGCACGGCGCAGCCTGGGCGCTGTAGTGCAGCTTGGGGCGAGCTCAGCTCCGTGCAGCTGCAGGCCCCGCGGTATCTTCCTCGCGACCCCGCTCTCAAAATGTCCCCCGCCGGGCGAGGGCTGGTGACTACAGCTCCCGGACGCTAAGGAGAGAGGCGGAGCGTAGGGGGCAGCGACTGCCCGCTCCCCGCCCTTTCCGCGCCGCGTTGCTCGCCGGGGGTTGCGGTCTCGGCGCCGGGCGCTGCCGTCCCTGGCGGCTGGTGGGGACTCGGTGTCCCAGCGCGCCTCGGGCCGCGGCCGCGGGCGGCGGGGAGAGGCGGGAAAGGCGGGCGGCTGCCCTGCGGAGGCGCTGGGCCTGTGCAACATAGGGGTATGGACGCTCCCCTTTTCCTCCTCGGTTCTCGCTGCGGCCCGGAGGTGGCGGTGGGGCTGGCGGCCTCTGTGCGCGGCGCTGAGCGGGAGCGGGCGGAGAAAGTTCTGGGGGTTAGAGGAGGGTGGCAGCCCCCGGGGGGTGCAGAGGCCAGCGGGCGGTTGTCTGTGTTTGTATCCCGGCCCTGGGACGGGAGCAGGAGCCTGGGAGGACAGGAGGGACGGCCGAGGCTGCGGGCTGCACCCCTCGTGTGGGGCAGGGCCGCGGGCTCAGTCGTTTCCCTCTGCTGGCGTTGGGAACCCACTGGAGGCGTGGGCCAGCCCCGGGGGGTTGGTGCCCTTCCTTGCTGAGAGGGGGCCGTGCTGTGGTTGGCATGGGATGGCTGCCAGCAGGCCTTGCTGTCTGCAGTGAGGGTAGACTCCTGGCCGTGGTTCAGGCTGACTGGGGTCTGTGCTTTCGTCACAGGCTGCACAAAGACGTACAGGGCCTGTTTGAATCAGACCATGATGGAAGAACCCATCCATGGGGACCATCCCATCCCGAGAGACACCATCCCGTCCAAGCTGTGCTGTGATCACGTCACCATAACAAACCTGTGAGTCTGGCTGGTGTGCGCTGTAAGGGTTGGCTGCTAGGTATGTTCAGCCTGAAACATCTCCTTAGGAGCAAAAAGTTTCCTTTCTGTGTAACTGCCCTCAGGCAAAAAGATGCCCTGATTCACAGCCTGTGCTGGACGCTTCAGCTGCCACCTGAAAGCAGCCGTTTTAGCCAGCTTCGTGCTTCAGTGCCTACTTTTCACAGGTTACAAAACTAAGCAGAAGAATGTACAGTTTTCAGGTGATTCTTTGGGGTTTATGCTGAGGGCAGTGTGTCTAAAATCAGTGATCAGATTCTTTTTGTCAAGGACAGGCAGACTACATGGAGCACAGCACTTGACCTGCTGAATTCTTCAGAATTTTCTCTATGCATTAATGTTTTACAAAGATCTGTCCCTAACCTTTCTTTTCAAACAGACCTCTGTGGCATGCATGGTCTTACAGCACTCAGTACTTGAGATGAGTAACTGCTGTATTTCCTTAGCTGCATTTCACACTGTACAGTTAGTGATGGTTTACTGCATGGGCAAATGACAGCTTTACCTTTTAAAAACCTCTCTTCTCTACGGAACAAGGTAGCCAGTGCAAATGTGGAGACTGAATGGTGCCTGCCTTATTAGGCTGTGTGTTGTTCTTTTGCCAGAAATCCAGGAATATCTGTAGACTTTTATACCAGCATGAGTTTGTGTCAGATTTAGAACTCAGTTCTGCAGCTTCAGATGATTCAGGGGGCAGGAATTATTTTTAAAACTCATTTTGAAACTACATTTCCAGTATCTTGAAGGAAATGTTTGTTTTCTAGGGTGGAAGTGCTGAGATCTTTGGTGGCTTTAACTGACCCTCAGGAGGGGAAGCTGACTCAGTCTCAAGAGAAAGTGAGTGACTAACAGACTTTCCATGTCTGTTTACTGCATCGTTTCAGAAGAACCTATAATTAGGTAGTTGAGCTTATTCTAATAATATATTGGAACTATTTCTGTAATCTATATTTTTATGAGCTGAACTGAGGTCTGTGTTTGTCAGCTCAGTTTCTCATTGCCCAGCAAGTGTTAGTGTGCTTATCAACTGCCCTGGTTCTGTGAGGCTCCCTTCCCAGAGATGCAGAGCAACTGGGGTATTCCAGCCAAGCACTGGAAGCAGGGCTTCAAGTCACATTCTCTTTGTCCTGACTAAAGGGCCTGCTCTTGTAGACCCTTGGTGGCACCCTCCCCTTGTTTCCATGCACAAGTATGCCATGTTTGGGCTTTTTTTATCCAGTGGGCTTGGTTTCTGGAGCTGGCTCATTTTCTGATTGCAGGAATTAGTAATGACATCAGACTTGAAGCCCAGGGAAGGCATGGAGCTTGTACTCCGTGTTGCTTTAAAGCAATCCTGAAGGTGTGGCCCTGATATTCCTGTGCCACTGACCTCAACCACTAATGTCCTTTATAACAGGCAGGATGTGATGAATACTGGACAGGAGGCACCGTGGCTGATGCAATGAAGGATCCTAGTGGTCAAAGGAAGCATGAGAGATGGGGATGTGTATTTTGTGGATGTACACCCTGCATGTATCACACTGTGTAATTGGAAGAAGTCACTGTTGTTTCTTGGTGTGTTAAGACACTTATGGGGCATTCAGATGTGCTCAGAAGCTTTATGCTCATCCTTCAGCAACTGGACCTGGGCATTCAGATGTGCTCAGAAGCTTTATGCTCATCCTTCAGCAACTGGACCTGCTGTAATATCTAAAGAAATTTGGTGTGCAACACCATTTTTCAATCCTACATGTTCTTGTGTTGAGTCTTGTGTAAGTCTTTAAGGTGCATTCATTCCTGAAATAATGCTTTTGGGTTTCTTCAAGCCAAGTTGCTCAGGAATGCCTGAAGTAGAGCTGCCTCTTACCCTGCATTAATGAATGTTTTGCACCGCATAGAGTGATGGCCTCATACTTGGGTCTCATTTCACAGCTCAGTTTTTATCATCCTTTTTATCCTAGGCACTGAACTCGGTGGGCGTTTGGAAAACCGCACTGGGAGCTGTTCCTGAGCCCGCACCAAAGACCTCAGTGGAGTGACAGCCCGAAGATGGGAGATCAGGAAGCAGGTGAACCCTTTCTGGGGATCGTGGCTGGTGGTGCCGCAGCCTATGAAGGAGTCCTGCCCTCGGACACGGTGTCGCTCAGCGATTCTGATTCCGATGATTTGGGGTTAGCTGACGAAGCAGAGGTTGATACAATATCTCCCGAGGAGACGTCTGTAGATGATGGGGACTACAGATCGGGGTTGGGCTCTGCCTCTCCAGACAGCAGTCACAAGTCTCCTGCCCAGCTGTTCCATCTGAGGGGCATGAGTTCTACGTTCTCTCTCCGCAGCCAGAGCATTTTTGATTGTCTGGAAGAGGCGGCCAAGGCAGCTGTGCCCTCGATGCCTGAGGATAATGTCGTTGATGGGAGGTTTAAGCGTCCGTTGCCTCCGAGCACGGCGTCAGGAAGCGCAGTTCCAGAAAGCCTGGGAAAGCAAACCAAAGCTGTGCAGGCTCCCAGAACCTCTCCTGCAGTGCCTGACTACGTGGCACACCCAGAGCGCTGGACCAAATACAGCCTAGATGGAGTTTCAGAGTCTAGTGACAAGACCAACAGGGCAGTGGCCATGGAATTTCTAGAGGGTCTGAAGAAAAGAGGGGAGAAAAAAAGCTCAGCTACCCCAGAGAGCTACACCCCTTACTTCAACCAGGACCCTTCCAGCTGTGGAGCTGGGAGGATTGTGTTCACCAAACCAGCAAAAAGGGGTGTGGATGGACTGGAAAAGAGAACAGCAGCTGGGGAGGATGATAAGAAACACTTGAAAACAGATCTGAAAGGAAAATCTTTGAAGAAGACTGATGACTCAAGGGAAGAAGATAAGGTAGAGCTGGGGCACTTAGACAGTGGAAGTGGAAAAGCAGGAGAGGAGGAGGAGTGTACAGCACTGGGAGACCTGAGTGCAGAAGGAAAGCTTAGTGGCACAGATGAAGAAGCATCAGTGGAAACGGTTGGATTCCATTGCAGTAAGAAGAAGAACAGGAAAAATTTCCGACCTAAAGTGGATGATGAAGAGGAGGAGGAAGAGGCCTGAAGGATGGAGCACATTGGAAACGTCTAAGGACTTGTATTGTCTTTGCATAGGTTTGGTTTTTTCCTCTCACTACTCTTTTTTTTCTGCTCTGAAACCATGGGATACCTTTTTGTCGTAACAGTTTGCCTTGTAGCCACCAGAACATTTTGTGGTGTTAGAAATTAAGCTGCCTAAAATACACTCCAGACCCTTTCTTCATGAGGAGGCTGTGGGCACCTGATAGTTGGACCCAAGCAGGAGAGAATCAGGTGTGCTGTGTCTGCTTGACTAGCTCCTTGGTGAGTGCCCTGGAGGTGAAATACTCGAAGAACAAGATGTGTGAGCTAAAGGGCTGTTGGGCTTCCTCCTAACCTCCAGATTTAGAGCAGTTTCCAGATCCTGAAGAACCATGGAACAAAGATGATGGGCTTTTTAAACAATGAAAATAAAACCTGATCTTCAACTGGATGGGCTTTCCCTCAGCCCTGTCCCAGGCTCTGTCTGCCATTGCCATTGGGAGTGAAGGCACACCAGTACCGAGTCATGAGTTTGGAGGGCCCAGGGGGCTGGCTAAGCCAGTACTTTTTTAAAGAAGGGCTTAATATTTCCCTTACTTAGTGTTACATGATAAAGCCCCAGTGTTTCCTGGGGAGAGGTGCAAGTGTGGATCCATCCTGGTGAGGACACACTCAGGATGGCTTCAGCAGAGCCTCACCCTCTTGTGTGTAGGTCAGAATTCCACAGCTTCAGTTGTTTACCTGGGCAGCAGCTTTTCCTCTTACTGGTGAGATATGATGTGATGGCTCTGACTGTTAGTCCTTTGAAGGTGGCACTGCTTCCACATGGTGGGTTTGGTGGGAATGAGGTGTTTGTACTAGGACTGGATACTCCTTTGGGATTCAATAAACCTTCAGTTGCAGCTGGATTTCTTCACCTCTGACCCACGCTGGTGAATGCACCTCTGGATTCTGTTTGATTTGAGAATCGTCTCCAACGTCCAGAAGGTTACTCTGAGCTTACCATCTTGTAACTTCTCCCTCAAGTCTCATATTTTAGATTGTAAAAACCACATTTTGAACATTTTTCAGTCACTTTACAGTATCTGGAGAGTTGCCTCATGGAATGAATCACCTCATACAATGAGTCACAGTGGAATGAATAATCAGAGTCGGGGTTTCTTTCACACAGAACGTTAATAAATAAGGTTGAAAGATTAAATTCTTTGAAAAGTGATATGCTTTGAAACTCAGCTTAGCTCAGATCAGTTTGGACTGACACATTTTTTTGCCAGTAACCCAAATTAACCACCTTAGTGTTAGCATTTATAACTGCAGTAAAAGATGACTTTAGGGTTCGTGGTGCGTGCTCAGACTCTCAAGGATATTCGAGGAGGTTACACCCTCTCAGGGTGTCAGCATCTCATCAGCAACTGACTGGTAGGCCCAAATCATTGGGTGATTGTGTTTGAACACCATTTGGCAGCAGAAGCACATCAATGTTGCTCCATGTGTTGAAATTTACCTTTGAATTTTCAAAGCAGAATGTACACAGAGAGAGTGATTGCCCATTGGAATGGGCTGCCCGGGGAGGTGGTGGAGTCACCATCATTGAAGGTGTTTAGGAGGAGACTTGATAGGGTGCTTGGTTGCATGGTTTAGTTGATCAGGTGGTGGTGGATGATAGGTTGGACACGATGATCTCGAAGGTCTCTTCCAACCTGGTTTATTCTATTCTATTTCCTCATGTGAGTATATAGTTTGATGTGCCTTCATTAACAGGTCATTGCTAAGTAGATCAGTTGTCCCAGTGCACAACTGGCACATAACCAGTTCCAAACAGCTAGATTTTTGGGTTCCAGTAGGTGATGAATGTGCTGATTACAATTAAAGCAGCATCCATACCAGAATGGAAGGTGCTGCCAAGAGCAGGGGGCATGCTGTGGGGGTGACCTCAGATATTATTTCCTACCAAAAAAAGTAGCTCAGAACAATCTTAACTGGTTTGGTAATTTCTGCCTGCCTAGGGTGAGGAACAGGTAGGGCAGTAATGAAATTCCATCACTGTTAGTGGGGTCACTGAGGTCTGGGGCACCACTTGAGTAAACTGGAAAAATGGCTGTTTTGTGAGACATCCTAACAAGGTGAATTTCTATTAGTAACAGGCTTGTGTCAGAAAGGTATTTTTATTAGAACTGAGATTCTTTCCACCCCTGGTAGCAGGGAGGGCTTTTTGCACAACCTGCCTTTAGGCTGCGTGGAAGCAGTGAGAAAACTGCATTCAGCTGGAGCTTATCAGTGTAAGAGCACAGCCCAGCCCAGCCCATTGCTTCCCCCTCATGATGCTGTTTGTGTTATTCCAAAGAAATCTCCCTTTGAAGGCCAGCAGTAATCTCCATTTTATTGGTGCATCTTTTCATACACTGTTCTAACAAAGCCAGCTGGATTTTGTGTGCTAAAAATACACGTGCCAGAGGAGTAATGAAAACAGTGACAAACAGGCTCAATTCCTCCCTGATAGGAAAATTCTTCCTACACATGCTTGCTTTAAAGTCTGTAAGTGATTTTCTTTTTCTTGACCTGAGAGGGAAAAGCGAAAGCAGAAACCTGAGGTGTGGCTGTGGTGGGATGCATAAAGGCCAAGTCTCCTTTCACAGAAGCTGTGATGTGTCACTGACACAGGCAAGCAGCCCAGGCTGGGGTCTGGCTGCAGGAGGGTCACCCCTGCTCAGCCTGTGTCAGGTGGCTGCAAGCCACTGCACCCTGGAGGACAGCAAGATGAGGTTCCAGCATCCAGGGGGGAGTGAGGAGCCCTCGCTACAGACCACCAGCAAAGGAGTACCCACAGAAGGCAGCCTGAGAAGAGCCCGTGGTGAGTGCAAGCACTGGAGGGTGGTAAGGACTCCAGGAACTGTATGGACTGTAATAGTTCAGGATCCCAGGCCCTTTCCTGTGGAAACTATTTCTTAGTTTCCTTTCTAAGCAGCTCAGAAATAGGAGCTTGCTTTCTTGGCCAAGGAAGTGGCTTGTTTTTAGTGTGTAAGTGATCAGCCTTTAAAAGGGAGACTCCCTTGAACAGAGAAACATGGAATGAGCAACGGAGTGAGGGTGGTATTTGGAGAACAGGAGGCAGATGGTGTTTAGAAAAGAAGGTGGCAGAGTCACCCTGGAGGAGAAAGGTTTTTGTGTGATTGGTGGGATGGGTATTTGGAGAAAGGACCAAAGAATAGAGCAGGAAGGAAGAGGAAACTGGTGGAGGAAACTCAGGAAATGCTCCATGGCAATGCTTGGCACGAAGGCCAAGAGAGAGCTGGGCTTTGGGCTGTCAGGAGATTTGAGATCTAACTTTCTACAGTAGTTCACTAGGGTGGGATTTGACTTCTGGGGTAGTTCAGTCGAACAAAAGGGTTAATCTGAAGAAGAGAGAATACCATTTAATTATCAATGAACAGGAGATCAGGCTCAGCCTGATCTGCTCGAGCTTCTCTTCCACTTCTCTCTGGCAAGGGCACTTCCACGTTGGCATTTGTGGCACCTAACAGGATTGCAAAAGCCATGTGCTTGTTTAACACCTCAGGACAAGGGCCACCTGACAGAAATTACTTAACAAAGTTTAGAACATTGAAAATAACCCCAAATGAAAAGGTATTGCAGATTATTACAGTTAAATGATTAAAAGCAGGTTTCTTTGGCTTTCAGCTGTTCAGTTCCTGCTCTATGCAGTTACAGCATTCAGGTGTCAGGGGAACAATGCTGCAGGGTGGATTTTCTTACTGGAATGTTGACAATGGAGCCATTTGTGTGTGTTTTAGAAGCTTCTAACAGAATTCAGTCAAGCTTGAGGTTAGTTTGAGCCCAAGTGACTTGAAGTCTCATCATGTCACAACCTTGTGGAGTACCTAGCTGCTTCTTTTTCCCATATAGTTTACATATGTGCAGTTCATGGGGTTTGGGGGGCTTGTTGTTGTTGCAGCACTGATAGGTAGATACTGAAACAGGTCATTAGGAAACATATCCAGAATCTTTATTGTGCTGGATATCCTGTGGTGGCTGAGGAATAGTCTGCTGCTGTCTCTCTGGCATTTTAAACTGACAGCAGAACCCCTGGGACACAGAACATGATTCTTAATGGACAGGAATAGTTGCAGCTCCAAAGGTAAATGAGTTGTGTTGATTAAAACAATGTAGGAGGGTTGCTGAATTGGTTTTCATGATTACTGTTAGCCATGTGAAATGTTCTGGTAGTTCTATCTCGTTGGGGTGTGATTAGTAGGTGAAGAAAGGTTCCCTCCCTCTCTGCTCTGCTCTGGTGAGGCCTCATCTGGAATATTGTGTCCAGTTCTGGCCCCCTCAGTTCAAGAGGGACAGGGAGCTACTAAAGAAGAGTCCAACACAGAGCCACCAAGGAGTGGAATATCTCCATTATGAAAGACTGAGGGACCTGGGGCTCTTTAGCTTGGAGAAGAGGAGACTGAGAGGTGACCTCATTCATGTTTATAAACAGGTGAAGGGTGAGTGCTGGGAGGATGGAGCCAGGCTCTGCTTGGTAATGCCCAATGACAGCAGTGGGTGGAAGTTGAGGCATAGGAAATTCCATGTGAACATGAGGAAGAATGTTTTCCCTGTGAGGGTGACAGAGTCCTGGCACAGGCTGCCCAGGGGGGTTGTGGAGTCTCCCTCTCTGGAGATATTCAAGACCTGTCAGGATGCATTGCTGTGTGGTCTGGTATAGATGATCTTGCTCTGGCAGGGGGGTTGGACTGGATGATCTCTCAAGGTCCCTTCCAGCCTCTACCATTCTGTGATTCTGTGCAACTCAAGAACCCCACGACAAAGAAACCCTGTGGCAAAGGGATTCCTATTTATATGCTTAAAGTTGGGTGAGATCATTTTAACTTGACATGAGGGACTCCCCTTTCCCCCAAAGCTCAGGCACCTCTAGGTGCCTCCTAATGGGGTTCTTTTCCAATCACCCTTTTCCCTTGCCTTTTTAACTGAATTGTTCAGCTTTTCAGTCACAAATGTCATGGATTTCAAATGATTTCATGGAATCATTTCAGCTGGAAAAGACCTTCAAGATCGTTGAGCCCAACCCTTGCTTTGTGGTTGTTTTCAATAGTTACCTGGGTAGTTTGGAGCTGGTTGGTTGTACGAGAGGTTGGATTTGGCCAAACCTCTGCTATGGAGGTGATAACAGCTGCACAGTAGTGAATCTACAGAAAAACAAACAGGCATTTCTATATCAGCTCATTTTTGCAGTGCTTCATCCAGTCTTAAACCTGCATGAAACAGGATCTGGGCAGCAGACTGAAACAGCACCAGAGTTACCACATCTATTCACTCTTTCAAAGAGTTGAGCAGTCTTGGAGGAAAAATTGTATTTAATACCTTCCCTTTTCTGGGAGCATACTGCATTACCTCAAGCTGGCACAAACTATTAAAGCTTTTTCCAGTGTGTTCCTGTTGAACCTGGATCTGGTGTCAACATTGTTCAGTGACTAGCATGGCTTTTTTCAGGAAGCCATAAAGTAGATGAGAAGGGGAGGGGAAACTGCAGTGGGAGTATTAAGATAAGGAACTTTGAGCGAAGCCAAAAGTACACCAGAGAGCTCTAAGGACAAAGAAAACAATCAGAGTTGTGCCTCATAGCACAGACAGGGTAATGCTCAGCATTTGCAGAGTGTTTAAAAAATATATATAAATAAATGTTTGTTTGTATTTCAAGGGTTTGTCATCAAAAGCTCCAGATAGGGTTTCCTTCTATTATTTGTATGTTGGACACTTCCCTTGGAGATCTTGTCTGGCATCTATGAAAATCAGCACAGCTGGTGTCCAAGGAGATTAGTCTGGGCCAGATCAGACAGAATATGAGTGTTTTCAAAGGGCTTAAAGAAAGAAAGTGTTGGGAGAAGGAAGAAAATGGAGGGGGGGAGGAAGGTGAAGTGTTTGCTTCCAGAAGCATCCTTATCCTTATCTTGAGTAGGCAAGCAGAGCAAGAAAGGCTGTATTCCCCTTTCACCTTTCCACCAGAGCTCAGAAATGTTACTTTACATATGATACCACCAGGAGGAAAACAATAAGGAAAGTGAAGCCACAATACAGCTCCATTCCTCCTTCCCTTTATCCCAGAACAGGTTTTGCCAAGCTACTGTTAAAGGAGAAATCCTAAAGGTCAAATCCTAAAGCTGCTAGCAGTGCCTTTAAAGCTGTTGCTTACCTGGGCTTCCATAGCTTTAAATCTCTTTTCATGGTCTTTCAGTCCACCAAAATACTTGGACAGATGATCCACCCTGTGGAAACAAAGCAGACAGCAAAGAAGGAGAGGCCTCAGAAGAAACTAAACCACAAAGCCCATGTTATTAGGGCCATAGTTCCTCATTGGCACTTCTGTGGTGCTGAGATGTCCCCAAGTCCCCCAAAAGTTGTATCCTTTTGGGATGTTCCTGCAAGAGCAGTGTTTCTGAGAACCTCTCATCTGTTGCCTGACACCAGGGGGAGTGGAGCATCTCTCCATTGAGGAAAGGCTGAGAGACCTGGGGCTGCCTTGAGAAAAGACTGAGAGGGGAATTTTCTGAGTGCTGATCAATAGCTGAAGGGTGGGGGGCAAGAGGATGGGGCCAGACTCTTATCAGCAACAGGAAAAGGGGCAGTGGGCACCAACTGGAACCCACTATGTTCCACCTGAAGATGGGAAGAAATTTCTTTGGTGTGGAGTCTCCTTCTCTGGAGAGATTCCAAAGCCACCTGGATGCTGTGATCCTGGGCAACCCGCTCTGGGTGGCCCTGCTCTAGCAGATGGATGATCTCCAGAGGCACCTTTCAACCCCACCATGCTGGGCTTCTGTGTAAGACAGAGTCAATGCCTTGTGAGGAAAGCTTTCAGTGAGTCAGAATCACATACTTATTGGATGTGGCCTTCAGCCTTTCCTCATTGCTTTCTTTCCTTTCCTGTTCAAGGTTTACAAGATAATTTTCTTTTTGCACCAGCTCCCATGTTATGATTTTTTGATCTAGGCCAACTGGAAGATCTCTTTCTGTAGGGGGGGAAAAAAAAAAGAAAGGAATGTTATTTTTACTCCTTTTTCTGTTACATTGGTCATGGAAGGCTGCTATGCTAAGGAAAAATGAAGTCTTGCCATGGCAGGGCTATTGTACTTAGTAATTACTGAAACTCAGGCATGAGTAGAGTAGAGTAGAGTAGAATAGAATAGAATTAACCAGGTTGGAAGAGACCTTTGAGGTCATCAAGTCCAACCCATCATCCAACACCATCTAATCAACTAAACCATGGCACCAAGCACCCCATCAATTTCTCTTCCTAAACACCTCTGGTGATGGTGCCTCCACCACCTCCCTGGGCAAATGAAACAGTTGATTCGACCTATCCACTGTTATCTCTTCAGAAATCAAATCCCTTTAACTAATTTGATGTCAACACCTTTGCTGGTCTAGTGCAAGGTGTCCTTGACCATGGCAGGAGGGTTGGAGCTGATGATCTTTAATGTCCTTTCCAATCCAAACCATTCAATGAATCTATGAAAATGCCTTGTGGGAAATAATTTATATTAGAGGACTCTTGATAAGCTTTGATCTTCCATTTATACTGTCCTGGCACTCTTTGCTCCAAGTAAATAGTGACTCGTGGCTTGAGGAATTCTCAGCTGCTCTTCTGTTTTGCCTATGCAGCATCAGCCAGGAGAGCGTCAGGGTCTCTAGATGGTGAGGGGTTTGGAGCACAAGCCCTATGAGGAGAGGCTGAGGGAGCTGGGGTTGCTTAGCCTGGAGAAGAGGAGGCTCACTGGAGATCTTATTGCTGTCTACAGCTACCTGAAGGGATGTTGTAGCCAGGTGGGGGTTGGTCTCTTCTCCCAGGCAACCAGCACCTGAACAAGAGGACACAGTCTCAAGCTGCACCAGGGGAGGTTTAGGCTGGAGGTGAGGAAGAAGTTCTTCATAGAAAGAGAGATTTGCCATTGGAATGTGCTGCCCAGGGAGGTGATGGAGTCACCATCACTGGAGGTGCTTAGGAAGAGACTGGATGGGGTGCTTGGTGCCATGGTTTAGTTGATTAGATGGTGTTGGGTGATAGGTTGGACGTGACGATCTCAAAGGTCTTGTCCAACCTGGTTAATTCTACTCTACTCTACTCTGCTCTACTCTGCTCTACTCTGCTCTACTCTGCTCTACTCTGCTCTACTCTGCTCTACTCTGCTCTGCTCTGCTCTGCTCTGCTCTGCTCTACTCTACTCTACTCTACTCTACTCTACTCTACTCTACTCTACTCTACTCTACTCTGCTCTGCTCTACTCTACTCTAGATGCCTGTTAACAACTCACCCCGGTGTTCATTCTTCTGTTCCACTGTGCTGAAGATCCTCCTGAGAACCAGAGTTAGGTGATTAATGATGATAAAGGGTGGTGCTAAGGCAGGCCGGCTGTGATACTCCACAATCAGGTTGTAGCGCTGAACCTTCCAGAAGATGTCTGCATTGCCCTGGACAACTTGAAAGGTGTAACTGTAATTGGGAAGGGGGGAAAGGGGAAAAAAAAGTGTGGAACTGGTTTTTAAACACAGCTAAGTAAGCTAAAGCTTATTATTACAAAATTTAGTCCCATGCTTACTTTACAGAAGGAGCAGCAAGCTCGGCAAGCAGTGTTAATTTAACCCACAGTTTGTGCAAATTCTTAGACATTAGGCTACATAAGGCTCCCAGGAGACCTTATTGTGGCCTTTCAGTGTCTGAAGGGGGCCTACAAGAAAGCTGGGGAGGGACTGGGTCAGGTAATGATAGGACTAGGGGGAATGGAACAAAACTAGAAATGGGTAGATTGAGATTGGATGTGAGGAAGAAGTTCTTCCCCATGAGGCTGGTGAGAGCCTGGCACAGGTTGCCCAGGTAGGTGCTGGAAGCCTCATCCCTGGAGGCTTTTAATGCCAGGCTGGATGTGGCTGTGAGCAACCTGCTGTAGTGTGAGGTGTCCCTGGCCATGGCAGGGGAGTTGGAACTGGCTGCTCCTTGAGGTCCCTTCCAACCCTGACAATTCTATGATGAAAACAATTGCAGTTGCAGGCTTCAAATGTTAAAAAAATACATTAGGATTTTTTTTTCCCCTTAAGAAAGGTAATTCCACTACTCTTGGGCAAGAAGAGCAAACATGCCACATCAGTTCTTCAGCCAAATGGATCATTATTAGCAGTGTTGACATCAAGCATTTCCCCTATGAGCAGATTACCCTCTGAAGCCTGCCAAGTTTACAGCTGCTGTGCACCTGCAGGCTTCTGCTGCAGCCCAGCCAGGGAGCCAGGTCCTTCTGTGCTTGTTTAATTGATTCTTAGCAGTAAAAGAGGCTGCTTCTTGTCTTTAATGTGGCTAGAGGAAGGATAATGAGAACTTAAGAACTCTGTGATCACAGAACTCTACCTTTCAACACCCAAAGAGTATTCACGAGGAACAGGACTAGCGTGTTCCAAAATGAAAAGAGGTAACCATGGTTCAGTGAAACCTCTGAGCTTCTGCCCTGAAATTGCTCCTACCTGAACATAGCAATCAGGAGGTTCAAAAGGAGAACATTTGTGACTAGTAGGAAGATGACCAAGAGAAGTATGACGAGCCAGTTGGCGTAGCTGTTGGGGCACGCTTCTGAGCTCTCCTGCAGAGTCTGCAGTGGATCCAATGTGCAGTTCCTGGGATACAGTCGTGAGGCTGCAGAGGAAGAGAGAACTGAAAAGAGTACTTTGGACAGCCCCTACTGCCACGTGTGATCCTTAGAGCAGAGACAAAAGCTTTGCATTTTGGTGAGCAAAATCTCTTTCAACCAAGCCTGGCAAGGCTTAGGAGTCGCTCCTGAGGTTTGAAGTAGTGCATTTCATAGCTGTGTCCAGTTCGGGGCCCCTCAGTTTAGGAAAGATGTTGACTTGCTGGAGCATGTCCAGAGAAGGGCAAGAAATCTGGGGAGGGGGTCTGGAGCACAGCCCTGGGAGGAGAGGCTGAGGGAGCTGGGGTTGCTTAGCCTGGAGAAAGAGGAGGCTCAGGGGAGACCTTCTTGCTCTCCAACTGCCTGAAGGGAGGTTGTAGCCGGGGGGGGTTGGTCTCTTCTCCCAGGCAACCAGTGACAGAAGGAGAGGACACAGTCTCAAGCTGTGCCAGGGGAGGTTTAGGCTGGATCTTAGGAAGAAGTTCTTCCCAAAAAGAGAGATTGGCCATTGGAATGTGCTGCCCAGGATGGTGGTGGAGTCACCATCACTGGAGGTGTTTAGGAAGAGACTGGATGGGGTGCTTAGTGCCATGGTTTAGTTGATTAGATGGTGTTGGATGATAGGTTGGACTCCATGACCTTGAAGGTCTTTTCCAACCTGGTTAATTCTATTCATGAGGGTCCTCTGGATCTCTTAGTTGTCAGCTTTAGTCTTTATTACCTAGTAAAGTAGTTTTGTCAGCAGATTTTGCACACCCCCCCCCATTACCCCTCTCCTTTTCCATCTGTTTCCTAAAGATGTCAAACAGAACAAGCCCAGAGGGCCCCAGGACAAATGCCTCCCTTCTGGAAGTTGCCTGTGTAATGAATTGTTTTTTCTCTTCTGTCTTTTAGCCAGGCATTTATCCAGGTGAAGACACCCTCTGGAGAGAAACACACACATCCAGGGAAATGCAAGCTCTAACCCATTTCCAGATGAGGTGAATCTTGTCCCAGAAAATACTTGCTCCTCTCCAATTACTGTAATGGAAATGAGCCACTGGTTGTGCTGTGTAGGCAGTTAAAGTTAAGTGAGATGAATCACACCCTGCTCTCTTGTCTCATTCAGAGGTTTTTTGGCTTTCCTAAGCAGGGTGAACATGAAATAATGCTCAGGGATGTGCTTCTGTCGATGGCATTTTTTTTCTGGTTCCATCTAAATTGCCTCAAGTTCAAATCCTGCCTCAAGTTCGAATCCTGCCTCAATATTGCCACAATTTTTAGGACATGGAGGTGCCTGGAGCATGTCCAAAGAGGAGCAACTAACCTGGTGAAGGGCCTTGAACACAATTCTCACAAGGGCTGGCTGAGGAAACTGGGGCTGTTTAGCCTTTAGAAGAGGAGGCTGAGGGGAGACTTCTACAACTATCTCAGAGGAGGCTGGAGTGAGTTGGGGGTCAGTCTCCTCTCACATGCAACAAGTAACAGGACAAGAAATGGGCTCAGGTTGTGCCAGGGGAGGTTCAAGTTGAGTTTTAGGAACAATTCCTTCACAGAAAGAGTTCTTGGACACTGAATCAGGCTGCCCAGGGAGGTGGTGGAGCCTCTGTCCCTGGATGTCTTTAAGGCTCCTGGATGTGGTGCTGAGGGATGTGGTTTAGTGGTGGGATTGTGAGCCGTAGGTGAGTGGTTGGACTGCATAATCTCAAAGGTCTCTTCCAACCTCCACAGTTCTGTGAGTCTATGATTTAGTGCTGCTGCTCTGGCTAAATGCTGTAGCTTTACTTCAGACTCCTTTAGGAGATGGCCTCTTCTGTGTTTTATCTGCTTGAACTTTTCTGCCCAAGTATTTCCACGTGCTCTGATCATGTATATGTTGTCTTGTTTGCAAGGGTGCACGTGTGCCATTACCAGCTTTATTTGGTCTGGGCAGCTTTACCTCCAGAGTCAATAAATTCTCTAGAGGAATCTTTATTCTGAACCAGAAGGGTTTGGTTATGGGCAGAGCTGTGCTGCTTTAACACTCTCACATTAAACTACTGCCCAGACCTGTGGAGAAGCTATTATTGCAGCTTACACAGGGTTATCTGGGTCTAGGTTAAACTCTGCAGAAACAGACTGAAGGGAAGGAAGGAAGGAATTTCCAGGCTCCTGATCCATGTGTGAATGTTCCAGGCAGCTTCTCTAAACAGGGCCAGCCCTTGTGCTCTAATGTAATTGCACAGGGCACATTATCTCTTTGCAAATACACCATTTGTGTGATAGTAATGTGACAGCTTGAGCCTGCAGGACCCAGAAGCATTAAAATAACAGACAATACTGGGAGGGAATTCCATCCTCTAGTCTGAAGCATGCATTCCAAACTAGCCAAATTAAGGGGGGGGGGAGGAAGAAATTTCCTCACTGTCTATTTCATCCAGTGGAATCTGGCCAAATATCTGGAGGTAGGGACGATAGAGCACCCTTCTGAATATCCATTCCACTCGGCTGTCGTGGGGATGAAGCAGAGCTTGAGTTGTCACACCGTAGGCAATGAGCCACACGCTCAGGAAGAAGAGAAAGAAGAAAACATCTTTCATCTGCAAAAGAGAGGAGAGAAGAGGAGGAGAGGTGACTCTTGAAGGTGTCCAGAGAAGGGCAACGAGGCTGGGGAGAGGCCTCGAGCACAAGCCCTACGAGGAGAGGCTGAGGGAGCTGGGGGTGTTTAGCCTGGAGAAGAGGAGGCTCAGGGGAGACCTTATTGCTCTCTACAACTCCCTGAAGGGAGGTTGTAGCCAGGAGGGGGGTTGGTCTCTTCTCTCAGGCAACCAGCACCAGAACAAGAGGACACAGCCTCAAGCTGCACCAGGGGAGGTTTAGGCTGGAGGTGAGAAAGTTCTTCACTGAGAGAGTCATTCACCATTGGGATGTGCTGCCCAGGGAGGTGGTGGAGTCCCCATCCCTGGAGGTGTTCCAGAGGCGATTGGATGTGGCACTTGGTGCCATGGTTTAGCCATGAGGTCTGTGGTGACAGCTTGGACTTGATGATCTTTGAGGTCTCTTCCAACCTTGGTGATTCTGTAATAGCATGGTCAAAGAGCAGCAGCCTTTCTGTAGGAGAACAGCTCGGATAATTCTGTTCCTTTACAAGCTTGCTCAGGCTAAAGGAGGTGGAATAGGCTCCAGTTCCATGCACAGAATTTCTCTCTTGATCTTGCTGTTACCATGTTGTTCTTTGCCTGTCATCATCAGTTTGCTTTTGGTTGCTCATTTAGATAAAGGCCTGCTTTCAATGAAAAAGCCTTGCTTTTCAGTCATCCACACATCAGTCACATCTTCTCTTTGAAATGGATCATCCTGTAGCTTTAAAGTGTAGATTCGCTGTGAGATCTCCCAGTACCAGTGACTGCTTCACTGGGCATCACAAGAGGTCTGCAGCAGTGAGGTGCTGGTGGCAGCTGCTGCTCATTGATGACCACTGAGCCACTGGTACAGCAGGCATGGAAGGCTGCATGGATCAGGGAGCTCGTGTCTTGGGTTTTCAAGCTAAGTCATGCATCTGAGGGCCTGTTCCCTGCTTTTAAGCATTGTGTTTCTCTACAGAAGCAGAAGCAACTGAATCCTAAAACACTTACTTAAGAAAATAAAAATCAAATCTAATATGCATTTCAAGTGCAATAATTTCTCCCTGGTGGAAGAGGAACACTTCATCCTCTTCCCATCTAGTCTGACAGAGTTCATTAGGGACTGTGGATTCATTGCAATCAGATTATTGGATTGTGCTGTTACCTAAAAGCCTTTCAGAGCTCCAGGATGTTACTTAGAGTTCTATTAAGAAACACAATATCTAAGCAGGGAAGACACAGTTCATTTCTCCTGAGTTTCACCAGTCTGCTTTGTTCTCTGGCTGATTTAAAGTGTAGCCATGCTTCAGGACTCTAATGGTGTCATAGGTAAGAGAGAGTGGTGGCAAGCTTGGAGATGTTCTTTTCCAGTCAGCAGTCTCTGTGTGAGCACTCCTTGTTCTTCTATTGAACTGCCATTTTAGCAGCTAAGAGTCTTATTTCAGCAGTTCTGGAGCAAGGTTGAAAGGGAGAAAGACAGAAAGAGGTCACCTTGGAGTGCTTCTCTGATTAAGGGAAACATTCTTGCCTGAACCCACTTGGTGAAGATGTCATTTGCTGAAGTAGAATCAGAATGCTAGGGGGTTGGAAGGGACTTCCAGAGATCGTTGAGTCCAACCCCAAGTAACTTTCACTGAACCTCACTGTTTCACATGTGAGGTTCAACACTGAACCACCAAAGCTAAGGTGTTGTGTTAGCTTGGATGGGGGAAGATCACCCAATCAACCAGGTTGGAAAAGACCTCAGAGATCATCAGGTCCAACCTATCACCTAATGCCTAACACCTCCTGGCAACTAAACCATGGCTCCAAGTGCCACATCCAAGCCTTTCTTGAACACCTCCAGGGATGGTGACTCCACCACCTCCCTGGGCAGCACATCCCAAAGGCTAACAACTCTCTCTGTGAAGAACTTTCTCCTCACCTCCAGCCTAAACTTCCCTTGGTGCAGCTTGAGACTGTGTCCTCTTGTTCTGGTGCTGCTTGCCTGGGAGAAGAGACCAACCCCCACCTGGCTACAAGCTCCCTTCAGGTAGTTGTAGAGAGCAATAAGGTCTCCCCTGAGCCTCCTCAGGAAGGTCCTAGTTTATGTTTTGTGTCTAGGCTGCTGTTTATGGTCTTCTTTGCATCTTCTTAATCTGCAGGTCACCTTGTTGGCTTCAGATGCTGACACAGTGGACATGTTGCTGTGTTTGTTCAAGGCCCTGGTTTGGTATGCAGCAAGGAAGGGCTGGGAGCTGCAGGTCTGGCTTGTTCTCTCCCAGTAAAAGCCTGCTAATGCTGTAAGCTAGATACTGTTCAAGGACAAATATTTATTTGCCATTTAGCCTTTTGCTACTCCAAGCAAATGTCATGTTAGACTCCCAGTTGCTGCATTTGGAGACAAACCCAAATAGCTTGGTAGCTGTGTTTATTCAGTGTATAGGCATGTTTAGACTGTGGGGCTTTCACTGAGCTCTGCTCTGAGTCACAAATCAAATGTTTGTAGAATCTATAATTGCACTTCCAATCAGATGAACTCCTATTAATCAGTTACCATGAGCTAATTGGCCTAAAGGATTAACATGCCAAAAGAAAATGCTCCTTCAAGCAACCAGCTCATACCCAAGAGCAGAAACTCTCATCCTAGCATCTCGCTTCCTGCAGGAGAGTGGCAATAAAAAACCACCTTCTATCAACATCCTCCAACATACACTCACAAAGGACTAACATGTTTTCATGATCACTTGGAGCTACAAAGTAGAAGTGAGAGTAGTAACTCCTGTGGGAAACCTGCAGCCTTCCTTTTCCACAGATTTTTGTTGTTTCCACACTACTTGCAAATAACATCAAGCGGAGCAGAGTCAGTCAGTAACTGCCCTGCCCTCTGTACGTTGCCTGGCATCTGTCTGAGGTCTTTCTTTGAATGCACACAGCTTAGGAGGAACAGCAGGAAGTCAAAGACACTCTGCTCTTCATTTGCCCAAGTGAAGATGAATGTGCTCATACAGCCCAGAAGGCAAATCCTACCCTGGGCTGCATCAGAGGGAATGTGGCCAGCAGGGCAAGAGGGGTGATTCTGCCCCCTTACTCTGCTCTGGTGAGACCCCACCTTGAATTCTGAGTCCATTTCTGGTGTCCCTAGCATAAGATGGACACAGAACTGTTGGAGAGAGTCCAGAGCGGGGGGCACAAAGATGATCCGAGGGCTGGAACACCTCTGCTACGAGAATAGGCTGAGGGACCTGCAGGTGTTCAGGCTAGAGAAGACAAGATTCCAGGGGGACCTTGTAGTTGCCTTCTAGTACCTGAAGGGCTCCTACAGGAAGGCTGAGAGGGCCATCAGGGTGTCTAGAGACAGGACAAGGTGGAATAATTTTAAGCTGGAGGAGAGTAGGTTTAGAATGGCTCTTAGGAAGAAGTTCTTCAGTGTGAGGGTGGTGAGACGCCGCAATAGGCTGCCCAGGGAGGCTGTGAATGCCTCCTCCCTGGGGGGTGTTCCAGGTCAGACTGGGTGAGGCCTTGAGCAGCTGAGCCTATTTGAGAGGTGTCCCTGCCCATGACAGGGACGATGATCTCTCAGGTCCCTTTCAACCTAAGCCATTCCATGATTAGGTTAAGTTCAAAAGATTGGTAAACTGGGACCAAGATATTCCACTACAGACCTCTGTGGAAAGAGGAGATTTTTTTCCTACTCTCCATTTTCCAGCAAGCACAAGGACGTCCCTGAGACTGCACACTTACCATCCTTTCCACAATGATGATCTTTGGTCCCAGCTGTTTGTGAATTGCAAAGATGTGTATGAGTCTGAGAGTGAACACCATAAAGTCAAGGGCAAGGATTGTACGGCCAGCTTGAAAAGTCGAGTTCAGCATCCTGCGGAAGGCATGAAATGAAATGTCAGATCTCAGCAGGTGCTGCTGGGAAGTGTTTCCTTCATCAAACATTGCTCTCAGTTTCCTGAGATTGGCCTTTGGAATGGGCTGCCCAGGGAGGTGGTGGAGTCACCATCACTGGAGGTGTTTAGGAAGAGACTGGATGAGGCACTTGGTGCCATGGTTTAGTTGATTAGATGATGTTGGGTGATAGGTTGGACTCGATGATCTCAAAGGTCTCTTCCAACCTGGTTATTCCTATTCTGTTCTATTCTATTCTGTTCTATTCTACTCTACGCTATTCCATTCCATCCCATCCCATCCATTCCATCCCACCCATTCCATCCCATCCCATTCCACCCATTCCATTCCATCCTTCCATCCCATCCCATCCCATCATCCCTCCATCCCATCCATCCCATTCCATCCCATTCCATTCCATTCCATTCCATTCCATTCCATTCCATTCCATTCCATTCCATTCCTGGCACAGCCTAGCTAGGAAAAGGCATGTGCTTCAGGGCTGGGGGTGCAGAAGCATGTAAGAGGAATGTAACATTGTGTGCCCAGGTGAACAAGAAGGCAAACAGCATCCTGGCCTGTATCTGCCCCTGCGCTCAGCACTGGTTAGGCCACACCATGGTTTAGAGCTGCATTTCAGTATCTGAAGAGGACCTACAGATAAGGTTCAGGTGGGACTATTTGGAAGGGCCTGTGGTGATAGCACGAGGGGCAATGGCTTGAAACTGGAGCAGGGCAGAGTCAGGCTGAGCATCAGAAGGAATTTCTGCACAATGAGAATGGTGAAATCTTGGAAGAGGTTTCCCAGGGATACGGTTGAGGTCCTGGAAACATTCAAGATCAGACTTGCTGTGGCCCTGGGCAGCCTGACCTAGCTGAAGGTGGCCCTGCTGACTGCAGGGGGGTTGGACAAGATGACTTTTGAGGGTCCCTTCCAACCCAATGCAATCTGTGAAGCTGTGCACATATTTATACATACCTGCAGGTTACTCCAACTATGAAAAGGAAGATGGCAACCATATCACATTTATTCCAATTATCTTCCACATAGAGTTTAATTTTTTTCCCTAAATTGGTGTCTTCATCTCTAGAGGTACTCTGCAAGAAGAGGAATAATCACTGGTATTGATCTGTTGCCCCTTGCATTGTTTCACTGGCAGTTTTGACATAATGCCTGTTGTCTTCCATTGCAAAGAGGAAACCCAAATTCCTAGTGTAACAGGAACTAACACTTGAAAACAGAAGCTCAGTTTGGTGTCTTTACAATACTAAAGTTGGAAGAAAAAGGAAAAATTGGTTTTTTTCCTTCTTGTGCTATTAGCCTTAAGGCTTTTTGAGACCTGAGTTAAGATTTTGTTAGCATTCTGGCTGTTGACCAACACAAGAACTCCCAGCCCAAGCTCAGGTTCCAGACCTCACTCTCTGATCAGCAGGGACAGGTCTGGCATCTGTGTGCTGGAGCTGCCAGTGAGCACACAGCTGATTGCCTGGGCAGAGAGCTGAGCTTCTTAACTGGGTTTTTAGCCTGGAACTCACCGTGGTTTACAGCTTTACAATGAAACATTCTTTCAGCCAAATATCACAGGATCACCAAGGTTGGAAGAGACCTCAATGACCATCAAGTCCAACCTGTCACCACAGACCTCAGGACTAGACCATGGCACCAAGTGCCAGGTCAAATCCGCCCTTGAACACTCCAGGGATGGGGACTCCACCACCTCCCTGGGCAGCACATTCCAATGGCAAACGACTCTCTCAGTGAAGAACTTTCTCCTCACCTCCAGCCTAAACTTCCCCTGGCACAGCTTGAGACTGTGTCCTCTTGTTCTGGTGCTGGTTGCCTAAGAGACCAACTCCCTCCTGGCTACAACCCCCCTTCAGGTAGTTGTAGACAGCAATGAGGCCTCCCCTGAGCCTCCTCTTCTCCAGGCTAAATACCCCCAGCTCCCTCAGCCTCTCCTCGTAGGGCTTGTGCCACATCTCCCTCTGGTTAGAGGACACAGTCTCAAGCTGCACCAGGGGAAGTTTAGGCTCAAGGTGAGGAGAAAGTTCTTTCCCAGAGAGAGTTGTTAGCCATTGGAATGTGCTGCCCAGGGAGGTGGTGGAGTCACCATCCCTGGAGGTGTTCAAGAGGGGACTGGACGTGGCACTTGGTGCCATGGTCTAGTCATGAGGTCTGTGGTGACAGGTTGGACTTGATGATCTTTGAGGTCTCTTCCAACCTTGGTGATTCTGTGATTCTGTGGTTATGACCTTGCTGCATCGTTTCAAAATCAATCTTAATTGGGATTCCCTTTGGTGTCCCTTTTGCTTAAACAATGAACACTTTTGTTCCTCAGAGTAAATGCTTGTAGCTGCTGTGTGTGTGTGTGTCTGAAGAGGACAGCTTTATGCACACACAGTTGGCAACGCACTGGCACCACAGTTCCCACATTATTTCCCTTGCTGAGCTGAGGACATTCCAAAACCAGCCACCAGGAGGGTAATGGAGAAGGCTGTTTTGGTTTTGTTTCTGAGGAAAGCAAACCAGAAGGAGTTCTACTAACATTTTGAGTTGAGAAGTAAGAAAACCACAAACAATCTGGAGTCATGTACTTGAGTTTCTCAAACAGTCATCAGCAGGGAAGGATCACTTGAAAGGCTGTAGAGCTGTCTGCTGGGGTTCCAGGTGTAGACTATAACTCTCATTATTTGTGGTGGGAGGGGAGTGCAATCAGAGGGATGCTTTGTAAAGTGAAGGACACCTGAGTCTCATCAGCACATTTGGTTTGGCTACTACTAGAAAGGATGGAACAACAGAGGTGGGGACTAAAGGTTTCTATGATGGAGGAACAGCTTCCTGTGGGACAGAGAGAGAGATGGATGTGTTTTGGGTAAGGTAAGTTCTGCATTTTGTTCTTCTTTGCAAAAGTGGCACTTAAAATCTTCAATTTTGTACAGTTATGCAGCTTGCAGCTCTATTCAACATCCTGCTTCAAGTGTTATTGTGTAATTATTACCTTACTGCATCTCTTAGTCTCAAATGTGTCCAGAGAAGGGCAACAAAGCTGGGGAGGGGTCTGGAGCGCAGCCCTGTGAGGAGAGGCTGAGGGAGCTGGGGTTGCTTAGCCTGCAGAAGAGGAGGCTCAGGGGAGACCTTCTTGCTGTCTACAGCTACCTGAAGGGAGGTTGTAGCCAGGTGGGGGTTGGTCTCTTCTCCCAGACAAGCAGCACCAGAACAAGAGGACACAATCTCAAGCTGTGCCAGGGGAGGTTTAGGCTGGATGTGAGGAAGAAATTCTTCCAAGACAGAGAGATTTGGCCATTGGGATGTGCTGCCTAGGAGAGGTGGTGGAGTCCCCATCACTGGAAGAGTTTAAAAAGAGCCTGGATGAGGCACTTAGTGCCATGGTTAAGTTGATTAGCTGGTGTTGGGTGATAGGCTGGACTTGATGACCTCTGAGGTCTCTTCCAACCTGGTTAATTCTGTATTCAGTGCAGCAGGGTACTGACCTGTCGGATTTCATCCAAGACAATGGTGAAAACCCAGAAGTAAAGTATAATTTCTTTAGCAGATGGACCCTTGGGTGGAGGTGGTTTAAAGTCCAGTAGCAGGACATATGTAAATAGAAACAGAAAAGCAAAGTACATTATAACATTCCCCATAAATACAGTTACAGGGGCACTCCAGAATTTTCTCCACCGAGTAAACAGGAATGTAGCCCACGCTGTGTTTGCAGGAGGGTTCTGTGTTTCCAATTCCACATTTCCTCTGCAAAACAAAACAGAAAAAGAATATAGATGTGGTGATGATTTCCTAACTTAGTTCATGGGAATTAGCTCAGTATTATCTTGGGCTGCAGCAAGAGAAGCAGAGTCAGCAGGGTGAGGGAGGTGATTCTCCCCCTCTACTCAGCTCTGCTGAGACCCCACCTGGAGCATTGTGTCCAGTTTTGGAGCCTCTATTACAGGAAGGATCTGGAGGTGCTGGAAGGTGTCCAGAGAACGGCCACAAGGATGAGCAGAGGGCTGGAGCTGCTCTGCTATGAGGACAGGCTGAGGGAGTTGGGGCTGTTCAGTCTGGAGAAGAGAAGGCTCCAAAGAGACCTTCTTGTGGCCTTCCAGTATGTGAAGGGGGCTCCAAGAAAGCTGGGGAGGGACTTTTGAGGGTTTCAGGGAGTGATAGGACTGGGGGGAGTGGAACAAAACTAGAAATGGGTAGATTGAGATTGGATGTTAGGAAGAAGTTGCTCCCCATGAGGATGGTGAGAGCCTGGCACAGGTTGCCCAGGGAGGTGGTGGAAACCTCATCCCTGGAGGTGTTTGCAGCCAGGCTGGATGTGGCTGTGAGCAACCTGCTGTAGTGTGAGGTGTCCCTGCCCATGGCAGGGGGGTTGGAACTGGCTGAGCCTTGAGGTCTCTTCCAACCCTAACAATTGCATGATTCTATACTTCAGTCCTTTCCACCACTGGAAGTGCTGGCATCTTGCCCCTTGGTGATTAAACAGCAGGAGGAGTAATGTAGAAGCCTTTAGCCAAAAGACTTGACCTCATGAATTCTTTATTAAGGTAATCTTTGACTACTGTGAAATTGCACAAGTATTTTGGTGACCAAAGGGTAATTTGACCTGTGTGTTTGCAGCTGGGTTTGCTGGGTTTTGGAACACAAAGTGCTGCCTGTTGGCCACTGGAAATCTTCCTGCGCAGAAACTGCGAGTTCCCTGCGTTTGCTAGCAGCCTGATCTTAGGGGGAGGTTTTGTTTCCACATCAATTGCTCTCCTGTGGAAGCCAGGGAGGTTATTGGATCTTTAGTTTGGTGGCTGTGGCTCTGAGAGGTGTGAACTCTGTCAAAAGCTGGGCACAGGAGGGGATGTTTTGTATTGCAGCTCCCAAAATAAACAGTGACTCCTCACTGCCTTTTCATTTCCCCTCACACTCTCCCTAATCACTACATTCGTTTGTTACCAGGACAAGTTTCTCCTCACAGCCAGCCTCTTCTGTGTGCCTGATCCTGTGCTGCCTCTGAATGTATGACATCATGAAATACATTGCCATGGTAACAGGCCACTGTCCTAAGCACATAATTGCAGCTTTACTGTGAGATGGCAAAATAGATCTGGGACAGAGAGAACCTTTCTGCTAAAATAAAGGGCTAAGATAACAGCAGCTGGAAGGCAGAATGTAAAGACCAAACCAGGCTTCACTCAGGATATGGAAGTCCTTTAGGACGTTGCTCACAAATAGCTCCCAAGAGGCTGATGCTTTTACACCTGTTCTCTAAGTTGGGGACAGAGAAGAACTAATGATTTGCTCCAGTATATCAGCAGTTAAGTGCCAGAGGCAGGATTAGACCCTAATAACTCTGACTTGGTCCAGGTCTTCAGAATGTGGATGCTGATTCCTCACTCCCACTGAAAGACACATGCTTAATACCAGAGGCTGTTTAGCACTACTCAGCCATTAAGAGGACTTTGTGCTTATCCAAAGTCTTCCCCTTCTGACTCCAACCCCTGTGGCCTCCCAGGTGCTGGTGGTGAGTGTGGCAGAAGTATAGGCATCAGACTTTCTGAATCACAGGTCTGTGAGTGACCACAAGCAACCGACAAAATCTTTGTGCTCAGTTCCTCATTGGTGTAATGCTCCTGAGATTGTAGGTCAGGGTCCTCAGGGCCCATATTGTAAAACATAAATGAAGAGCACTGCTGTAGAATCATAGAATCAACTGAACTGGACAGGACCCTCCAAGGACTTGATGATCTCTGAGGTCTTTTCCAACCTTATTGATGATTCTATGATGAGGTCATCCTGTCCAATCCCCCTGCAGTGAGCAGGGGCATCTCCAGCTACATCAGGCTGCTCAGGGGCCAGACAAGTTTGATCTTGAATCTCACTGTAGATGGGGCCTCCACCACACCTCTGGGCAACCTGGTCTAGTAGTTCACCACCATTTCCTATGTTAGGAAGTACAAAATCCCCATGTACTGGTGTTTGCAAGTACTTCTGTTGCTGTTGTGTACACATTGGCCACAACAACCCCAGGCAGTGCTACAGGCTAGGGTCAGAGTGGCTGGAGAGCAGCCAGGCAGAGAGAGACCAGAGGGGACTGGTTGATAGTAGGCTGAACATGAGCCAGCAGTGTGCCCAGGTGGCCAAGCAGGCCAATGGCATCCTGGCCTGCATCAGGAATAGTGTGGCCAGCAGGAGCAGGGAAGTGATTCTACCCTGTGCTCAGCACTGGTTAGTCCATACCTTGAGTCCTGTGTCCAGTTCTGGGCTCCTCAGTTTAGGAAAGATGTTGAGATGCTGGAAGGTGTCCAGAGAAGGGCAACAAGGCTGGGGAAGGGTTTGCAGTACAGCCCTGTGAGGAGAGGCTGAGGGAGCTGGGGTTGCTTAGCCTGGAGAAGAGGAGGCTCAGGGGAGACCTTCTTGCTCTCTACAACTCCCTGAAGGGAGGTTGTAGCCAGGTGGGGGTTGGTCTCTTCTCCCATGCAACCAGTGACAGAAGGAGAGGACACAGTCTCAAGCTGTGCCAGGGGAGGGTTAGGATGGATGTTAGGAAGAAATTCTTCCCAGCAAGAGAGATTGGCCATTGGGATGTGCTGCCCAGGGAGGTGGTGGAGTCACCATCACTGGAAGTGTTCAGGAAGAGACTGGATGGGGTGCTTGGTGCCATGGTTTAGTTGATTAGATGGTGTTGGATGATAGGTTGGACTCCATGATCTCAAAGGTCTCTTCCAACCTGGTCTGGTCTAGTCTATAGTATGTAGTGATGCACTCAGGCGATGGCAGCTTTTGCTGAGAACCTTCTTTCTGCTCAGCTCAGTAGCCTGGCAGGGGCTTGGCTCTTCAATCCAACATCTATCAGCCATCACAAGCTGAAGAGAATCTCAGGAATTGCTCCCTGATGCCCCAGGCATTGAACAGATACAGATCCCTTGTTCTGTAGGAATTACTTGCTCAGAGCAAGCAAAGCTGTGTCATCTTTTCCTTTTAGAGAGCAACAGCAGCAGTAACCAGAGGGCACAGCACTTTGTGAGGAGCAAATATTTTCTTGGGCCTTCAGCTGCTCCTTGGGCCATTAGCAGGTCACTAATCCAGAAGAATTGTCCTGTTCTTTTGATTGTTGTCACAATGTTACAGTAACTCATGGTTTTTGCCTTACCTGTCTTCTTCCTTGGGAAAAAGGAGAGTCCTCTCTGTATCTAAACTGTCCAGCTCTCCGAATGGCTCTGGATCATTCTTGGAGTGGTTTTCCTCGCTGTAAGGAAACAAACTCAGTTGAAATGTGATGGTTGGCAATTTTTCACTACTAAATGGGCATTCATGCAGGCCTGCTAGCATTTGCTTATCTTGGACTGGCTCCACTGAGAAGCTATCAGATAACTAATAATCCTTACCCCTGTAAATCCTCCTTGTTTGTAAGGAGGAAGCTGAAATCCACAAGACTCAGAGGAATCATAGTTAGAATAGAATAGAATTAACCAGGTTAGAAAAGACCTCTGAGATCATCAAGTCCAACCTATCACCCAGCACCATCTGATCAACTAAACCATGGCACCAAGTGCCTCATCCAGTCTGTTCCTAAACCCTTCCAGTGATGGTGACTCCACCACCTCCCTGGGCAGCACATCCCAATGGCCAATCTCTCTTTCTATGAAGAACTTCTTCCTAACATCCAGCCAGGACTGGCTGAGGGGATTGTTTCTGCTCGAACCCTAAGTAATTTGAGGGAACTGAGCATCCTCTTCCATTTTTGTGAAGCATGTCAACTATGCTGGCTGGGTGTTAGGAAGAAATTCTTCCCAGCAAGAGAGATTGGCCATTGGGATGTGCTGCCCAGGGAGGTGGTGGAGTCACCATCACTGGAGGTGTTTAGGAAGAGACTGGATGGGGTGCTTGGTGCCATGGTTTAGCTGATCAGATGGTGTTGGGTGATAGGCTGGACTCGATCTCGAAGGTCTCTTCCAACCTGGTCTGGTCCATTCCATGCCAGGTTACTCTTAGCAAGAGAGGGAATGTCAGCAATGGTAGGGAACGTGGTGCCAACTCTTGCACTTCCAGGGAAATGAGGGGAAAAACCCCCTAAAAATGTCCTCAACAGCACACAGTGGGAAAAGCTTACTTTGATTCTGAATCATAATGTCAACCTTGCCACCAAACCCTTGCCAGAATGTCACGTGATGGTACTTGAATTTGTGACTCTGGCAGCCACAACAACAGGGAAGTCAACTTCAAGTGATACTGGCAGAAGGAAAGCCTTGAAGTCAGCAGAGCCAAACAAGATTTCCTCTTGCCTTTGAAATAGACTTAACAGTTGTGGAAACATCCCATAGTGACAATTCTGATGATGTGGATACAAGTCTCAAAACATTAGGGGTTTTTCTTCAAGTTTCAGTTTCTGGATTGAATGGAATTGAATTAACCAGGTTGGAAGAGACCTTTGGAGATCAAGTCCAACCTATCACCCAGCACCACCTAATCAACTAAACCATGGCACCAAGTGCCTCATCCAGGCTCTTCCTAAACACCTCCAGTGATGGGACTCCACCACCTCCCTGGGCAGCACATTCCAATGGCCAATCTCTCTTTCTATGAAGAACTTCTTCCTGTCATCCAGCCTAAACCTCCCCTGGCACAGCTTGGATTGTGCCCTCTTGTTCTGGTGCTGGTTGCCTGGGAGAAGAGGCCAACCCCCGCCTGGCTACAACCTCCCTTCAGGTAGTTGTAGACAGCAATAAGGTCTCCCCTGAGAATCTTAACTGATTTCAGGTCAGTCCTGTGGTTTTAAGCTTGACTTAGAGCTGTCAGGGCTTGTGGCTGGCAATACTGCCTTTTGCTGGTTGTTTTTCCAAGTACTGAGGTTTGAACCAGGCTTCCTCCAAGCTAGAAGTAAATGGGGCTACACCTGGAGTTACTCCAGGTGTTACTGTGCAGGATCTGGAGCTGACAGAATTCCAACAGACTTTCCTGTGGGCTGTGCAAGGCAGAAGTGATCTGTGAAACCACGGCTCTGATCCTTGAAGTATGAGAAGAGGCAGTAGCACAGGAGACACAAATCACTCAGCCTCAGGGTTTGGCTAATAGTGGAGCAGTCCTGGTTGACACACTGCTGGTTTTTTTTATCACTTGGGTGAGAAATGTTGAGTCTGGACATTTTTGATGGCTCAGGGTTCCATCCTTGACTTATCCCTTGCACCCAAATAGTTTTGGTTTTACCTGAATGTTATTAAATTTGTGTAGATGAGGATAGGACACCAGAAGCCACAGACTAACTTCAGGATTTTTGTGCTTGTGGACATGTCTCCCCACCATATTTTTGTCAGGAAGGCCTGAAAGTGAGGACAACAAAAGATGGTTTTACCGTCAGAGGAACATCCACATGGATAAGAGCTCCTATGTACAGTGGCTCCCAAGACAGGGAATGCTCTGGAAACCTAAAGATCAGAGCAAAGAAGAGCTCTGCATGTCCCTCTGCAGATGTTGAGTGTGCAGAGAGTCACAAAGAGGACAGTGGAAAGAACAAGAGGTCAAGTGGAATTAAGCAACATCTGTAGTACTAAGCAAGAGCAAGTCTGGCACTGGGAGCTAAAAGCACCATCAGTCTTCATTTAGCCTTGTATTTGTGGAGGGAACCTGGCTTGTGAGGGCAGAGCTGATTACTAATTTGATTTAACTTTTATCAGCAAGCTCTCCCTTGAATCTTGAGCAAGGCATTACCTCATGTCTTGGAGCAGCTTCATTATGCCTCAGGCAGGTTTAATGTGCTTTCCTTACGCTTCTCTGGGAGTAAGGAAGGAAGAAAAAACACAGGATGGAATAAGAGCTAAACCTTCTCTTCAGGCCAATGGTCTGTGGGCCAACTGGATGAAGGGGGGAGCTGTGTTGTGTTCTCAAGGCTGCAGTATAATGCCCTCTTTGTATGGTGCTAATTAGAGGGAAGAGTCCCCTCTTTGAGGAAGGGCTCTTAGGGGATGTATTCCATGGGGTTGCTCAGTTGCTGCGCTTCCCTCTTCTGCAGCCAACATGTGCAAGGAGCCTAGGGGTAGAGATGGTGAGGGAAGGGTCTGTAAAACTTACCTGGACACCATCATGTGCAAAGAAGGACTTGGCATCTGCCTCAGTAGCCAGCTGAAGGCATGTGGTTTTGCTCCAGTACTGATTTTTCCTCACCAACAGAGCAAACGCTCTCTCCTTGCTGTTGTGGTAGCATTCACTGAACAGTTCTGCCAAAAGAAAGCAGCAGACAAGCAGAGCTTGCCATTTAAAAGAGTAACTCACAAATACAGAGTGGAAGGCAAGAGAGTGATAGCTGGAGGGCAGAGCATGGTGGCAGCGAAGCCTGAGCACCATCAGCTGCTCCTTGCTGCAGCAGAGGCTTCTGCAAGGCTGAAGTAATTGACGAGAGCCTGGGATTGCTGAGAGGAGGTGGGAGGGGAAGAGGAAGGGTGCTGGACACAAGAATAACTTGCTCTGGATTTCTGCATGTGTGTACACCTACTGGAACAGAGGGCAGATGACATAGGTTTGCCTTGGTGAAAAGAAAAGAATCATTCCCAGTATCTGCAGAAAGGTGTGGAGCAAACTCATAGTACCTCCTTCTCACCTCCTGTCTGCACGCTCCCTTCGCAGCCTGGGGCCTCTCACGGGCTTGCTTCTTGCTTTTTCCTATTATTTGATTTGAGGAGAAATTTTCCTCTTGCAATTCTTTGATGGACTGCAAGAAACTTCCTGGAAATGTGTCAGTAATTGCCACAGCCTCTCCTTTGGAGCTGCTTCGTGTGGAGCTTTGTAGGCAATACCAACCAGAACTGTACCTCTTGGGTGGCACTCTTACACTTCCAAGGACGAATTGCTAAGCTGCCCCCTCTCTCCTGAACACAGAAAGCAAAGGGAGCAGCTCAGCTTTGGCTTGTAACCAACAAATCCTTGGCTTTAAGACGTAGCTATGACACACTAGACTTAGTAGGATGCTGTGGCACAGTCCTGTTTGCAGAGAAGCTTGTCCTGGAGCTCAGAAATCAGGATAAACAGCCAAACAGTCAAGGTGCTCTCATTAGACCAGATCTGACCTCTTGTGCCTGTTTCATTCTGCTGATTCATTTGATTATCTCAGTGCCTTCCCTAGGCCAGCCTACACCTTGGTGTCACACTGTGAGGGCTGGAGAAAGGATCAAATTCACTTAAAACGAGCTGATATCCAGACTTTGCCAGCAGCTGATGTGGTATTCAGCAGTCTTAAAGAATGATCACTCTACTTCATACTGACAGTGTCATCTGGGCCAGAAACTAGCATGGAGGAGCTGTGCTAATGCTGACCAAGGAGCAGACTTCTGTGGAGCAGTAATTCCATGACCAAATTAGTTGAGCTTTGTGATCCTGAGGGTCACAGAGCACTGGAACAGGCTCCCCAGGGAGGATGTGGAGTCTCCTTCTCTGGAGACTTTCAAGACCCACCTGGATGTGTTCCTGTGTGACCTGGGCTGGATTCTGTGGTCCTGCTTTGGCAGGGGGGTTGGACTTGATGATCTCCTGTGGTCCCTTCCAACCCCTAACATCCTGTGAGAACCTGAGTTGCATTTTCTCGTTCTCTCTCTCTTTTTTTTGGTTTGCATTTTCTCTCTCTCTCCCTCTCTCTCTCTCCTTTTGGGTTTGCATTCTTCTCTCTCTCTCTCTCCTTTTGGGTTTGCATTTTCTCTCTCCCTCTCTCCTTTTGGGTTTGCATTCTCTCTCTCTCTCTCTCCCTTTGGGTTTGCATTCTCTCTCTCTCTCTCTCTCCTTTTGGGTTTGCATTCTCTCTCTCTCTCTCTCTCTCCTTTTGGGTTTGCATTCTCTCTCTCTCTCTCCCTCTCCTTTGGGTTTGCATTTTCTCCCGGTTTTGTTATTTGTAAACACTGATGGCCGTGTGAGAAGAGGAGGGTGAAATGTGATCTGTGTATAAATAATGTAGCAATGCCTGCATGAGCCTTCAGCTCCAGGTGCTAGCTCTAAGGAGAGAGCAACATCCTCTCTGTTTCCCCCTGTAGCATTCTTCTTAAAGCCTTTTGCTCACAGCAGGGCTACCTTAGGTACAGGTTAGACTGAAGTCAGGTCAGCAGTGGAGCTCGTGTGCAGGCATCTGGTTTTAAAGGAGGGGAAGGGGAGGGGGTTGGCATTCCAGCATTGCAGATGCCTGGACTCTTGCTGCTGTAGGGAGGGGCAGCTTTTGCAGTCCACTCAGAAGGCAGCCTGAGCCTCCCTGCGGTTTTGCAGCACAGTTAGCCCTCTTCTGGGTGAGGTAATCTCAAATTATTTTTAGCAGCAAAGACAAACCTTTGAAACTTGTTGCTCTGGTGGCCCTTAGAGAGCAAGCTTGATGCTGCAGGAGAGCCAGGCTGCTGGCAGCCTGGAAGCGCTCGGGCTGTTCTGCCTTGCCGGTCGCTGTCGTAGACCTTCCACTGAGGTCAGACACTCAAAGTACCAACGTGCAGCAGGAGACTAAGTTCTTCCATGCATCCCAGGGGCCAGTCTTGGAATACTGATTTTTCCAGAATGATTGGGCTTTAAGTCCTCCTCCTGTGTTATTTGAATGTTTGGGACTGCCTGTGCTGCAAGGCTGTTAAACTATTCATGAGAGCTGACCTGCAACTGGAGCAGTGGGTGGGTGGTTTTTTCACTTGCTTGCCTTCCACTGCCAGTTACCTCTTAAATGTTTGATGGTGTTAAAAAGCTGCCATTACTTACCCACAGCCAGCTGCTCATACTTGGCCTCTTTCATGATCTGTGCCACTCTGGTCTCTGTCTCCAGGCGGGACATCTCTTTAAGGATCTTGCAGGCTGCCAGAGCTGAAGCTACACCCTCCTGACCCTGCAGAATTGACAGGGGTGCTGCTGTCACTGTTCCCTGGAGGGCATTTCTGAACACCCTCCACTGGGTAGAGCTCCCTAAGGAACACTTCTGACAGCAACATTTCATGCATGTCTTCCCTTTGAAGAAGGTTCTTCAAAGACAGGCTTGGGAGTCCAAAATGCCCAACCAAAGGGGCAGCTTTGGTGGTGGGTGAGAATTGGAAATGACATACTGGCAATTCTTGTGCCTTTTCTGATTAAAGGCTTCTGGGTTGGACTGACCTTAGAGGGGCCTGATTCAGGGTAGTAGGCAAAAACTGAAAGGAGAATGGTTTATGGGAATAGAGCTCAACAGCCTCACAGTGTGGAACGTGGCTGGGTGAGAGCCTGCATGAGGACGTATGGGGGAGGAGGGAGCCCAGCTGTCAGGGCACAATGGAGAAACACAGCAGAGGAACGTGCCTTCTGGTAACAGCTCCATAAACACAAGGCCCTGAGAGGTGCAGATGTGGCTGCATGCACACACACGCTCTGGATGAAGAGCTGTGCTGCAGTTCGTCTCTCCCCAAGCCTCCCCCATGCCAGATGCAATGTCTGGAAGCTCAGGGGTGGAGTCTGACAGCTGTGTCTGGCTCAGCAGGGCAAGGAAGCTATGGCACTGTGCTCCAGATGCATGAGGTTGTGGAGGATTTTAAACTAGGAGCCAGTTATACCAGTTCGAAGCTCAGCCTTTGAGTGTGGTGCTGCTGTTCCCTACACAGACAGCACGTTAGCTAAAGATGGAGCCTAGAGCCCAAGCAATTGACCTGCTATAGAAGGAGCAAAACCTGAGACTGAGCATGGTGATTCCCCAGCAGCAAGGAGGAAAAGAGCCTGCCCTGCACTGGCTGCTGCTCTGCCCTGCACTGGCTGCTGCTCTGCCCTGCACTGGCTGCTGCTCTGCCCTGCACTGGCTGCTGCTCTGCCCTGCACTGGCTGCTGCTCTGCCCTCCGTGTCAGGGGAGCATCAGCCCCACGAGGATGGAAGACCCTGTGAATGCAACTGCTTGTGTTTTAGAAACAAACCTGTCACTTAGGCTGGAAGGCTGACCAAACCCCACCTCTTACACTTGAAAGATGCCAACGTTTCCCCCGAAGCAGCAACAGGGCAAAGCTTACCATAGCCCAGAAGTAGTTTGCCATCTTGTGCCGGTTTTGAAGTACTGCCCATACAAACAAATCCCTCCAAGGATTCTCGCTTTTCTGGTTCATGTCCAAGGACTCAGATGATTGCTTTGTGGTCATTTTCTCCTGAAATATGGTTTGTAAACATGAAAACCTGCCTTGCAGTCTCATTCCCTGCCACTGACATGGCTACAGGATCAACCAGGTTGGAAAAGACCTCAGAGATCATCAAGTCCAACCTATTACCTAACACCCCCTAACATCTAAACCATGGACGTGACCTAAGCTGCTCTGGGCCTTGCCCACTGCTTCATATTCTTGTGGTTTTCCTTTTCCCTTTTCTGTGGGACTGATTCATTAGTTCATTCTGCACTGAATCAAAGGCCTCTTGTGTCCCCAGCAGAGCTCAGGATGTGTGAGAACATTCTGGATGGAGCTGTGACTCCATTGAAGGCGAAGGCAAAGCTCTCGTTGGGTTCATATTGAGGGCAGGGTTTCACTGCTGGTGTGTAAGAGCATGTGAGGCAAAGCTCTGATTCACGAATCTGGGCTTGCCTTCAGTTCTGCTGGATTCTGCTCGAGCACCATGGAGGATATGGCTTCAGAGAAAAGGGGAACAAAAGGCATTTTCTTTCTACAGAAATAAATCTTGCCCAGGCCCTGTTCAGGACAAGAAGAGAGTACATCAGTAGCCTCTTTTTAGTCACTGCTTTGAGAAACCTTTTCCTCCCAGGGAGGATTTTAAGTAGAGCACTGCTTATTCCTTTAGCATTTGATTAAAAAGCTCTCCAGAGGAAGTGTGGCAACAGAGGTCCAGTCCTGAGTTTTAAGTGTATTTTAAAACCATTTAAAATAACTTCTGGGGTTTAAGTGTGCTTGAAAAGTTTGAAAATGCTCTTAGAAGTTACTTTAAAACAGCTTCTGGGCTTGAAGTGTGTTTTAAAACCGACTCTAAAACAGCTCCGGGGGTTTAAGGGTGCTTTAAAACCGACTCTAAAACAGCTCCGGGGGTTTAAGGGCGCTTTAAAACCGACTCTAAAACAGCTCCGGGGTTTAAGGGCATTTAAAGACTGACCTTAAAACGGCTTCTGGGCTTTGGGGGCGTTTAAAGACTTTTCAGATGATGATTGTGTTAACTGAGAAGCAGTCACAGTGGATTTGGGGTTCAGTTTGTAGTGATCTCTTTCCTCAATGGGGTGGCACTGGAAGTCTTTGCAGGAGGCAAAGAGATCCCAGATCCCTCACCAGCCTTTGCAGAGGTTGGTGCCCAGCTTGAAACAGGACAGCACAGTTTAGCAGCAGTGCTCTTTCTCTTGACTGTGGCAATGGGATTGAAGCATTGGTGGCAGGCAGGGGAAGAAGGTTTTCAAGGCAAAAAGCTCGCAGGCAGTGTGAGCTGGTGTCTGAATCAGGCCTGGTTTACAGCACTTGGCTTCAGCTCCCTTCCTGCCAAATCCCACAAAGGGAATGTGGGGGAGCAAACTTTTACCTCTGTAAAAATGTGTATGTCTGAAGCCTGCTTACTGATTTCAAAGGTATTGCCCCCACTTGTCTGTCCTTGTGAACAAAGAAGTGCTGACTAGATTCAAACTTAGCTTTTCATACTACTGAGTAACATAACCAAGCTTTAGCAAAGCAGAAGGGACTGAAGCTTGAGGGACAATGGGTTTTTCCCCCCCTTTATTTTTTAGCTTAAATAGTTTTCAGCTTGAATTTGAACCTGGAGCTTGGCAAATAGCAGAAGGTTTACTTGTTTAGTTTGTCTAATCATCCACTCTTGATGAAGTTTCTCTAGACTTCTTTGGCTTGAATTCATCCAAACTTATTCCCAGTGCTTTGGAATGGTCTTTGCAATTCCTGAGTTTCAATGCTAAAGACAGGTGAAGGTTTGGAGCACAGCCCTGGGAGGAGAGGCTGAGGGAGCTGGGGTTGCTTAGCCTGGAGAAGAGAAGGCTCAGGGGAGACCTAATTGCTGTCTACAACTACCTGAAGGGAGGCTGTAGCCAGGTGGGGGTTGGGCTCTTCTCCCAGGCAAGCAGCACCAGAGCAAGAGGACACAGTCTCAAGCTGCACCAGGGGAGGTTTAGGCTGGATGATAGGAAGAAGTTCTTCACAGAAAGAGAGATTGGCCATTGGAATGTGCTGCCCAGGGAGGTGGTGGAGTCCCCATCACTGGAGGTGTTTAGGAAGAGACTGGATGAGGTGCTTGGTGCCATGGTTTAGTTGATTAGGTGGTGTTGGGTGATAGGTTGGTCTCGGTGATCTCAGAGGTCTTTTCCAACCTGGTTAATTCTATTCTATTCTATCATTCACTGGATCTGTTCTTGACATGTGAGGCTAGTAAGATGAACCAACTGTTCTCCACTTGCAAGGTGCTGGAGTGAGGAAGAGTTTGTGGAAGTTGCACTAGCAGGGTGTGAGGTACAGGAGCCTTTGCAGCCCCTGAAACAGAGGCTGTACCTTAGCACTAGCTCAAGGTGCAGTAAAACCTATGTGGAGAGGGGCAGAAAGAGGGGATGCAATCTGGCTATCTTAGAAATGCCTTTCTTTTGCTGTTGTTTTCCTGTCTAACCTTGAAATTACAGAGAGAAAACCATTTTAGTGTAATAGTAAAGAGCTGAAGAAAAGGAAGGGGAAGCTGCAGAGATTGTTTCTCTCGTCTCCCCACTCCTTTCCCTGTCCTACCCCCAAAGGCTAGATGTGGCAGTTTCAGGCTATGCCTTTGAAAGGTTTTGTTGATGTGGTGGTGAAGTTCCAAACCATTCCAGTAGACATAGGTAAATTTTTGTTCAGTTCTGAATTGGAAAGGAGCAGGAAGTTGTAACTCACAGCTTTCTTCTTGCCTCCATGCACGGGGTCTTGATAGAAACCATTGCCTGCATCATGGAGAAAGTCCTTGAGAACTCTGGAGACCTCACTGAGAGTGAAGTGTGAGGGGTTCTCCTGCCCCTTCTGCTGCTGCCCTGCTGAGGTCTGCTTGCTCTCTTCACTTTTCTTCAGCAGAAGCTCATAGAGGAGGCACTTCTGGGAAATGGAGCAGTAAAGTCTCTGCAGACGCCGGTACGTCAGGAATTCAGGCATGTTAGCCCCGTTGTCCACAAATAACTTCACAAATTCTGGTTTGTCATTGACCAGAGCATCCATCAGCACTTCCTCCAGGTCACAGGACTAGATGGATGAAGGGGACAAGAGGAGGAAAAAAAGAGGGTTTTAGGGTTAATCATGGGTGGATGAGGAGGGAGATAAGATTTGATATGAGGACATGGGTGTGTTGTCTTCCACCAGGTCAACAGTGGATAGAATGAGATAAAGAGGGAGAACCTCCACCTGAGAGAGAACAACCCCCAGGTTAGGGACTGCCCTGTTGGAGAGCAGTGAAGGGGAAAAGGACCTGGGGGTCCTAGTGGATGGAAGGTTGACCATGAGCCAGCAATGTGCTTTCATTGCCAGGAAGGCCAATGGCATCCTGGGGTGCATTGGAAGAGCTGTGGTCAGTAGGTCAAGAGAGGTTCTCCTGCCCCTCTACTCTGCCCTGGTGAGGCTGCATCTGGAGTATTGTCCAGTTCTGGGCTCCTCAGTTCAAGAAGGACCTCAGGGAACTGCTTGAAAGAGTCCCATGCAGAGCCACAAAAATGCTGAGGGGAGTGGAACATCTTCCTTATGAGGAGAGCCTGAGGGAGCTGAGGGCTCCTTAGCTTGGAGAGGAGGAGCCTGAGAGGTGACCTCATTGCTGTTGATAAAGCTGTGCAGGGTGAGTGCCCAGAGGCTGGAGCCAGGCTCTGCTGGGGGATGCCCAATGCCAGCACCAGGGGCAGTGCTGGAAGCTGAGGCAGAGGAAGCTCCATGGAAATAGGAGGAAACTTTTTTTTTCCCCTGTGAGGATGACAGAGCCCTGGAGCAGGCTGCCCAGGGGGGTTGTGGAGTCTCCCTCTCTGGAGATATTCAAAACCCACCTGGAAGTGTTCCTGTGTGATCTACTCTAGGTGACCCTGCTCTGTCAGTGGGGTTGGACTGGATGAGCTTTCAAGGTCCCTTCCAGCCCCCTAACATCCTGTGCTGCTGTGAACTCTCCTGGTTTCTCTGCCACAGAATGGTTGTGTAACATTCATGTCAAACCACTGACACAAAGAGCATGCTGTAGGAGTTGGGGGGGTGTCAGGTACTGCACTGGGCACTTTGACAGCAGGTGGAAGTGGTGACATCCTTCCTACTATCTTCCAACATTAATATCTGTGTGCTGCTTTTGCTTGTTAAGCGAGGGTGTGTTTCCCTTAAAGGTCTATGCAGAAGGCAGGGGAAAGATCCTTGCTCCTAAAAACCTCCAGAGGCTGACTCTGACCCTGAATTATTACCTTCATCCCTTACCATATGGGGACCAGAAAGCCCAAGGAGGCAGGTTACTACTGCTCAGCCTGTCAGTGGAGAATGTAGGCAGTCTAAACAAATGAAGCCTTCTACCAGTGTCCTATCCATGTTGGATCATACACCCATTGTCCTCTAAGGCATTAAAGCCTCCTACCTTCCACTCCACGTCACCATTGAATATTTCACTTTTAGCTATGTCCACTCTGTTCCAGGCCACTGCCAGCTTCAGTTCATCCACGTACTCCTGAGCCTTCTGACTGTGACTTTTACAGGCTGGCAAAAACAGGGAATGCAAAGGAACGTTGGTACTTGGATTAGCAACACAAGCTCTCCTTCAGCTATCACAGCACTTCCCCCCTCCCCCAGTTTAAGATCTATTTAGATTCAATATTAATTTTCTTTCCCCCCCCAAGCTGAACTCTCTGTTTAAACAGTTCAAATGTCTGTAGGGCTTTGAGAGAGCCCTTGGCATGTAGTAGGGGAAGGACAGGACTGGGTGGTGGCTTTGCCTTGCTTCAGTTAGCACATTAGGAATAGAATGTTTAGTGAGGCTTAGCCCACATTAGGTTTAGGCTAAAGCAAACTGAGCTGGGTGCACAGTATCTGTCTTTCAGGAGAGACAGTGGAGATTTCTTCTATGAGCAATGGATTGCTTCTGAAACTAAGGCAGTTCAAGTCTACCTGCATTTGGGGGGAGGGGGTTGGAGGGTTGTTGCCCTTGGTGTTCTTTTTAAATGGTTCATACCTGCAACAACTGCTCCAGCATATTTCAGTTCCTCTACAACTTCTACTGCTAAAAGAAGCAGGCAGGGAAATACAGGACTGTTAAGCAATAGTCTGAGATGAAAAAGCAAGCACTGGTTTAAAGCAAGAGCTATGGGTGACAGCCACAGCTAACTTGCTGAGAAGCAAAGGGGAGAACCCTGCCTCAGAAGTGGAAGTCTGATCCTGCTGAACTTGCTCTGGACAGGAATGAAATAAATTTGTGGCACTGAAGAAGTCAAGACAAGGATCACCCTGTGCTGTGGTGGTTGTCCTTACCTTTGACTAAAGCTTTTAAAATGACTGTGTCTAGCTCTTCTGAGCCATCTTGCTCAAAGTTGTGCAGAGTTATAAGATGCTGTCGTGAAACAATGTTCTGGATCTGTGGGGTGAGTTGAAACAAAGATCACTTTACACATCATCCTACTGCTGGATGTTAATGCCCAAGGGCCCAGGGGAGAGCACCCATGGAGTGTTGCCCCAAAGTATGGTCTAATTGCTAAGCTGAGGTTTGGCAAGAGGACAAACATTGATTTCCAATATATAAATGAGTCTTAAGGCAAGGAGGGAGTTACTGCCTGTTTCATAAGCACTTAGAAAGGTGTGGGGACCAGAAGTTGGATGCCCTCAGGACTAGAGCAATGCTTTAATTGGTGTAGTGTATTGTATTGTATTCATTCATGTTCTGTTTGACTCCTCAGCCCTGCTCTGGCCAGCATGCCATTAGTTTTGTTGTGCCTTTTCCTGCTTTGGCATTTAAGTTTTGCTCTCAGAGTTGTTGTCTGTAAAGCTTCTTTGAGTTAAAAGGCATCAGGTATTGATCAGCACTGTACTCTTCTCCTTCCTCCTGCTGTCCTGAGTTTTCTTCCTTGCAGTGCAGCTGCACCACGACTTTGGGAGCATCTGGCAACATTGCTTCTAGATGCCCTTCCACCCTTTCTGTGTGGGTGATCTGGCAAAGGTTTCCTTATGGAATCAAGATGTGGATTTTGTCAAGCTCAAGATTACAGCAGGGACTGCGAAGAAATGAGTAGCAGGTCAGGTTGAGTGGACCTGGCTTATCTCAGGGCACTTCAGTCTTCACATGCAGACAATCTCAAAGTGGGTTTTTTTTGTTTCTTAAACACTTGAGCTTTTAAGCTTTAAGTGCTGGGTTTAAGCCCAACAAGTGTGCCTCAAGACAAAGAGCGAGGGAAATTGCCGCTCTGTTTGGGCTTTCTGTTTTAAGGACACACATAGCTGACAATGAGTGCTTCTAAACACCCTTCATTCTTCTCAGTTTATTCAAGCTTAGGTTTCCATTTAACAGCTGTAGCTCATGAATTGTGCCTCTTCTGTCACAGCTGCACAAGCTCCACAGCTGTGGAGTATAAATAATGCTTCATCTCCTCCCCCCCCAAGGACTGAGAGGTTCCTGGGTGCTGGGCTGTTACTTGAGGAAGAACAGAGCCCTAAGTGTTCAGCTGAGTCATAGAATCATAGAATTGTTAGGGTTGGAAGGGGCCTCAAGGACCATTCAGTTCCAACCCCCCTGCCATGGGCAGGGACACCTCACACTACAGCAGGTTGCTCAGAGCCACATCCAGCCTGGCTGCAAACACCTCCAGGGATGAGGCTTCCACCACCTCCCTGGGCAACCTGTGCCAGGCTCTCACCACCCTCCTGGGGAACAACTTCTTCCTAACAGCCAAATCTCAATCTACCCATTTCTAGTTTTGTTCCACTCTCCCCAGTCCTATCACTCCCTGACACCCTCAAAAGTCCCTCCCCAGATTTCTTGGAGCCCCCTTCAGATACTGGAAGGCCACAATTAGGTCTCCTCAGAGCCTTCTCTTCTCTAGACTGAACAGCGCCAACTCCCTCAGTCTGTGCTCATAGCAGAGCAGCTCCAGCCCTCTGCTCATCCTCGTGGCCCTTCTCTGGACACCTTCCAGCCCCTCCAGATCCTTCCTGTAATAGAGGCTCCAGAACTGGATGCAGTACTCCAGGTGGGGTCTCACCAGAGCAGAGTAGAGAAGGGGAATCACCTCCCTTGACCTGCTGGCTGTGCTTCTCTTGGTGAGTCACTGGGACAAAGTAGTTTGTCTGATCACTGTGTTTTACTGTTAGAAGGCTCTTCTGGGATGGTAGTGTCAGAGCACTGGAGTACCCCAAACCCCTGGGCAGCAAACCTTTACTGAATGGATCACCCAAGCTAGCAAAGGTAGGGGGCAGAGCTTGTGAGCGTGGTGCAGGTTGTTATCAAGCACATGAGCTTACTTTTGCTGTCCACTGGAGGAGGTCCTGCCGTGAGAAGCTTTCTGCAGGGAACTTTTCCTTAAATTGCTTTTCAACAGCTTCTGGGGTGACAAGCTGTGGGTCATTCAGGAAGGCTGCTAAGACGTCAGCTGTGCCTCCAGACCCTGCTAAGACAAGCCAGGGAGCAGAGTTTTCCAAGCCGCTGCACATTCTCTGTGGTTTAAAAAGTACATCTTTAGAGTTCATGTGTGGAAAGAAACTCTTAGCCCCAAGAAGGAGCTCTGGCTAACTAGGAATAAACCTATACCTAAATGTGGAGTCAGCTCCCAGTCCTCTAAGCTGGATTTTTCTGATCCTGCAGCAAGTCATCCACGTACAGGACCCTGTCTGTACTTTTCATAGCACATCTGAGTAGCTAAGCAGCCTGATTAGGACAAGCAAGGCATCCAACTTCTATGTTCATGATGCTATTTTTGTCCCCCTACTTTCTAGTCTAGTCTATTCTATTCTATTCTACCCCTGTACTCAGCACTGGTTAGGCCATACCTTGAGTCCTGGGTCCAGTTCTGGGCCCCTCAGCTGAAGAAAGATGTTGACTTGCTGGAACGTGTCAGAGAAGGAGAGCAAAGCTGGGGAGGGGTCTGGTCCCTGTGAGGAGAGGCTGAGGGAGCTGGGCTTGCTTAGCCTGGAGAAGAGGAGGCTCAGGGGAGACCTTATTGTTCTCTACAACTCCCTGAAGGGAGGTTGTAGCCAGGTGGGGGTTGGTCTCTTCTCCCAGGCACCCAGAACAAGAGGACACAGTCTCAAGCTGTGTCAGGGGAGGTTTAGGCTGGATGTCAGAAAGAAATTCTTCACAGAAAGAGTTAATGGCCATTGGGATGTGCTGCCCAGGGAGGTGGTGGAGTCCCCATCACTGGAAGTGTTTAAGAGCCTGGATGAGGCACTCGGTGCCATGGTTTAGTTGATTAGATGGTGTTGGGTGATAGGTTGGACTTGATGATCCCTGAGGTCTTTTCCAACCTGGCTAATTCTATTCTATTCACTGAATCTGGAGCTGCCTTCTCTGCTTTGGTTTTGATTTGGGCTTCCTTCTTCTCCCTTGTACAAGCTGGAGGTGGAAGCTTTAATGATCAGCTGGTGCCTATTCACAAGGAAGTATTTCTCCCAAACAAATACTGGCAAATTGAATATTACCAGAGCTCAGCCCTTAATGGTGTATGGATATGGACTGTAGGTGAAGTGCCCATACCTGTGTTTGTCAGCCAGCCAAATCTGCCATTCATTACTCAGGAGCAGTTACATTATTTTTCTGAAGTTGCAAGTAGCTTCTTACCTGAAGTGTGCCTGGGCCTCCATTTACCAGTAAGCAAAGCACAGGGATCTCAATGCTGCCAGTGCCTGTGAAATAGATGGGTTCACTTTAGCAGCTTGCACAAAACTGCTCCAGGGGAGGTTTAGGCTTGAGGTGAGGAGAAAGTTCTTCCCAGAAAGAGTAATTTGCCATTGGGATGTGCTGCCCAGGGAGGTGGTGGAGTCACCATCCCTGGAGGTGTTCAAAAAAGGGATTGGATGTGGCACTTGGAGCCGTGGTTTAGTTAGTCCTGAGGTGTTGGGTGACAGGTTGGACTTGATGCTCTCTGAGGTCTTTTCCAGCCTTATTGATTCTATGAATTTGGCAGCCCCTTGAAAATAGTTCTCCAGTTCTGTGCTCTTCTGGTACCTACCAGAATGTGAGCCTGCAGAAGGCAGGCAACTGCAGCAGCAAGTGGCAAAGGAAGAGGGTAAGGCTGTGACTTAGCAGAGAGGGTCCTAGTCTAAGATTCAGGATGAAGATGTCTTTGCCTTGGCTGTCTTGCATGATGCCTGGCAAGCAGGTCAGTGTGCCCTCACCTCAGCCACCCAACATGGATGTTGCCACTTCTCTGGGTCACACCAATGTTGACCTTTTAAGCTATTTACTTACTGCAAGGTGATAAGATAGTGGAGTAGTGGAGCTGCATTAGGGTGCAAGACAAGATCGGTAGCTTTTCAGAGCAGCAGCTGCCATTATTTCTGTTAGGGTACAGGTAGGAGTGAAAAGCTATCAGCTTGCCCAGGTGTTATGCCTTGTGTGTGCAGGGAGGTGTAGTGGAATCCAGGAGAAAAGCCTGTAGAAGGATTTTAAAATATAGAATCACAGAATAGTTTAGGCTGGAAAAGACCTTTGAGATCTTAGAGTCCAGCTGTTAACCTAAAGCTGCCAAGTGCTGTGTTAAAACATGTCCCTCAATGCCATTGCTACACAGCTTTTAAATCTTTCCAGGGACAGTGACTCAGCACTGCCTTGGGCAACCTGTTCCAGGCCTTGACAACCCTTTCAGGGAAGAAATTTTTCCTAGTGCCCAACCTGAGCCTCGCCTGGCACAACTTCACACTGTTTTCTCTCTTCCTATTGCTTGTTACTTGGGAGAAGAGACAGACTCCCACCTTACTCCAACCTCCTCTCACGAAGTCATGGAGAGAAAGAATCATGCAATTGTTAGGGTTGGAAGAGACCTCAAGGATCAGCCAGTTCCAACCCCCCTGCCATGGGCAGGGACACCTCACACTGCAGCAGGTTGCTCACAGCCACAGCCAGCCTGGCTGCAAACACCTCCAGGGATGAGGCTTCCACCACCTCCCTGGGCAACCTGTGCCAGGCTCTCACCACCCTCATGGGGAAGAACTTCTTCCTCACATCCAATCTCAGTCTCCCCATTTCTAGATTTTTTGGGTTTGTTTTCCATCCCCCCCAGCCCTATCCCTCCCTGACACCCTCAAAAGTCCCTCCCCAGCTTTCTTGGAGCCCCCTTCAGATACTGGAAGCCCGCAATTAGGTCTCCTCAGAGCCTTCTCTTCTCCAGACTGAACAGCCCCAACTCCCTCAGTCTGTCCTCATAGCAGAGCAGCTCCAGCCCTCTGCTCCTCCTCGTGGCCCTTCCCTGGACACCTTCCAGCACCTCCAGATCCTTTCTCTTATAGAGGCTCCAGAACTGGACACAGTACTCCAAGTAGGGTCTCACCAGAGCAGAGTAGAAGGGGAGCATCACCTCCCTTGCCCTGCTGGCTCTGCTTCTCTTGCTGCAGCCCAGGCTGGGATTGGCTCTCTGGGCTGCAAGTGCACACTGCTGGCTCATGTTGAGCTTCTCATCCACCAGCACCTCCAGGTCCTTTTCTTCAGGGCTGCTCTCAAGCCAGTCCCTGCCCAGCCTATATCAGTGCCTGGGATTGCCCTGAGCCAGCTGCAGGACCTTGCCCTTGGTCTTGTTGAACCTCAGGGTCTCCTCTCAGCCTCCTTTTTTCTTCAGGTTGAACAACCTCAGCTGCTCCTCACAGAACTCTCTCTCTCTGGGGAGGCTGACTATGTAGACCAGCTAGCCTGAGGTGAGTCAGAGAGGAGCTGATAGGAACCATGTACTCTTCACTACTCTGCTTAAACAGCTTAACATTTCATTCAGCACAGTCTAATGTGGTGATTATTAATCACACAATCTTATCCATTTAAATGAAATGATAATGCAGTATTTTGTGTCATGGCAGCAGGGGAAGAGATGATGCAGGCATACCTGTCCTTAGTGGGCTCCTGTAGGAGGATAGCTTCCTTCTACATGGTTTATAACTGTAAATGCTGAACTCTGTAACCCAAAGGTCCCTACAGATTGGCTTGAGAGAGTTCAGTCGCAAGGGCATCATCATGAGATGAGTGACACTTTCAGCTGGAGGATGAAAGGCATTTGATGGAACCAGTTTTTTGATGTTCCCCTTTGTGGCTCTCCCAGGCAGTGTACAGCTCACCACTGACTACTTGTGGGATGCCTAAGGGATGGCTGACGAGAAGCTCACCGTGAGCTGGCAGTCCGCTCGTGCAGCCCCGAAGGCAAATGCTGTCCTAGGCTGCATCCAGAGAACTATGGCCAGCAGGGCAAGAGAGGGGATTCTGCCCCTTTATTCTGCTCCTGTGAGACCTCACCTTGAATACTGCATCCACTTCTGGTGTCCCACAGGAGCTCCACCATCATTGAAGGTGTTTAGGAGGAGACTTGATAGGGTGCTTGGATGCATGGTTTAGTTGATTAGGTGGTGGTGGATGATAGGTTGGACACAATGATCTCGAAGGTCTCTTCCAACCTGGTCTAGTCTGTTCTGTTCTATTCTGTTCTGAGTGAGTCCAGAGGAGGCCACAAAGATGATCCATGGGCTAAAGCACCTCTGCTATGAGCACAGACTGAGGGAGGTGAGGGAGAAGCTTCTAGGGGGGAACTTAGAGCTGCTTTCCGGTACTTAAAGGGATCCTACAGGAAAGCTGCAGAGGGACTTTTCATCAGAGTGTCCAGAGATAGGACAAGAGGGAATGGTTTGAAGCTGAAGGAGAATAGGTTTAGACTGGATCTTAGGAAGAAGTTCTTCAGTGTGAGGGTGGTGAGACTCTGAAATGGGTTGCCCAGAGAGGTTGAAGGTGCCTCCTCCCCGGGGGTGGTCAAGGTGAGGTTGGAGTAGATGGTCTCTGAAGTCCCTTCCAACCTACACCATTTTATGATACTAAGGTAGAAGTAAGCTGTAGCCAGGACATGACTGGCAATTAACTTCACGTGGTTTAGTGACTGGCATCACATTGCTGTGCCTCTGGAAGATGATGCTTCAGCCTGGAGAGTGACCTCTGCGACTCTAAGTTCCTTAAGATATGTTTATGGCTTCAAATATCCTTCATTTGCTCAGGTTTGGAGAGAATCTGCCTGGGGGAGATTCAGACTTTCTGCTGGGGAGGTGGGAAGTCCTTTTATTGCAAAGAATGTTCAGCATATCCAAAATACCCTCTGAAAGGCTTCTAGGTTTGGGGTTTTGGTTTTTTCAACAAGGAAATGCTGTGTGACCTTATTAAAGTATTTCTTTTCCTTCAGTAAAGTCACACAGCTTTGCTCAGCTGGAATACAAATGAGCCTAAATGAACACCACTTGGGTTTGTTTATAGAAGATAGGACTGAGTTCAGTCTGTTCCAGCAAAACATTTGTCAAATGAATCAGCATCTTCTGACAGCAAATTGTTCCACTGGGATTTGTTCAGCCACGTTTGGTTGGCAAGCAGGAAGGGGCTGCTTCCTAACTCCCAATGCTGCAGCCTCAGCCTACCACTGACCATCCACCTGTGGGGTTTTTGCCCTCTCTCTTTCTCTGAGTTCTCAACTAAGCATTCCTTGGGTGCTCTCAGGTACACCTGTGCAGCCACAGTGTGGGCTCTGGAGTTGAACGTGGCTTTGACCCTGTGAGCGTGGCTAGGTGAGCTCTTCCTTCTGTCTCAGCACTGCAGGTACCACAGAAACCAAAGGAAAGGAATGCTATTAGCACTACAACAATAGCAGTAGGAGGCCTGCCCAGTACTCAGTTGTCATCATAAACAAAGGTCACACTGATGGACCCCACCTGGAGCACTGTGTCCAGTTCTGGAGCACTGTGTCCAGTTCTGGAGCACTGTGTCCAGTTCTGGAGCCTCTATTACAGGAAGGCTCTGGAGGTGCTGGAAGGTGTCCAGGGAAGGGCCACGAGGATGAGCAGAGGGCTGGAGCTGCTCTGCTGTGAGGACAGACTGAGGGAGTTGGGGCTGTTGAGTCTGGAGAAGAGAAGGCGCTGAGGAGACCTCATTGTGGGCTTCCAGTATTTGAAGGGGGCTCCAAGAAAGCTGGGGAGGGACTTTTGAGGGTGTCAGGGAGTGATAGGACTGGGGGGAATGGAGCAAACCCAGAAATGGGTAGATTCACACTGGATGTTAGGAAGTTGTTTCCCATGAGGGTGGTGAGACAGTGGTACAGGTTGCCCTTCTCTGGACACCTTCCAGCACCTCCAGATCCTTCCTGTGATAGAGGCTCCAGAACTGGCCACAGTGCTCCAGGTGGGGTCTCACCAGAGCAAAGAGGGAGAATCCCCTCCCTCGACCTGCTGGCTATGTTTCACTAAGTTGCCTTAGTTCTACTTCTTAGACAATGACAAACATTTGCTTGATCTTGCCTGTGGAGATGATTGTCCAAGTGGAGAACTGGACTTGGATTTGATAAAGCCAAAGGGAACTCAAACATCTCTCTGTGGCGTCCCCATCCCTGGCGGTATGCAGGCAGCGTGTGGACCCGGCGCTTAGGGACATGGTCTAGTGTTGACCCTTCAGTGCTGGGTCAGAGGTTGGACTGGATGATCTTTGAGCAGTCTCTTCTAACCAGATCTACTCTGTGCTTCTGTGGTATGAGTGGTGTTCAAGTCAGGATGCCTGGGTAGTGTCTACTTACCGCCATAGCCAGTCCGCTGCACTGAAATATACTTTTCCAAGGCGACACGTAGCTCAGTGGTTCCATCTGCCTCATCTGGTGCTATGTGATCCACCAAAATAAAATGGGAATGGCTGTGGTCCAGGGAATACAGTGGCCCTTGAATATTCTCATCTGATGGGTAGTGTACCAGGCTTTCATTCTAGAGAGAGGGAGAGAGAGACGTTGGTGTTGCCTACAAAACATAGTCCTTGGTTTTATGTGCTTTAAGTGGCACCGGGGGAGGTTCAGGTTGGATGTTAGCAGAAACTTCTTCACTGAAGGGGTTCTGAAACACTGGAACAGGCTCCCCAGGGAAGTGGTTGACTACCCATCCCTGGAGGTGTTGAAGAGACACAAGAATGTGGTGGTGTGGGACATGGTTTAGCACCAGGCTTGGTGGAGTTAGAGAATAATTGGACTTGATCTTGAAGGTCTTTCCCAGCTGAAACAATTCTGTGATTCTATGACTTCCATGTTCCTGTTGTCATACAAACCACCTCAAACAGACCCTTCAAAAAGGGTGGAGGAGGAGAATGTGCTCCTCCTGAAGGGTGCCAGGTTTGACAGGGCTGAAAGCCCTGAACTTTTTCTCTTGGTCTGTGCAAAACATAATGGCACCAGTCCTCATCTCTGCAACGTGGGCGCTCATTTAGAGGCTTTGGAAATGTTTGCTGGACAAATGCAAAGGGCTCATGAGACCAGAGAACTATGGCTGGAGGGCCAAAGTCTCAGCTGGTATAAACAGGGGCAAACCTCTTCAATTTGTCCACCTTTAGCCCAGCAGATGACTTAGCTGCTACATGTCCGTATCAGTTGAGATGCAGCTTGATTTAATTGCCAGGGGTTATGTGAGGGCTTTTGGTTCTTCTCAGTTTGGGATTTGCATCCTCTAAGAGTGCCAGGCAGAAGGAAGGTGCAATAATGTCTTTTGTTATGGGTGAGTGGGTTGTATCTCAATGAGTTTTTGCATAAAACTGCTGCCTGGGTAAACCAAACCCCCCTGTTACAGTCTTTTGCTCTAAAGATTGGTCACATACAGCCTTCCACACACTTCTCCAAGCTCCCCTTACTTCCATGATAACCCTTCCTTTCCCACTGGTGCCCAGCCACTTTGATGTATCATTCCTAGCTGCAAATACCTGCTTATTCTTCTTGACCCCTGGCAAGTAAGACAGATAAAAGCAGCTGTTTAAAATCTGCATTTCCTTCTCTTATGCCTTTTCCCCCAACTCCTGCAGTTGAGTTGCTGAACAGATCTCAGACTATCAGCTTGGCTGGTGTGCCTGCTCCAATACTGCATTTCCCTCCCACTTATTTCATGGGCACAAAGGCTGAAGCCCTTCTAGACAGGGCAGTGTAACTCTGCAAAGTGACCTAGCTGTCATTAAGGTGTGGCAGAGAGATTCATGGTCTGGCTTTTAAGAGCCAGATCTTTCTCAATCTCAGCTTTTGGCAGTGCCCACTAGGAAGGGCAGGTGCCCAGTTGCATCCTGGCATAAGTCCACCAGCGAGGCCACCCAGGTTCTGCTGAGCTAAGGCTGATGTTGGAGGAGGAGTGAACAGATCACCAGGAGCACACAGCAGCACTGCTGATGCATAAACACTGTGAGTGACCCAGCAGACAAGCTAAACACTGTGAGTAACCCAGCAGACAAGCTAAACACTGTGAGTGACCCAGCAGAGAAGCTCCTCCATGCTGTGGGTGAAAGGGTTAAGCACAGCATGCCCCGAAGTGGCTTTCTGAAATGAAGCTGCATGCAGTCAGTCACAGAACTACCAAGGTTGGAAGAGACCTCGAAGATCATCGAGTCCAACCTGTCACCACAGACCTCAGGACTAGACCATGGCACCAAGTGCCACATCCAGTCCCCTCTTGAACACCTCCAGGGATGGGGACTCCACCACCTCCCCGGGCAGCACATCCCAATGGCCAATGACTCTCTCAGTGAGGAATTACAGAAGAGAAATCTCCTTGAAAGCAAGGTGGGACAGGCTATGACCAGGGGTGTTCCTGTGGCTTCTTTCCCTGTCAGCAGCTCTGGGAAGAGCAGGGACAGAGGCTGTTCCATGAGAAAAAAGCAGTCAATTTGCAAATCATTAAACCCACCAAGTGCCACAGCCTTTACCTCTCTGGGGTTTTTTTTTTTGGGGGGGAAAGCTTCTTGACACAATGAAATTTGCCTCATATTGTGTTTGGATGTTGAGGGTGTGCCTATATCCTGCTGCTGTGTAACATTAAGCCTGTTTGCCAAAGATCTGGCCTTTGATTAGGGCTCAGAAGCACAACAACAACGAACTGAAAGGGCCCACAGGGATTTTTCCTATTTCTTCCTTGGAAGATGAGGAAGAGATCTATCAATTGATGTTTGAAGCACTGCCCCAACACAGAGGAGAGGAGAGGGAGCCCCTGATTTCAGGGCTTGTTTTTCTCCTTGCTAGCATGGCTTGTTAGCTCTATTTTATACAACAAGCTGCTTGTGTTAGTGCCAAGTATAAAGAGAGCTGGGTTTAGATCAGCATCCCAGTCTATAGCTCCTTTGTCTTAAGGTCACTGACTAAAATCCAAAGTGTCTTTAAGTGGAGGCAGTGCCTGAAGGCACAGGGCAAGGAGTGTTCTACAAGAAACCTTCCTTGAAAAAGAATTTGGGCTTTAGTTATAGGGAGGGGGTGGTGGTGGTGAGAGAAAGTTCTCCCCCTCCACACAAAGAAACCAGGACTAACTCAGTTGGAGAAGCAGATGAAGGTGCTATATTTACAAAGCAGGAGGGTCACAGGGGGGAGAAAAAAATGTAATGCAGTGAGAAGACCAGTGCACTTGTTGTGTAGCTGCTGGTTGGGAAAGATCCAGGTACAGCTTGATCACTTAGCCTGGGAGGGAGGTGAAATAATTAGTTTGCATTTGCCAAAAGAGCTTTCCTCGACGGAACTCACAATTCTTTCCTCTGAGGCCCTGTGGGACCAGTTCGGCCAGGTTGAATTCTTCCAGCTAAAGAGTCCCACCAGATAGAGCAAAAAGGATGGGGAAAGGGGATGTCCAATGGCAATAGAATAGAATTAACCAGGTTGGAGGAGACCTTCAGGATCATCACACCCAACCCATCATCCAACACCATCTAATCAACTAAACCATGGCACCAAGTGCCTCATCCAGGCTCTGCTTAAACACCTCCAGTGATGGTGACTCCACCACCTCCCCAGGCAGCACATTTCAATGGCCAATCTCTCTTTCTGTGAAGAATTTCCTCCTAACTTCCAACCTAAACCTCCCTTGGTGCAGCTTGAGACTGTGTCCTCTTGTTCTGTTGGTGGTTGCCTGGGAGAAGAGACCAACTCCTACCTGGCTACAACCTCCGTTCAGGGAGTTGTAGAGAGCAAGAAGGTCTCCCCTGAGCCTTCTCTTCTCCAGGCTAAGCAACCCCAAGCTCCCTCAGCCTCTCCTCACAGGGCTGTGCTTCAAACCCCTCCCCAGCTTTGTTGCCCTTCTCTGGACATGCTCCAGCAACTCAACATCTTTCCTAAACTGAGAGGCCCAGAACTGGACACAGGACTCAAGGTGTGGCCTAACCAGTGCAGAGCACAGGGGCAGAATGACTTCCCTGCTCCTGCTGGCCACACTGTTCAGATTACAGATGTGGTCCAGGCTATCTCCCAGCTGTTAGTTGGTACTTTGTAGCCCGAGAGAAGAACTAGGAGTGAGCTCAAAGGGCTGCACTGGTCATTTGTTTCTTAGCATCTGCAGGGCAGTAAAACAGCCCAGAGGAATTGTCAGTCGTTGTCACTACACACCTACTTTGCTGTTACACTCTGCTTAGGGCAGGCTGTACGCTCACTGACAGGAAGGTCGTGCTCTTTAAACCGTTGCTCCACCTCCAGGTCAATCCAGCATCAAAATTGTCCTGACGCTTCCACCAGCTGGTTTTTTTTTTTTTGGGAGAGGTTTTAATCTTGGTGTTTGGATGGCTGGTTTGTTTGTTTTGTTTAGTCTTGGTTTGTTTTGTTTTTTTCCAAGAACCCTGCTCGCTTTGACCTGGATTGTGAAGTCCCCAGAGCTCCCAATAACAAGATGAAATCTTGCCTGGCTAGCATTTTTGGTCTGGTGTGTTGAGCAAATTTCTGCATGTTAGACACCAATTCAGTGGCTACTTAAGAAAACTGGGTCTTGAAATATTTTTGGCTTGTGTTCCATGCTGGAAAATACCCTTTTGACAGTATTTGGTAGAATGCCCATCCCTGGAGGTTTTTAAGGCTAGGCTGGATGTGGCTCTGAGCTGCCTGATGTAGTGTGAGGTTTCCCTGGCCATGGCAGGGGGACTGGAAGTAGGTGATCCTTGAGGTCCCTTCCAACCCTGACAAGTCTGTGATTCTATGATTTCTGAAATAGTTTGGAGTAAATGCTGCTGCAGTAAGTGGACAAGGGGAGGTGGGAAAGGTTTTAAAGGCGTCTCTGGAGGTGTTCAAGAGGGGATTGGATGTGGCACTTGGTGCCATGGTTGAGTAGGTCATGAGGTGTTGGGTGGCAGGTTGGACATGATGATCCTTGAGGTCTTTTCTAACCGTATTGATTCTCTGATTCCCGGTGATGTTTTTCCCTTGGCGGTGGTCCGGACTCTAGTGGCCGAGCCTGTGTCTCATGCTGCCACCTGCTGGCGGGACGCAGAATCGCTGCCCAGTGCACAAGTGCGCGGGGCACGGAATCAGAATCGTAGAACGGTAGGGGTGGGGAGGGACCGTTCAAGATCGAGTCCAAGCCCCCTTGACAAAGCAGGATCATGGAACTGTTTTGATTGGAAGAGACCTTTAAGATCATCGAGCCCAAGACCACCATGGCCACTAAACCACGTCCCGAAGTGCCATATTTTTGAACACCTTTTTTTGAACACCTCCAGGGATGGGGACTCCACCACCTCCCTGGGCAGCCTGTTCCAATCCCTGACCACTCTTGCAGCAAAGAAATTTCCCCTAATATCCAACCTAAACCTCCCCTGGCACGATTTCAGACCATGTCTTCTCATCCTATCACCTGATACTAGGGAGAAGAGACCAGCCCCCACCTCACTCCAACATCCTTTTAGGTAGTTGTAGAGAGGAAGATGTAGAGATGGCCTAGGGCAGGAATCATTAGGTTCTAACAAATCTTCTTACTCTGAGCTTCTGTTTTCTCTCACAACACACTTTAAACCCAACTTTTAAGTTAGTTCAACCTTGCTCTGCCTGCCACTTCCCAGATGTTGTGAAGACGCAGCTTACTCCTAAACAACCCTGCTTCAGGAGTGGAATAAGTGAAAAATACCTTGGTGCTGTCCAGAATGTCTCTGTGCTGGATTTTTTGGAGTGAAGTTATTCCTATGGCAATCAGTCTGACTTCAGAGGAGGAGCTGGCCAGGGCGTGATCTCGCACTGCTTGCACCAAGTGTCTGGCGATTCCCACACGCAGAGCGCTGGTAAAGATCCAGGCACCTGAAATTGGTTTTAAAACCCAGATGATTTCAGAATACAGAATTAACCAGGCTGGAAAAGATCTTTGAGATCACCCAGTCCAACCTATCACCCAACACCATCTAATCAACTAAACCAATGCACCAAGTGCCTCATCCAGGCTGTTTTTAAACACCTCTGGTGTGGTGACTCCACCACCTCCCTGGGCAGCACGTTCCAATGGCCAATCTCTCTGTGAAGAACTTCTTCCTAACATCCAGCCTAAATCTCCCCTGGTGGAGCTTGAGACTGTGTCCTCTCCTTCTGCCACAGGTTGTCTGGGAGAAGAGACCAACCCCCACCTGGCTACAACCTCCCTTCAGGGAGTTGGAGAGAGCAAGAAGGTCTCCCCTGAGCCTCCTCTTCTGCAGGCTAAGCAACCCCAGCTCCCTCAGCCTCTCCTCATAGGGCTTATACTCAAGACCTCTCCCCAGCCTCACTGCCCTTCTCTGGACACATTCAAGTGTCTCAATGTCCTTCCTAAACTGAGGGGCCCAGAACTGGCCACAGTACTTAAGGTGTGGCCCAACCAATGCAGAACACAGGGGCACAATGACTTCCCTGCTCCTGCTGGCCACATGATTCCTAATGCAGGCCAGAATATAAACTATAGAAGAACTAAGAATCTAAACTCCTCTAAAGCCTAAAGCACTGACCTGTGCTTTGAGCTGCCTTTATAAGTCCTTTTTTTAAGGTGTCCCGGAGCCAAGGCTTCATCTGGAAGTCTTCCTCTTCCCCTACTAAAGAAACCACCAGATTGGGAGCAGGTAGCTTCCACTTGTTGAGCATCACCTTGAAGATAATGCCAGGATCGATGGCACTCGGGACCTTGATAAACTTCAACAAACAAAACAAAGAACCACTGCATGAGAATGGGACAGCAGGACACAGCAGAGAGATTGTTCATGCTGTGAGGGATGCAGAGGGAAACCTATCATCAGCTTGGGTAATTAAAAAACCCCACACATTTGAACAAAACCTGACAGAGGAGTAAGTATTAGGAGGAATCTAGCAAGGCATCTGTGGGATTGTCCTCTTGCTGATTGTATCATCTCCAGGGGTTGTAGCCTTCCAGTGTCAGAAGGGATCCTACAGGAAGGCTGCAGAGGGGCTTCTCCTAAGGGTGTCTGGTGACAGGACCAGGGGGGATGGTTTTAAGCAGGTAGAGGGTAGGTTCAGATTGAATCTTAAGAATAATTTCTTCGCTGTGAGGGTGGTGGTGCTCTGGAATAGGCTGCCTGGAGAGGCTGGGGATGCCTCCTCCCTGGGGGTATTCAAGGCCAGGTTGGATGAGGCCTTGATCAGGCAAGTCTAGTTGAGAGGTATCCCAGCCCATGGCCAGGGAGCTTGGAGCAGACAACCTCTAAAGTCCCTTCCAACCTAAGCCATTCTCTGAAGTCACTCTCTCCTTCAATGCTACTGTTCCCCAACTGCCTTCAGTTCCAGGGCAGTTGGCAAAGCCAACAGATGTCTGATTTGTTTCTTGGTTCTGCACTAGCTGAAGCATTTGCCTGATTGAATGCCTTTCTTTCCTTTTGAGGATGTGTTATGTGCATCTCTTGCTGCTGCTTGTGTGTGTTTTGGCTTTGTGCTTAAGGCTTTATGAAGAAACCAAATCTTAAGGCAGATTTCTGGTCCCAGAAATAACTTCTGCTCTCACACTAAGGTATCCAATGGACTAGGAAGGGGTGAGCCTGCCTAGGGCCATCCCCTGCCTAGGGCCATCCCCTGCCTACTAGCAAAACAGAGAGAGAAAATTTTAAGAAGGGCCTAAAATGGCTCAGCAGTAAGTTAAAACTACTTCAATCCATAATGATTAATTTTAGGCAGAAAAGTTAAACCCAGGTGAATCATAGAATTGTCAGGGTTGGAAGGGACCTCAAAGATCATCCAGCTCCAGTGATGCAAAGTGAAGGAAGCTGGGCATATGACTGTGGGATTTCTGGTTTGGGGGTCAATTGTACTTTGCAGCACCTTGGTGCAAGACAAGTGAATGTTTCCTGGCCTCATTTTAAATCACTTTCACGTTCAGGAAGGTGTGAAACCTACTTGAGTACAATGTAGTGCCTCAGGCTGTGGCACCTTGCCCCCCACTGTTACAATCTCTTATGCTTAATGCTGAGAAGTACCAGCTGAACAGCAGCAACAGTGTTAAGAGAGTGTGAAAGCTCTTCTGGGTTCTACCTTTCCACGTTTCTTCCCAGCAGCTGTGAAGTCTATTTCTCCTGTGCAATATGGTAGTTCTCTCTTGAAAGCTTCCTCTTTGTCACTGCTGCAGAACTTGGCTTCCATTTCCTCCATGGGATTGGCAAGATGATCAGCAGTAGGTCTGGGCAAGGTGTTGACTGAGGTGACCAAAAAAGGAAGAAAATAAGAGGCTGTTTAAACTGGGGAGCCCCCCAAATCCATTCATTTACACCTAGCTGCTGTTTTAGTCAAATCACAGACTAGTCAGGGTTGGAAGGGACCTCATCAAGGGGGTCTGCATCCAGAACCGTGTGGCCAGCAGGAGCAGGAAAGTCATTGTGCCCTGTACTCAGCACTGGTTAGGCCACACCTTGAGTCCTGTGTCCAGTTTTGGGGCCATCAATTTAAGAAGGACATTGAGACTCTTGAACATGTCCAGAGAAGGGCAGTGAGGCTGGGGAGAGGCCTCGAGCACAAGCCCTACAAGGAGAGGCTGAGGGAGCTGGGGTTGTTTAGCCTGGAGAAGAGGAGGCTCAGGGGAGACCTCATTGCTCTCTACAACTACCTGACTACTAGACCATGGCACCAAGTACCATGTCCAGTTCCCTCTTGAACATCTCCAGGGACAGCAACTCCACCACCTCCCTGGGCAGCATATTGCAATGGATAACAACTATTCCAATGGATAACCACTCTCTCTGGGAAGAACTTTCTTCTCACCTCCAGCCTAAACTTCCCCTGGCACAGCTTGAGACTGTGTCCTCTTGTTCTGGTGCTGCTTGCCTGGGAGAAGAGACCAGCTGGAACCTGCTGGTTCCAGCAGCCAACCCACGAGCTGCCAGTCCCTGGCACAGTCAAGCTTCAGAAAGCCCCCAAAAGAGCTTTTTGATGGTTCTTTTTGGCTTCAGACCCCTTGCCCAGCACAGCCTTACCTGCCCTGAAGCTGGTCTCCACAGCAAAAATATTTCACTCTTTTGAGTATTTTAGGGTTCAGCTAATACTGGAGGTGTCTGTACCAGCTGTTGGCTGCTCTGTACAGGAGGAGACAATTCCTCACCAGAATGGTGTACATGAAGTTATAAAAAGGCATGGAGGGGTAAGGCTCTCCAGACTCTCACTTAGCAGACAGGAAGCTGAGTTGCAAGGTACCAGATCCTACAATGTGTCCCAAGTCCTGTGGGCTGTCTCCTGGCACAAAGGTGACCACAATTCTTATGGGAGAGTTTGTGGCTGAGGCTCCTCTTTCTGCTGCAAGCAAGAGCAGAGCTGTGCCACTGAGTGCCTGAGTCACAGTTTCTTGATGTCAACACGTGTCATGATACCAGAATCGATATTACCCAACACCAGTACTAAATAAATGGAATGATGACCTTGTATTTGTCTGAAGATGCTTTAGGAGATGGTTACTCTCTCTTTGCTCTGGGAATAGGCTGTTTATTGGTAAGCTGAAGTATTTAAGGCCAGGCTGTCCTCAACAAGAACATACAGTTCAAACAGGCAGGTGGTTTTCTCAGCCCACGGCTCCAGGGATGGTGGTGAGTGATCTGGCCTGGAGCAAAGGTCGTGGAACAGGAGTTGTTCTACGTTTCATGGGGCAGTGCTGGGGTTAATGGTTGGACTCAAAGATCTTAAAGGTCTTTTCCAGCTCAAATGATTCTATGCTTTAGCTTTCTCTCAGAACAAAAGCAACAAAATAGCTCTCTGCCCTCTGCCTTCAGCTGCGTGCTCTCGTACACATTCAGCCCTGTAGGAAATCCCTGTCACAGCAAGCCAGCAATGGCAACCAACCCTGCTTTAAACTTCGTTTCCTGGTCCAAGAGATCTGCTGTGGACTTTCCAGTGGGTCACACCACCACGTCTCCTGTGGATCTATTAGGATGCTCCAGCAGAGGGAGCAAGCCCTCCAGTTGTTCCCTTGGGCTGGGAAGTCTTTTGGGAGCCTGTATCCTGACTGCTTCCCCACTGCTGCCTCTGGGTTTGCTTCTTTCATGTTGTCTGTGAAAACGTCGTCTGGAGCTGCCTTGTTCTCAGATCTGCCTCTGAAAAGCGGTTATGAATCTCCTCAGGATTTGTTTTTCCTACACCTATTCCACCCCTCTGTAGCCATGTCCCAAACTTCAGTCAGAGATCACTGCTTTAAAGATGCTGTTCTCATTCTTCTCCCTTCCTGCCCACGTCTGGAGGTAGTTGTTTGTCCTGAAGACTAGGATCCCAGACTAGGCTAGTTAGGAGTCTTACCTGACAGACTGACTTTGGGACTACCAATAAGAGTAGTAACAGCAAATCCCAGAGTTTTGAGTCCTCTTCTCCACTGGAGATGTAGCATGCATAGAATGAGTGAGGAATTTGGGGGTCTCAGTGGTAGTGAGCAACCATAAAAGAGACAAAAATAGAGAAGATGCAGAACCAGCAGCTTTGGCTGGATGTGAGGAGGAAGTTCTTCACCGTGAGGGTGGTGAGGCCCTGGAATGGGTTGTCCAGGGAGGTGGTTGAGGCCCCGTCCCTTGAGGTGTTTAAGACCAGGCTGGATGAGGCTCTGGCCAGCCTGATCTAGTGTAGAGTGTCCCTGCCCATGGCAGGGGGGTTGGAACTAGCTGATCCTTGTGGTCCCTTCCAACCCTAACTGAAACTATGAAACTATAAGTTCTGATAAGACTGGGAAGTGAAGAAGGCAGCTGGTAACAGGCACTGCAGAGGGCACAACATTTTGCCTCTTTTCTTTTTTCATCAAGCAGTCTCTGAAGCATGGCATCAGAGACTGAGAGCTCATGTGGGGCAAGTATTACCTTATCTTTCCATCCTTGTACCACTTCATCACCCCTGCCAGCTGCTGTCTGTGATGGGACACAGCACTAAGTGGAACTTGTTGTGATCTCCTACAGCTGTTCCTGCTCTGAGCCAAAAGCAGAAAAGATGGCACTGACAGAATGACAAAACAAGCCCCAAAATTGCTCAGGCTTCTGAATGGGATCCATGCAAGAGCAGAGTGTAGCCTTATTTGGAGCTGAGAACCTGCACTAGTGAGGTCCTGGACTGCTAAGGAGTGACATTGCCTAAGTTTCTGCATGCAGCTTTCAGGACCTGTTCCAGACAAAGGCAAGGAGCAATGGCACAGAGCTTGCTTGATGTCTGTTTGTTTGCTTGGGTGTGGGGGGTGTTATTTTGGTGATTTGTTTGTCTGGTTCGAGGTTTGTTTGGGTTTTCTAAGTGAGATTTGATACTTTGCGACTTTCTCCTGCTTTATGTTGCATCTGTTTGACTTCCAAGGTATAAACACTGCGACTTCCAATATAACTGCAGTTTGTTTGGGTTGGGTTGGGCATTTTTTTTTGTGGTGATTTGTTTGTTTGGCTGGCTTTGGTCTTGGTTTGTGTTTGTTGTGGTTTTTAAAGTGAGATTTGATACTTTGAGACTTTTTCCTGCTTTACCTCGCATCTGTTTGACTGCCAAGGAATAAACACTGTGACTTTCAGGATAGCTGCAGCAAAGTACAGGTGCAAATGTCCCATGCAAGGGCACCCAGGGGTGCTAATGGAGCAAGGAAAGGCTGCTTTGGTATTTAAAGGAGGGGAGAAGATGATTTTAAAGGCTGCTTTGTAAATACTAAATAAGTGGAGAGAAGAAAACCCCACCAGGATTTCCTTATAGCGTGTTACACCAGAACAAAAGAGCTGCTGCAGGACATTTGCAGAGGTGGTTTTGAAGGCCAAATGCTGATCCCACAAGATGTCTCAGAGCACTGCAGGGATCTGTTCAGGTACCTCACATCACCTTTGCCACTGCTTTGCACTGCAGGGATCTGTTCAGCTACCTCACATCACCTTTGCCACCGCTCTGCACTGCAGGGATCTGTTCAGCTACCTCACATCACCTTTGCCACTGCTTTGCACTGCAGGGATCTGTTCAGCTACCTCACATCACCTTTGCCACCGCTCTGCACTGCAGGGATCTGTTCAGCTACCTCACATCACCTTTGCCACCGCTCTGCACTGCAGGGATCTGTTCAGCTACCTCACATCACCTTTGCCACTGCTTTGCACTGCAGGGATCTATTCAGCTACCTCACATCACCTTTGCCACTGCTTTGCACTGCAGGGATCTGTTCAGGTACTTCACATCACCTTTGCCACCACTTTGCACTGCTGTGGAGCCTCACTACTTACTGGCCAGTCAGCCCATAGACTGCATTTTGTCCCTATGCTTTCTGTATACATGCAGAAGAGGATCTTTTCAGCTCTGTTGTGTCCTCCTGCTCTGCTCCTGAGAAGTGTGTGGGCATCTCACCTGATGTCCCCTAACAAGCAAAGCAAGAGTGAGTTAACAAGCTGTGTCAGACAGCTACAGGGGGTTTTGTGTTTGCTTCAGTCCTGTTCTGCTTGGTTCTAGTTTTCAGCTAAGTCCCTGGTGGTTTCAGGGGCCGCTGCTTTGAGACTTCAGGCTGTACTAGATTGCAAGTGTGTCAGGTCACACTAATTGGGTTAAATCTTTGTTGCCAAAGTCATGACATGCCGCTGGCATCAGCTTAGCCAGGGTCAGCTTTGCTCACTGTAACATCACCAAGTATTGCTGAATTGCAAGGGTCTGGAGTAAGCCAGTCTCTTGGGAAAGACCAGGTAGATAGCCAGGAAGAGGACCATGGACCTTTTGGATGAGAGGACAGGTAGAGAGAAAAGCAGAGACAAAGGCTATAGGCACAGCTGGATGAAAAACTAACCAGTGCTTCATCATATTCTCCCTTTCCATACACTATTTTTTTTGAGTTAAACTCTTTGGAATATTCCAGCTTTTTAGTCTAATATTTGAAGTTCCCCCCCTTCCCCCCCCAATCTGTGCATTAAATCTGATCAAAACATTATTTAGAATCATAGAATCAAAGAAGCAATAAAGTTGGGAAAGACCTCAAAGAGCATCAAGTCCAACCTGTCACCCAAGACCTCAGGACTGCTAAACCATGGCACCATGGTCCAGTCCCCTCTTGACCACCTCCAGGGACAAGCAATCAGAAAGCCCTTCAGGGATGGGGGGGTAGGGGGTGTGGAGCCACAGAACTCTTGCCTGCCCTGATATGTGAATTCCTGTCTCACATTTTGCCCGTGTATGTGTATCTATTGAGCCATCTGGAGCTCTGGTTCAGAGTTCAGACTTAAGTACAGCTCTTTCTATCTAGGCTGCTGCTCCCTGTGTAAGTTTGTAGGTCAGATTGTGTCCTAGATGTTTCCATTGACTATAAATACAAACATCCATGGCAAGAATGTACCTCTAATGATCACCAGGTTTCGGATATAACCTAGAAAACTATTTCTCACTGGCAAAGCAAGACAAATAGGAGGAAAAGACAATTGCCAGTCCCACCTACACATGGAAATGTGAGTCAGTGGCATTCCCATTAGGGATGGCCTGATTAAATCATTCCAGGTGTCAGCCAGTCTGGTGAATCATTATTTGTTTAACCTCATAAATGGGAGCTGGTGGAATGTACCACTGTACAACTGGTGCTTGTGGTGCTGGACTTTGCAGCTCCTCGTGCAGTTCAGTGCTTGGATGGACCTGGCCTCTCCCCTCTCTGGGCATTCTGGATTTCTGGGGTGTAGGAAATGGGCAGGGAGGTAAACCAGTGGTGGTTGTGGGGAAACACCACAAGGGGGAATCTCTTCAGAGAGTCTTTCCTGAAGGATTTATCCAAAGAAGTGATGAGATCAGAACCAAAGAGAAACATTTTGACACCTACCTGCACCCCTTTCTGGACCGTTCTCCCTCCTGTCTCTCCTTCCTCACTCCTCCTTTCCCAACCTATCTCTAGCCTCCTTTTCCCCTACAGCAACTCCCTGTCTCTTGACAGCTTTGCCAAGCTCTTTCTAGCTATTGCTGCTGCCACTTATCCTGCTGGGGAGTGTTGCCCAGGGAGGTGGTGGAAACCTCATCCCTGGAGGGTTTTAAGGCCAGGCTGGATGTGGCTGTGAGCAACCTGCTGTAGTGTGAGGCATCTCTGTCCATGACAGGGGGGTTGGAACTGGCTGATCCTTGAGGTCCCTTCCAACCCTAACAATTCTCTGATTCTATGAGAAGGCATTAACCAGAATCCAGGAAGGGAAAAATATCTAATCCTGCTGGGGGAATGTAAATATCATGTGAGAGAAAAAGAAGTACTTGTTAGGGACAATAAATGCCTGCTTACCTGTGAGAGACTGAGGATGCACATTCCTCTGCAATTATACACACTTGTAGTTGTGTGGCAGCTTTGGAAAGTGTCTGCCAGGAGCTGGCACATTCCAGCTCTGGTGGCACTGCACGAAATGGTTCTGCACCACAGCCTAATGACAAAGCAGAATCCTCTGCCATGATTGCCAGGGAATTGCTAAAATAAAGCACAAAGACCTAAGGGTGGTGGAAAGCACCAGCAGGAATCATGGCCAGCCGTCCTGCACAGGGCTTTGTCATGCCTGTGGCTAATAAATCTGTAAGAACTGCACAAACAGAAAAAGGGAACAAAAGAAATGTGTCTGTCATGACAAGCAGGACTTGAACTGCAGCAGCCTACACTTCTCTCACATTCAGACAGGGAGGTTAAGAAAAGTTAGCTGCCAGAGATGAGAGCTGAAGGGTTGCCACAAGTGTACAGCAAATAACCTGTGGGGAGGTTTCTCTATACTTAGGACAGAGGGAGGCTCACTGAGGTCAGCAACCTTGGGAATGTATTAACTAACCAGAGGTTTTATGAGCTGGCAGACACAGGGCCAGACAGGGGCAAACATTAATAGAAACAAGGAACTTCAAGCAAAAGCAGGCAAGGAAGTGAAGCATAGAAATAGCTAAGCAGATGGAAGTTTGGGTTAAGTTTTCAGCTCTATGTATGTGGCCCCACTAGAAGCTCTCAAACCCACCAGTGCTGTTAGTGTCCTCTCTGGAGCAGCAGTTGTTAGAGAATGTTGTTTCAAGTAATTCCTCTTTACTCTAGCTGTGCATAGTCAATAACCAGACCAAAATGTCAGAGGAGGAAGAGGTTATTTTAAAGCCCCTATCAACAGCAGCAGCAAGCTGTAAAAAGAAGTGTGGGAAGGGAACCTTGTTCCTGAACCAGCTCTGGAGTTTGCTTTATCCTTTCTGTGCTCTGCCTGTGGAACCTGATCCTTCCTGCAATTGCCAGGGCACAAGGATGAGAGGCAAATCAGGGTTTTATTTGCAGAAGTCTTCCCATCAGCTTCTGGGAGAGTGGATTGTGCTTTGCTTTGGTTTGGATAGGCTTAGTACCAAGGCTTTAACAAATGGCTGTGCAGAATGCTAATGCAAATACAGGTATTTTGGGGGTGGTTGTTTCTGTCCTCATCTGCTGAACACAGGAAAGAGCAGCAGGGGTAGCAGGGGCTATTTGAATAAGGACTTCCAGTGAGTTGGATGAAATTTGCATAGGGATGTCAGCCAGTGGATTCCATAGAGGTGGAGGAAACCTGAGAGGGTAGAGAGGTGCTAAAAGGAAAATGTAGACATCAGGGAAGCAAACCATGGAAGGAGCAGATGGGACAGATGAGAGAAACCACACAGCAACGCTGCCTGCTTAAAGGAGTTGGCCATGCTTGCATAGCATGATGGATATGGGGTGCAGGGGGGAGGCTGCATTGAGCTGCAAACCCTCCTGGACCTTCACTTCTCTGTTTCCACAGCATGGCAGGCCACTTTGAAGCTGTGCCAGCAGCTCTTTGTGTGGCCTCACACTGAATCAGCAGAGATCCCTTAAAAACAAGGGAAGGAAAAAGAAACACCCAGAAGGCATTTTTGCCAGGTCATTTTTCAGCAAAATGGGTTCACTGATGTGGTGTAGAGCAGGACCCAGACTCCTGCAAATAATGGCCTGCCAAAGCCACAGCCACCCTTCATGCAGAAGGAAATCACAGGAACGATGTGGGAATGGCTCCAGTTCCCAACAAGTAGAATGCAGAAGTAACCAGGTTGGGAAAGACCTTTAAGATCATCCAGTCCAACCTATCACCCAACACCATCTGATCAACTCAACCATGGCACCAAGTGCCTCATCCAGGCTCTTCCTAAACACTTCCAGGGATGGTGACTCCACCACCTCCCTGGGCAGCACATCCCAATGGCCAGATCTCTCTTTCTGTGAAGAATTTCTCCCTAACATCCAGCCTAAACCTCCCCTGGCACAGCTTGAGACTGTGTCCTGTCCTGACTGCTTCAGGAAGAGCAACGTTCAGCTGAGGCAGACAAAACCACACCTGAAAATTTCACTCAGAACTGGATTGTAGCTAGGCACTGCTAAAGCATGCTAGTCCATAGGATCACAGGATGGTGGAAGGGACCCAAAGAGATCATCAAGCCAGAGCAGTACCATATACCGTCTAGCTCAGGGCACACAGGGACACATCCAGATGGGCCTTGAAAGGCCCCAGTGAAGAGACTCCACAACCTCTCTGGGCAGCCTCCCAGTGTTCTGTGAGTTTTATAGTAAGTTCTCCCTTGTGTTGATGTGGAAGCTCCTGTGCTGCAGCTTAACATCCTATTGCTCCTTGTCCTATCCCAGGAGCAAGTGAGCAGAGCCTGTCCCTGCCTCCTGACCCCCAGCCCTCAGATATTGATAAACATTGATTAAATCCCTTCTCAGTCTTCTCTTCTCCAGACTAAAAAGCTCTAGGTCCCTCAGCCTCTCCTCACCAGGCAGTGTTCCAGACCCCTAATCCTCCTCGTTTGCCTTCTGCTGACCCTCTCCAGCAGCTCCCTGTCCCTCTTGAACTGGGGAGCCCAAACCGAAGGCAGTACTCAAGAGAGGTCTCAGCAGGGCAGAGTAGAGGGGGAGCAGACAGCATTCCTGGCTGTTCCCCATGGCCCTGTCTGAATGAAAAGTCTTCAGAGGCAGTTGACTGCCTGTGGAACCTATTGACCTGTCATAAAGCTTCAGTGAAGAGGGCTTTTCCCACCTTCACTCTGTCAGCTAGCATTCAGACAAGCTGCTGTTCTGGAGGCAGTCTTGCCAAATAAAGCCTGCAGGAAACGTTTAGGAAAGCAAACAGTAAAACAGGCACAGAGCTGAAAATCCAATCCATGCCCCAGGACATTGTTGGGAATTGTCTTCAGGGGCTGAGGATGAGAGCAGTAAAGAGGAACACAGAGTAGCACAGAGAGCAGGGTTGCTTTAGCACACGTTCATGCCCGAAACTCATGGGGCTGGCAGAAGAATCCCATAGAGCAGAAGCCAACAGTGCTGGAGTGTAGAAGTCATGGCTCCACCTCTGTACCTTGCTGCCTCAGAGACAGCTGTACAGCTGCCTGGCTCTACTAGTTGCAGAGTCTGCTAACACCAGGCCAGAGCAGTAGCCAAGGATCAGCTAGATGCAAGCCTATGAAGATTCAAAGGGTTGTTCCTAGTGCAGGCTAAAAGGTTGTCTAAACAGGAGAGCACAGGAGGAAGATATTGCTGACATCTAATTGCAGAACAGGACAAACAGTAAGGCAGCTATTACTTGTGTAAGAAAACCAAAGTACTCAACAGAAAGTAAACCACTACAGAAAGTGATTTAGACCAGGGACAGAGAACAGCAACAAAGAGCTCATGAAATTCCCCATGCAGATAGTCTGGAAGCTTTTGCCTTTCTCTCTTTATTCATTATCAAAGAAGAGTATAATGATTGGTTTATATTACTGCTGGCTGCTCAAAGATGATGAAGGGCAAAGAAAATGTGGTGTAATGACCTCTTCTTGCTTGAATCACAAGCATCTCTTGATATACATAGTACAGTTAGTGATCCTACCTGCTGGCTGGGCTTTGCAACAGGCACAGTTGGATAACTGCAGGGCTGGAGTTGGACTGAAGTGGCTCTTGTCACCAGTGCTGTCTGGCTGCTGCTGCTCCCTGTTCCTGTTTGGGAAGAGGAAGATGTTACCAGGTTTCCTGACACACAGGTCCCTGTGACAAGCAAGCAAACCTTGCTAGTGGATAGTGACACCAGCAGCTCATCTCTGGGATGAAAATCAGCCTTGTGGAGCAGATGGAGATGCAAATAATAAGCAGGTGGTGGAGCATAGAGTTACCAGAACCTGACAACCAGCAGAATGGGCTTCAGCTGGCAATGTTTGCTAAATTACTCCTGTATGGCCTTGAAGGACTATTTAAACAGCATATTCTCCCAGGCAAACATTTTTGTTGCTTGTTTGGGGTTTTTGTGTTGGGGTTTGTTTTGGGTTGGTTGGTTGTTTGGGTTTGGTTTGTTTGGGGTTGGTTGGGAGTGGGTGGGTTGGTTGGGGCTTGGTTGGTTGGTTGGGGATGGGGTTGGGGTTGTTTGTTTGGTTGGTGGTTTTGGGTGGGTTTGGGTGGAGTTGGGGTTTGGTTGAGGGTTGGGTTGGTGAGGTTGGTTGGGGTTAGTTGGTTGGGGTGGGTTGTTGTATTCTCCCTTCGCTCAAAGCAGATCTGTTTATGATTAACCCATTTCCTAGACAGTTTCATTACCTTTTCTGGAGAGTTCTAATAGTTTGGTGGTCACTCTGTGTAGTCATCTCACTTGGGCATCTGTCTCCCTTCCTGTAGCTTTCCAGCCTTCATGTCAGTCTGATAAGAGGGAAATTGTTGATTGCTATCTTGCAGATGCTGAGATGAAAAGTGTTGAAGCTGCTGCACAGGCCTGCGAGGCTGCAAATTCATCACACTGTTTATTCAGCTCTTCCCACTGTCTGGCTCACTCTGCCAGTGTATGTGCACTGACTCAGCACTTACCTTCCTTTGTCTTATGAGGTGGAACTTCCATGTGAACGTTCATTGGTTGAGCTGTGTCTTCTAACATCACATAGTAGGCTGACATGAGCCAGCAGTGTGCCCAGGTGACCAAGAAGGCCAATGGCATCCTGGCCTGCATCAAGAACAGTGTGGCCAGCAGGAGCAGGGAGGTCATTCTGGCCCTGTACACTGCACTGGTTAGACCACACCTTGAGTCCTGTGTCCAGTTCTGGGCCCCTCAATTTAGGAAAGATGTTGGCTAGCTGGAAGGTGTCCAGAGAAGGGCAACAAAGCTGGGGAAGGGTTTGGAGCACAGCCTTGTGAGAAGAGGCTGAGGGAGCTGGGGTTGCTTAGCCTGGAGAAGAGGAGGCTTAGAGGAGACCTCGTTGCTGTCTACAACACAACTCCCTGAAGGGAGGCTGTAGCCAGGTGGGGGTTGGTCTCTTCTCCCAGGCACCCACAGAACAAACACCACAGTCTCAAGCTGCACCAGGGGAGGTTTAGCCTGGATGTCAGGAAGTTCTTCACAGAGAGAGAGATTGGCCCTTGGGATGTGCTGCCCAGGGAGGTGGTGGAGTCACCATCCCTGGAGGTGTTTAGGAAGAGGCTGGATGAGGCACTTGGTGCCATGGTTTAGTTGATCAGGTGGTGTTGGGTGATAGGTTGGACTGATGGTCTCAAAGGTCTTTTCCAACCTGGTTAATTCTATTCAATTCTATTCAAACTGAGTTGCTGCATCCCCAATGAATTCCCATTTCTCCCCCTTTGCTCATTAACCTCAGCCACTGATGGGCTCTGTCTGGTTGTTTGGCCTCTTAAAAGGTCTGTGTTACTGGGGACAATCAAGTCTTACTGTGTGCCTGATAAACCAGATTATGGCCCCTTCCATGTTTGTGCACGTGGTGAAGTTGCACTGCAACAGCAACTGCAAGGAAGAATGTCTGGGTGGTGCCACCAGCAGCTAAAGCAGCCGCCCGAGTTTGTTGCCATTCAGAACACAATGACTTTCAAACCCCTAGGTTATCAGTTCTGTCTGCACACTAGAGCTCTGCACAGTGCTCCAAAGCATCCTTACCTTTGTACTGACCCATCCAGTTGCTCCTCTTCCCCAGCAAATCCAGGTGCTTAACATGTCACCACCTTTATCATTGCAGCTGCAAAGGAGGACAGTGCTATTACCCCACTTCAACAAGGAACCTGAGGCACAATAGGAGCAGTGACTCACCAGAGGTCACACAGGAGTCTGTGGGAGAACTGGAAGCTGAACTCTGCTCATTCAAGTTCAAGGTAGAGATTGGAACTTTCTTCTTTGATGGAGGACTGAAAAGTCTGTCTTAAACCCAGGATTCTTACAGGAATGTGGTGCTCTCTTGGATTGTTTGTTCTTATTTATATGCTATGGTCTGGGAGTGTATCAGTTAAAGCCCAGCATGCTTTTAATCATAGAATTGTCAGGGTTGGAAGGGACCTCAAGGATCAGCCAGTTCCAACCCCCCTGCCATGGGCAGGGACACCTCACCTACAGCAGTTGCTCCAGCCCCCTCCAGCCTGGCTGCAACACCTCCGGGCTGAGGCTTCCACCCACCTCCCTGCAGCCTGTGCCATTCTCTCACCACCCTCATGGGAACATCTTCCTCATCCAATCTCAATCTACTCACTTCTAGTTTTCCCCTTTTGCATTGCCAGGTACCCATCAGACTACTAATTTCTTGGGGTTTCATTTTCATGTATCGCTGGTTGCAGTAGCAAATGTCCAATGTTATGCTATTTTCTTGGAAGTTTTTTCCTCAACTATTATCCCAAGTCAGATCACAGACATGTTTTCAGTGGGAAGCATGGGCCAAGCCATCAGCCTTTCCCTTAGGGTAGGGAGTATGAGAGTATTTTCTGTCACCAGTGTTTTGGAAGTCCGAAACTATTAGTGCAGCAGAGACCAATCTGCACCGAATCACACCAATGAACAATTCTGTTGTGGCTGTTTCTGTGCTTGCAATAAGGCAGGGTGCCCCTCTGAGGGATGGGATGGAATGGGATGGAATGGAAGAGAAGATAATGGAATGGGATGGGATGATGGGATGGGATGGGATGGATTGGAATGGAATGGAATGGAATGGAATGGAATTAACCAAGTTGGAAGAGACCTTTGAGGTGCCTTCCAACCTAAGCCATTCTATGATTATGAGAAATATCTATTAAAAACAAGAGAGGGTGTCAGGAGTGATAGACTGGGGGGGTGGAACAAAATTGTAAGTGAGTAGATTGAGATTGGGTGTCAGGAAGAAGTTATTCACCATGAGGGTGGTGAGACACTGGAACAGGTTGCCCAGGGAAGTGGTAGAAGCCTCACCTGGAGGTTTTTCAGCCAGGCTGATGTGGCTGTGAGCAACTGCCGTAGTGTGAGGTGTCCCTGGCCATGGCAGGGGGGTGGGGACTGGCTGATGCTTGAGGTCCCTTCCAACCCTGACAATTCCACGATCCTGTGACTCTATTAAACCCCTTATAGCCCCTTGAGCCAGACCAGCTCAACTTGATGCTTTAGCCACTAGAGGGACCTCCAGGAATAGAATATACAACAGCAGCAACAAAAATCATCTGCGAAGGCAAACTGAAGTGTTAGGTCTCCTTAAAGAAAATTAATAATAAGCCCACAAACTCTGCAGGTCAGATGAGTTGTTGATTGTTCCCAATGGACTCTGAAATAATAGGAAATATGAATTAACTGATTATCTCCTTGATTTTTGTCAAGGAAAAAACCCAAACCCAACAACTTCTTTTTCTCCAGGTGAGCAGTTTTGAGGTTGTTTCTTCCTCACTTGAATTAGCAAGGTGAGTCGAGGGACTTGTAATTCAGGAGTAAGGTTGTGTGTTGCTCTGTTGAGGAACACAAGGCAAATTTCAGTTTCCTGAGCGGAATGGGATTTGGATGTGGTTCAGTCTGAACTCAATAAGCCTAGTTTCTCACTGAAAAGTACTTCAGCAGAGCCCTGACAAATTCTAACCTCAGTTAAAACTAATAATTAACAGATAAATTACAAATCCTAATGCCTTACTGTGCACCATGAGGGAGTCCTAGCTGATTAGATGGTGTTGGGTGATAGGTTGACTTGATGATCTTGAAGGTCTTTTCCAACCTGGTTCTTCTCCCCCCTTTCTTTCCTCCTTTCCTCTTCTTCTTCTCCCCCCCCTTTTCTTCTTCTTCTTCTCCCCCTTTTCTTCTTCTTCTTCTCCCCTTTTCTTCTTCTTCTTCTCCCCCCTTTCTTCTTCTTCTTCTCCCCCTTTCTTCTTCTTCTTCTCCCCCTTTTCTTCTTTCTTCTTTCTCCCCCTTTTCCCTTCTTCTTCTCTTTTCCCCCCTTTTCTCTTCTTCTTCTCCCCCTTTCTCTTCTTCTTCTTCCTTTCCTCCTCCCCCTTTTCTTCTTCTTCTTCTCCCCCCTTTCTTCGTCTTCTCTCCCCCTTTTCTTCTTCTTCTTCCTTCCTCCCCCTTTTCTTCTTCTTCTTCTCCCCCTTTTCTCCTTCTTCTTCTTCTCCCCCTTTTCTTCTTCTTCTTCTCCCCCCCCTTTTCCTCTTCTTCTTCTTCTTCTCCCCCTTTTCCCTTCTCTCTTCTCCCCCTTTTCTCTTCTTCTTCTTCTCCCCCTTTTCTTCTTCTTCTTCTTTCCCCCCTTCTTCTTCTTCTTCTTCTCCCCTTCTTCTTCTTCTTCCTTCTCCCCCTTTTCTTCCTTCTCTTCCCCCCCCTTTTTCTTCTTCTTCTTCTCCCCCTTTCTTCTTCTTCTTCTCCCCCTTTTCTTCTTCTTCTTCTCCCCCTTTTCTTCTTCTTCTTCTCCCCCTTTTCTTTCTTCTTCTTCTCCCCCCCTTTTCTTCTGCCCCTTCTCCCCCCCTTTTCTTCTTCTTCTCCCCTCCCCTTTTCTTCTGCCCCTTCTCCCCCCCCACTTGATTTGTAATTGGCAACCAGTCAGGGAGATGACCAAGGGCGCTTTAACATCCCCTTTTATATTTCTTTATGCTGTAGAAGAAGTTGTGGTGCTCTTCACACCCCAAGTTTGGCAGCTCTGCGGAGCCCAAGTTCAGCTTCATCCTTGCTATTGTGAAACATGAAATGCTGCTAATATAAGCAACTGTGCTCGGAGAGACTGAAGGTGAGGACACACAGACAACAGCTGCAATTAACCCAATTAGTAAAAGGTCAGGGTTGGAACGAGAGCCTGACACTAAATCAGAGTTATGGAATAAGTTGAGTGTTTGCAAGACCTTAAGTGTTCAGCTTTGCCTGCTAGAATGGTACTAGTGAAATAAAAACTCTTATTCTGTGAGATGAAAGCAACCTGAAATTCCAGTTTGGCAGAGCTGGTCGTTGCACAGGTCTCCTGTGGTCTGCCCACGGACTTTTGTAGTTCCCATTTTGTTTCCATTGAGAGGTTATTTGCTGAGAAAAGGGGCAGGGGCAGGGGACATTGCAAGCACCTTTTCCTTTATTCTTTGCGGGGTTTGAGGCATTAATTATCACGTGAGAAACCTACTCTTTGCCATGGAGCTGAAGTTACGGTCTGTGTTGCACAGTTTCCTCGTGGAGTGCCTGCAATCAAAAGGCACATTCCACCACAGTTAGGCTTAATTGGCAGACTGATGGTTCCTGACATCAAACGTGGGTTGCCAAGCGGGCCCTGCTGAAGAACAGTGTTTATCTCTCCCATGTCATTCCATACGTGTGAAGTAGGGTATTATATGTTACAGATTAACACAGTCACGGGCAGGAAGTGTTCCCTGACCAGGAAGAGATCTCGTGATAGCTCCTAATTTCTTTCTCAGCTGCTGAGAGTGAAACCTTTCCTGAAATACCAGACCATCCTTTCATAAAGCACAGCCCCCTCCTTAATTAACTGTGGAACAAAAATTTGGGGAGGATGTCGGCATTTCAGTTCTTTTCTTTGGAGCTTTCTCAGCATTGTTGTTGGATACTGATCATAGCTTGACCAAGAGAAGGTTTGCAACTGGTGCAATGAGGAGAATTGCCTTTTGATGCAAGAAGGTGATGTAAGGATCTCTCCATTTGAAGAATGCCATTAGTCACTCTGCCCTCAGACACCTTTGCATGTGTAAGTATATGCACACTGTACCCTGTGTGGCATTAGGTGAGTAATCAAATGCCTCCTGAGTCTCACATGCTTCTGAGATTAAAATACTCTCACATCTGTCTTGGTGATGAAAATGACTGTGGCAGTGTTTTACCAGCACCTTTAGTTCTAGCTTTCAGAGTGATACTCAGAAGAGAGGCTCCAAACCTGGAGGTGTACAAGGCCATCTTGGATGGGGCCTTGAGCAACTTGGTTCAGTGAAAGGTGTCCCCACTATGGCAGGGGGGTTGGAATTAGATGACCTTTAAGGTCTCTTCCAACCCAAGCCATTCTATGACTTTCTGTGTGCACAAGTGTGTCTGGCTATCAGAAATCACAACCAAGCTCTCCTAAGGGTATCCTCCCTCAGTTTTATCAGCCTTGCACAAGTCTGAGGTCTTTATTTTTCCTCCTGACATTTTATTCAAGATTTGCAAGTAGGTTTGGAGCAAGAACAGAGTGCTGAGAGGGATGCTCACAAGGTGTGCTGCCGGAGCAGAGTGCTGAGAGGGATGCTCACAAGGTGTGCTGCCGGAGCAGAGTGTGGAGAGGGATGCTCACAAGGTGTGCTGCCGGAGCAGAGTGTGGAGAGGGATGCTCACAAGGTGTGCTGCAGGAGCAGAGTGTCGAGAGGGATGCTCACAAGGTGTGCTGCCGGAGCAGAGTGTCGAGAGGGATGCTCACAAGGTGTGCTGCCGGAGCAGAGTGTCGAGAGGGATGCTCACAAGGTGTGCTGCAGGAGCAGAGTGTCGAGAGGGATGCTCACAAGGTGTGCTGCCGGAACAGAGTGTCGAGAGGGATGCTCACAAGGTGTGCTGCCGGAGCAGAGTGTCGAGAGGGATGCTCACAAGGTGTGCTTCCGGAACAGAGTGTGGAGAGGGATGCTCACAAGGTGTGCTGCAGGAGCAGAGTGTGGAGAGGGATGCTCACAAGGTGTGCTGCAGGAGCAGAGTGTTGAGAGGGATGCTCACAAGGTGTGCTGCGGGAGCAGAGTGTCGAGAGGGATGTTCACAAGGTGTGCTGCACCAAAACAGAGTGTTGAGAGGGATGCTCACCAGGTGTGCTGCACCAAAACAGTTCAGCTGCATTTCTCTCTCCACCTTTTTCTTCTTAGAGCCAGTGAGCCCTGCAAGGGCTCTGCCCTGAAGTCCTGCTCATAAAAAAGAAAGAACTTGAATCCTTCCAAATCATTTATTCCTGGAAGCCTTGGGCTATCAGCAGCAAATAGAACAGGCTAACACTGTAGAGAAAAATTGGATCTTTATTGAGATAACCCCAAATGTCAGTTGGCTGGTTCTGCCCTTTCATATAAATGAATCTTCATTAACATGAACAATTAAGTCTACCAACTGTTGTTGCAGATAAATGCTTGCTCAGCCTTACTTGGAAGGGTTTTACTTGTTTGTTTGTTTTTATTCTTGAGGACAAAGAGTGGAATGATTGCAAATAGCAGGACTTATCCTATGGACAAATGGCATGTATATGGATTTCACCTTGCAAGGTTCAAATTAAAGCTGCAGAGCAGTTTCATAGTTAAGCATTCCAACATGACTAGCTGTGAACACAGGCAAACAAAGCATAGAATAGAATAGAATAGAATAGAATAGAATAGACCAGACCAGGTTGGAAGAGACCTTCAAGATCATCGTGTCCAACCTATCATCCAATACCACCTAATCAACTAAACCATGCAACCAAGCAGCCTATCAAGTCTCCTCCTGAACACCTCTGAAGAAAATGGTTTGTGTGCTCTAAGTCTAAAGACACACTCAGAGCCTTTCCTTCAGCTTTGCTTTAGGACTTAAAACCTGACCATTGGTGGATAATAACAATCCTTCTCAGAACAGCACCACTATGCTTATAAAAACGTCTGAAAAAGAGATTATGAGGAGACCTAATTGTGGCCTTATAGTATCTTTAGAGGGCCTACAAGAAAGCTGGGGAGGGACTTTTGAAGGTGTCAGGGAGTGATAGGACTAGGGGGAATGGAACCGAACTAGAAACGGGTAGATTCGAATTGGATGTTAGGAAGAAGTTCTTCCTTATTAGATTGGTGAGAGCCTGGCACAGGTTGCCCAGGGAGGTGGTGGAAGCCTCATCCCTGGAGGTTGTTAAGGCCAGGCTGGGTGTAGCTCTGAGCAAGCTGATGTAGTGTGAGGAGTTCCTGCCCATGGCAGGGGGGGTTGGAACTGTCTGCTCCTTGAGGTCCCTTCCAACCCTGACAATTCCATGGTTCTATAACTGTAGACACCATGCAGCAAGAAAACATTCAAACAGATAATGTTAATCAGGACTGTCAGCTGCTGGACTGGCTAGCCTCCAAGCTCCAGATATCTGGTGCATGCTGCTATCTGCTGCAATGTTACCTCTCTCTACTGACCAGATTCCTGAACTCACTGCATCTGCAGTTAAAAATAACCCAACAACAGAGGGGGAGAATTAAAAGGCAGTTTAAACTTTCTGAATCCAAAGTTAGCTGCTATTTTCTGCCTCATTTGTCTTGAAAGAGACTGAGAGAAAAGCAGACAGCATAACTCCCTCCTAAAAGTGTCTTTTTTTGGACAGCAATCAGTGGTTTTTATGAAGTGATTTGTTAATGTGGTCTCTGATTAAGGACTGAGCAACTTCTGACTTGTCAGGCTGCTCCTGCTTTGTTAATTCATTTCAAGAGGACATATGTGGATTTCTGTTTGTTTTCCCAAGTCCTACAGACTTTTAATGTGCCACTGAAGGCAGCATTGCCCAGAATTCTCAGCACAAAGTAATCTCTCTCACACTTTTCTTTCACAGAATCATAGATCATAGGATCACAGAATGGCTTGAGTTGGAAAGGACCTCAAAGATCATCTAGTTCCAAACCCCCCTTCCATGGGCAGGGACATGCTCTTGCCCTCACCTATGCCAGACAGATGTTTTAGCATTCAGTAACATGAACTAGGTAGGAATCATCCATCCAAATCTATTTTTACTGTATCAAATAAAAGTCATTATCCCTCATGTCCAGCTCTGGATCCCCCAGCACAAGAAGGACATGGATCTGTTGGAGAGGGTCCAAAAGAAGCTACAAAGATGATCAGAGAGCTGGAGCTCATCTGCTGTGACAGCAGGCTGAGGGAGTTGGGTCTGTTCAGCCTGGAGAAGAGAAGGCTCCAGGAAGACCTGATAGTGGCCTTGCAGTATTTGACAGGGACTATAGAATAGCTGGGGAGGAACTGTTTACAAGGGCCTCTGCTGATAGGATAGGGCAATGGTTTTAAACTAGAGCAGGGTAGCCTGCACATTAGGAAGACATTCCTTACCAGGAGGTTGGTGAAACACTGGAATGGATTGCCCAGAGAAGTTGTGGCTGCCTCATCACTGGAAGTGTTCAAGGCTAGGCTGGATCTGCCTTTGATCAACCTGGTCTAGTGGGCGGTGTCCCTGCCCATGGCAGTGGGGTTGGAACTAGATGACCTTTAAGGTTCTTTCCAGCTCAAGCCCCTCTATGGTTCTATCATTAGTAACACATTTAAAAAAAAAAGTTAAAAGGTTGGTTTAGATGAATCCCTTGACTCCAGGGAAAAGATGTTTAGATATTGCTTAAATGCTCACTTGAACTCTTTGAAAACTCTTTTATTTGTGATGCTGATTCTTTGAACGACTTAGTCAACGTGAGGAGTGTAGTCCAAAACCTTATGAAAATATTTGTGGCCTGCAAACCAGTCCAATATATTGGCCAAGAAATATATTTGAGGCTTTCCTCGTTCTGCAGTGAGAAAATGATTGAAACAAACTTTGGTTGCTTGGGGCAGTTTCTCATTGAACACTGAGGAACAAATTCATTTCTCGACAGTTTTCTTCTGTGCTTTAGCTCTTGCATTTGCTCGAGTTCAGAGGGCTTGGGCTTTCTAGTCTCTGCTTTTGTTGATCAATAGATAAATAACAGCATAAGTTTAAAAGATTGTGGAAAGAGCTTTGAAGAACAGCCTCAGGTGTGTATGAACACAAAGGCTTTGCAGACTTCTGTAGGTTGTGTTTTGTGGCTGGCTCCAGGATAAGGCCCTGTATAACCCAGACAAGACGTTGGTCTTTTAAATCAAAGTGGAGCACTTACATAAAGAAACACATTTGTTAACTTTGATATCAAGCCTTTATCAGGCTAGTCCTCAAACAGTGAGCCTTCAAGGGTAGCAATGACATTCTTTCCTCCATTAGTCATTTTTCTTGCAGGCTTACAGCAAGAAAAGAACAATCTCAAAACCTGGCTCTATTTTGACCAGATGCAGGGAAAGTTTCCCTTTGAAATGCTGTTTTTCTTGAGCTGGTTTTTCTTCTCCTTGCTCTGTGGAGGTGGGGAAAGCCTGGTTAGTGCATTGTGGAGTTAGAAACAAGTTTTGCAAACTCTTTAACACTCCTGTTTCTGTGTTCCTAACAGGAGCCAGGGCCTTCACACATGTAAATGACCGCTTCACAGGAGCCTATACAGTCTTGCTTGTTTACTCTAGTGAAGGATCTGACATTTGAATGGGAGTGCAATTAGCTGGGTTGCTTTCGTGCAACTTTATTTAGCACCTTATCTTTCTGCAACATTCTTGTCCCAGTACCAGTATCAACCATGAACTCCACATAGCTCTTACTAGTTCTGTTCTATTTTGAGCTGAAGGAAAAAAAAAACCCAGGGCTCCAGATCAAAGAGCACCCTCCCCTTTTGCTCTGGGAACAGAAATTGGTAAGTAATTGATGCACAAAACCAGGACAAATTGATCCATACCGCAGTTAAGTCCCAGCTTACTCTGCTGCACGGGAAAGCCGTCCAAGCCCTCAAAATAACCTATTATTAACAGCCAAACACACTCACAGCCTTCCACAAAGACAGAAGGGGTTTGGTGTTGGTGAGAGACCCAGCCTGTAGAGGATGCAAGTCTTCAGAGGTGTCTATTGCCTTCTGCAGTTTGCCCAATCACTCACCTGCTTGCTCCCTTGTGTTACAGTAACACCAGGGACTGCAAGGCCTGGTGGCCACCTCTTTGCTTCTTGTTTCTATTGAAAAGAGTCTCTTGGAGGATCCCACGTCTAACAGATCTCTGCTGCTCCTAGATGCTGAAATGCTGCGAAAAGGGGCAGAGCAGCAGGCACCAAAGGCTCTGGTGGTCCTAAAGCTGTAGTAGTAGTTTGTACTTTAGAAGCTCACACCACCAACTTGGGAAACACTTACTGGAGTACTTTGGCCTCAGAGATGCCAAGTGAGCTTGATGAGTTTTGCAGATGTTTGCAGATTGTAATTAGCTTGGCAGCTTGTGCCATCTCAGCAATTTAACCACATCCTTGTTGCCTGCAACTAACAAAGAGCCTTTCCATCCTTATCAGTGAAGCCTCTTTCCTTAACCGAGTGTCCTTCAAAACCAGAGAAAACCAATTAATACGGTCCAGGACCTGGCAAACGAGGTGGTAATCTAACTCGCGACCATATAAGGGAAAGGAAATTCAACATTTCAAACAAAAGTTCAAGCTCGAAAGACCATCAGCGACCCTGGAGACCACACCTCCTAGCGAGAAGACTCCTGCTCAAAACAAATCCCTCACCCTCCGAGCAGGTGGAGTCAATTGACGAGAAGCTGGACCTGTAATGCGAAGCTAATTAAGGAACGCACGAGTAGATGGTTAGCAGGTGTGGGGATGAAGTGTAACGTGCGCATTTTGCTGTATAAATGTCTGCCGCTGCTGTGCTGGACTTGTGGGAATGACCCCAGCACCCCAACTTGTGTGCTTTTGCCTTCTCGTTAACTGCGAAACCTAGCGGTAAGGAGTTGGGTTCCCGACTGCGGTGACAGGCTGAGAAGGTGGCACAGCCTGCTGGGCTGCTTGGGGAGCTGGAGCCTTCTCCCTGGTCCTTACCCACCGCCTCTTGCAGCCGCGGGGGTGACAAAGAGGACAGGTAGATGAAACAGGTCGAGGTCGGCAACGAGGAGCACGGCTGGACAGGGAGAGCAGGTGCAGGCTCCAGCCAGGGCTCACTGCCGAGCCCATCTCCTCCGGCGCTCAGGGGCCGGCCCTGCGGCAGGTGCTTGCCCGATGGCGGCGCGCCGGGGTGAGGCCGAGCAGACCTCCCGGGGCCGCCGTGCAGTGCCTCTGGATGGGTGGCACCGGACCCGCCCCCGTCGAGGCTTCTCCTCACCTTTCCTGGCCAGAAGCCGCCCCCGAGGGGGCCGGGCCAAGCGCCGGCGGCGGGAGAGGGCGCCCGGCGCCGGCCCGCAGCTTGCTGGGGCAGCGCAGCCCTGACACCGTCGCGCCCTCCGGTTCCCTGAGCTGCCCCAGCCATGTCCTCCAGCTCTCCCCCGGGCGAGCAGAAAAGCCGGAGCCTGGGCAGGCTGTCGCTGCCCAGGAGAGGCAGTATGACGCCCAACAAGAAGTCCTCGGCGCTGGAACTGGCTGAGAACACCCCCAACGCCCACTATGCCCCACTCTCCGCTGCCCAGGGCGGGCAGCCACCGGTGGGCTGCAGCCCGGAGCCGGAGCGGCAGCGGTCGCTGCGGCTGAAGAGCGAGGTGGTGGTGCTGAACACCGACTGCCCGCGGCCCCCCGTCAGCCTGGACCCCCGCGTCTCCATCTACAGCCTCCGCAAGCCCCTGCTGAGCCGCAGCAACATTCAAGGCAGGGTCTACAACTTCTTGGAACGGCCCACAGGCTGGAAGTGCTTCGTCTACCACTTCACCGTGTAAGTAGCCATCCCGCTCCCCGCCGGGGCCACCTGCGCCGCGCCGGGCTCCCGTTACAGCGTCTTGTCCCGTGGCGACCCCGCTGCCCGAGCCGCGGCTGCCCGCAGCGGGGAAACATCTCCTGGCGCGGCTAGGTAACAGTGCGGTCTGGGTTTTAATAGTTGTTAACAGCAAGTCCTGATTTCCCAGCGTGTTTCTGACAGGATAGGTGTGTATCAGTCTAGCATCCGGGAGACAGGTGATGCTCCTTGTCCTTTCCTCTTTTATTGCCCTTTGCTCTTATTCCTTGTCCGATGGTATGAATGCCATCGGTGATATTAGGCAGGAAGCAGGAGGACAACTTTTGGAGGATGTTAAAGCCACGTAGCTGCAGGCAAAGCCTCGAGGTCCAGCTGGGTGCACAGCATTTCCCCTGAGCTGGTGCGTGGTAGGTTTGTGGTGCAGAAGGACCTCAGCAAGTGTCTCCATCAGAAACCGGTGTTGTTTTAACCCTGCCCAGCCGGGTGCTGTTTTGTGCAACCTGCTCTAGGTGAGCCTGCTTTGGCAAAGGGGTTGGGCTAGGTGATCCCTAGAGGACCCATCTAACCTTATCTTTTTGTGATTCTGTGTGCATATGTTCCATAGATGAGAATTCTGGAGCCTGGTTCTTGGTAATCAAGCTAAGTGGTACCAGGTTTGTTGTAGTAGAGGGAAAAGAGCTGTCACCTGAATGTGTTTAATGAGAAGATGACTGTGTGCAGCTGCTGGGATAATTGTGGGCTCCATTCTCTTCAGTGCTGTGATAACACTATTAGATGACAAAGCAGCTAATGGCCATAATTACAAAGTGTCTAATAGTTGTAGTTGAACAATGTGGAACACTTTCAGGAATAGGATTTCCTTTTGTTTTCTCTAAAAAAAAAAGGAAATTTAGGCAGCTTTTATACTTTCTGAGCTCTTTTAGATGTCTCAAATGGTGTATAGGAGGGACAACATTGTGTGTTCAATATCCTCTAAACCCTAAGAGTGGGCCTAAGGAAATCCTGGAAGAACCTGCTGGACCTTTTGTCTCCCTAAGATTCTTGCCTAACTTTTTCTTGGTAAGCGTGGATTAGCCCTGTCTGTGCAAGAGTTAAGGTTTTGTAATTCTGCTTTAGGAAAGAGATTGTAACACGTGCAGGAAGTCATTGCTGTCCCTCCTTCCCCAGTACACACTTATTCATGGTGCAAGCTTCAGCCCCAGCAATTCTCCTCTTGCCAGAAAAGCTCTTCTGATGCAGTGGTGAAGGGCAGTGGCAGCAAAGATTCTCGAGCCTCTTAAGTGTTGTGCAAATTCCTTCTTTGGAGACTCTGAAGAGACAGAAGAGGCTACCAACACCCTCCTGTTTCCTGGGCCAACCCCAGCTGGCAACTCAGCCCCACACAGCTGCTCACTCACCCTCCACAGTAGGATGGGGCAGAGAACATGGAGGGTAAAAGCAAGAAAACCTGTGGGCTGAGAGGCAGTTTAACAGGTAAAGCAAAAGCTGTGCACACAAAGCAAAGTGAAACAAGGAATGAATTCATCACTTGCCATCAGCAGCAGCAGCACAGTTTCTCACAAGGCACCCTGCAAGTGTCAGTTGTGTATTTTTAGGCATCTTCACTCTGATATCCACCAGCAGAGGGAATTGAGTCTACTGTCCTCAGCCATCCCAGCTTCTCCTTATTGCTCTGGTAGATAAGCTTGCACGGTTTGTGCCTGTTACATAGTGGTTTAAGTGACTGATCTTTGGTCCATACCTCCCCAACTCTTGATTTTTATGCTCCTGGAATGATGCCTTCTTTCTGCTCTTTGAGCATTACCCTTGCCAGCCAGATGCTGAGCATTGGTAGGTTATTCGATGCTGCAAAGCAGAAGCTTGTCAAGTCAGCTGACAAGGCAGGCAGTTCATCTGATCCAGGGTAGCTGTTGTGGCTTTGGCTCTACTCTGGAGGACCTGTTCTTTCACTTGGTTTGCTAGCTTTGTGTAAGCAGCTGATGAGCTGCAGAGCTATAAAGGACTCGGTTATAAGGCACACCCCCTGCACCAGTGTCATGCATGCAGTTCTCTCCCACTGGAGGAAGTGGCTTGTTTGTTGTCAGCATACAAACAGACTTTCCTAGAGAGCTAAGCAGGGTTTTGCCTTGTGATGTGTGAGGTCTGACAGTTATCTCCCTTGCCAAAATGAACTTGAGAGTCTTATGGAATTTTCCCTGTTGCCTCTTTTATGCTCCCCCTGGCTGCCCCCTGCTTTATTCTGGGGGCTTTCAGTTGCCTGGGCAGACTTAGTCGTCATCTTAAAGGTTCAGAGGGGAAGGAAAGGGAACAGGAATGGTGTTAAATCAGTGCATAATGGCCAAAAGTGATTAGAGGCTTCTGGCCAAGATTTAGCCTAAAAGATGGGAGCAAGGAGCACTTATAACTTCTTCATTTCTCTCTCTTGTGCTGCTGTAGGCTGTGCAGTGTGTGTAGCTGTGTTCTTAACTAGACACTGAAACAAATAAATTCAGAAACTCCTCCTGGAACAGTTCAGTGTAACTTGTTCTGTGCCTGTATCTCTGGCTGCTCGTTGAAACACTGTTAATCAAGTGATAAGAGCTACATCTACTGATTGCCTGTCACACCCTTTTCCTGCTCAGGAATCTTGGTCGGTGGTATCTGGAATGCTAATAGCTGAGAACTGATACTCAGAACATATTTTCCTCAGTTTCACATGGTAATGTTCAGAAAATGGAAGCTGAACCCCCAGTTTGGTGCACAGATTCTCTGTTGGTGTCTCTGCCTGTGTTGTTCTGATTCTTGTATGTTTTGGTGTGCAGCAAGCTCATCAGGTAGCCCTTGACCTGAAGGGTAGAATCTGGTTTTACCCTTTTTCCTCTTTGAATCCTTTTCATTGAAAGAAATAATTCAGAAGTCAGCAGGTCCTTGGCCTGACCTAGCACAGCAAACCTCTACTGCTGTACAGGATTTATCCCTTAGATCACAGTATAAATCCTGTACAGCAGTAGAGGTTTGCTGTGCTAGGTCAGGCCAAGGACCTGTTGACTTCTGAATTATTTCTTTCAAAAGGCAGCTGAGATAGACTTTGAATCTTGGCAAACAGGTGCATTCTTGCCCTCTTGTTGGTGATTTTCACCCTCCAGGATAATTGGGTATCACAGTTGCTGCTTCAGTTAGTTGAACTCTGCACAGGTCTCTCCTGAGTTTTGTTTTACTTGCTCAGGCTGAGGAGCAGTGACACCTCATGTGAGGTGAATAAGAAATGAAGTACTGTACCTCATTTCTATTAGATTTTTATAGGTTGTGGAAATCCTCTGTGGGGAGAATGGATGGGGAATTGGCTGTCATCAGTACAAAACCTGGCGGAAACTGCTCATGGAGGTCATAGGAACTTCAGTTTCAACTCCACGGGTTGGTTTGATGTGGTGTCAGAATTCATTGATATGAAGTTTACAGTAGACTTAATTCTACCAGTGCAAGTAAACTGTGCTCAGCAGCTGAAGGTTTGCAAGCATGGCTTTTGCAAACACAATGGGTGGTCGCTTGGGAACTTGGATTTGGCAAGCAAGAACTTGCCTTGTGGGAGGGAGGGATGGTAGTGTCCTGCCAGAGCCACCAACCCTACCCCCCCTTGCCCCATGGCTGTCAGAAGTGAGGCAATGACTGAGTGCTACCATTCTCAATGACCTTCAGAGCTAGGGCATCTTATCACTCTTATCATAGTAGTGCACCACCTTGGGAGAGAGGTGAAATGTTTTGTGCCCGTAATGACTCGAGCTTTCAAGCTCTGCAAAGAGAGGTGGAGGGACAAAAGAAGTTAAAATTCTGCCCTTGTAGTGGCTTGCTGAAGTGCTGAGCCTGTGTTGGAAATGATTGTAAAGGACAAGTGAAGCCTTCAGATGTTTTAAAACATAGTTTTAGATTGAAGTGCATGGGGGAAGGGCTGCTGCTTACTGCAGTTTTGGACAAAACCATCTTCAAATGTGCCTTGAGAAGCTGAAGTTGAGCATTTGGGTGATTTCTCCTGTTCTCAGCATGGCAAATAATGACTTCTGTGTTGACTCCCCAAGTTGTTTGAAGTGCTGGCTGTTTCCAGAGGGAATGATTTGGAGCCCGATGGCCCATTGGTCTGTTCCGGTATGGCAGCTCTCCTTTGCTGCCACGCAAGATAATCAGCTTCTATCTTATCTCTGCCTGTGTGTACCCAGTTCAATTTACTTTGATTTCTGGTTTAATCAGCAATGATTGTCATTGAGTTTCTTTGAATCCCAAGATGTTTACAGAAGCTTGGACTTGACTGGTGGCTGAGATTTGGGAGGCTGGTCTCTAGAAACAGGCAGGCTCTCGGGAGTGTGGCCACACGTGTGCACACACAAAGATTAGAAGCACAAGGGTAGATAGAGTAGACCAGTTGTGTGTGGCAGCAACTGGCTATTAAAGCTGATGCAGTGGGGGCATAGTGCTGTTTGCATGCTGTACTGTGAGGAAAAAGCATGGCTTCAACCTAAAATCCCAGCTTTGTCCTGCTTCCAGATCTACTGCAAACATAATTCCAAGCCTACCTGGTTTGCACTTGGTGTGTAAACTGTCGAGGAGGGGAAAAGGCCAATGAAATAATTAGGGTATGTACATGTCATAGAAGTGTTAGGGTTGGAAGGGACCTCAAGGCTCAGCCAGTTCCAACCCCCCTGCCATGGGCAGGGACACCTCACACTGCAGCAGGTTGCTCACAGCCACCTCCAGCCTGGCTGCAAACACCTCCAGGCAGGAGGCTTCCAGCACCTCCCTGGGCAACCTGTGCCAGTGTCTCACCACCCTCATGGGGAGCAACTTCTTCCTAACATCCAATCTCAATCTCCCCATTTCTAGTTTTGCTCCATTCCCCCCCGTCCTATCACTCCCTGACACCCTCAAAAGTCCCTCTCCAGCTTTCTTGGAGCCCCCTTCAGATACTGGAAGGCCACAATGAGGTCTCCTTGGAGCCTTCTCTTCTCCACACTGAACAGCCCCACCTCCCTCAGTCTGTCCTCATAGGACAGGACATCCAGCCCTCTACACAGGACTCAATTTTCTTTCAGACTCAGTAAACTAGGGGGGAGGGGAGGAGGAAAAGGGGGTGGGTGGGTGGGTGTGCAAACCATGCAAAGCACTGCATTTTGGGCATGAACATTGAGATGTTTAGAGATTTGGTTGGGTGGGGTTTTTTATTATGTGGCTTGGAGTCAATCTTTCAGATGATTACTCCTCTTTTAAAAAAGAAGATATAAATCCTCCAAAATAAGCCTGGCTTTTCTCAGTGGAAGGAAAGGAAAATAACGTGAGCACAGTCACATTCTTGCTGCTGTAGTCATTTGCAAGATTCAGGTTTAGCTTTTTTTGCCTTTTGTCGAGACCGAGGTGGTTCAGTTGAGGTCAGATTGGTCCTCTTCTTTTGGCATGTCAGAGCGAGGGATTATGCTTCTTGTCATGCAGGGGCTGATGTGATGTTTTGTTTCTGCATGGCTCTTGCCTATGAGCTCCTGTGGCTTGCAACCAGCATTTGGTGTCCCCCAGCCTTAGGGGAGCTGGGTACTGACAGCCCTTCATGCGGGATAGAACCGAATAGAATAAACCAGGTTGGAAGAGACCTTCAGGATCATCACACCCAACCCATCACCCAACACCATCTAATCAACTAAACCATGGCACCAAGCACCCCATCAAGTCTCCTCCTAAACACTTCCAGTGATGGTGACTCCACCACCTCCCCAGGCAGCCCATTCCAAAGGGCAATCACTCTCTCTGTGAAGAATTTTCTTCCTAACATCCAGCCTAAACCTCCCCTGGGTGCAGCTTGAGACTGTGTCCCCTTGTTCAGATGCTGGTTCTCTGGGAGAAGAGACCAATCCCTGCCTGTCTACAGCCTCCCTTCAGGTAGTTGTAGAGAGCCTCCTCTTCTCCAGGGAGACCTAGAGGTCTCCCCTGAGCCTCCTCTTCTCCAGGCTAAGCAACCCCAGCTCCCTCAGCCTCTCCTCATAGGGTTTGTGTTCCAAACCCCTCCCCAGCTTTGCTGCCCTTCTCTGGATGCAGTTGTAATAGTAGAGATCTGCCACTTTGTCACTTCAGGTTTGCAGGAGCATGGTGTGTTACAGCTGTGCAGTGGTTTATTAAGATCTCTGAGGTCACACACATGCTCCAGGACTACAGCTGGAAAAAATGAAGTGGAAATAAGGTGATGTATAATTTTTTTTCCCACTCCCCTCCTCTATTTCACAGTCTAGGTTTTGGGTTGCAGCAGAGTGGACATCTTTGAAACCCAGCACTGTCTGTCAGTATGCTTGCTAGCAATTTTATTTGGGACAGAAAGGAACTGGAAGGCCAACTTTTATACATTCCAGGAGAGAAAGGAAGGGGTTTTGCCTCTCCCATTGTTGTAGCTGGTTGTATAATAAGACTTCATGATAATGTCTAGGAGATGCTGTTGCAGAGTCAGCTCTGTTTGCTGATCAGCCAGATATTGCAGCTTTGAGTTGGCAGATTTTGGATACAGGTGAGGTGGAGAAGTGGCTTCCAGCTTTTGCCATCCCTCCTTCCCTCCTTCTTGCCACAGTGCAGCCCCTTAACTACAATATTGCATGGAAGTGCTTCTCTGGGACTTGTGGGACTGAGTATTTGGCTTGGCAAGCACACAGCTTTCCACTCCTGACTTGTGCCATGTTTCTCAATCTGGAACTTGACAGATGTTTCATTTTTGCTGGGGACTGGCTGTCTGTCCTGTGACTGAGACCACTCCAAGTCTGTGCCAAGGACTTCAGGAGTGACACTGTAGTTACACGTCAGGAGGACTCCCTGTTCCTGTCTTCCAATGGGACAGCAGGATGAGAAATGCAGATGCTAACACCTGCATAATTGACTTTAAATGAACCTGGATATTTTTTTCCCCCCTCACTTACTAATTATTGTAATCAGAAAGAAAAGCAGCACCAAAAAACAGATCACTTCCACAGCAGCCACTAGGTGTTAGTGTCTGTAATTCCTTCAGAGGAAACCAGAGAGAGAGAGGCTGAGGGAGCTGGGGTTGCTTAGCCTGGAAAAGAGGAGGCTCAGGGGAGACCTCATTGCTGTCTACAACTACTTGAATGGAGGTTGTAGCCAGGTGGGGGCTGGTCTCTTCTCCCAGGCAACCAGCACCTGAACAAGAGGACACAGTCTCAAGCTGTGCCAGGGAAGGTTTAGACTGGATGTTAGGAAGAAGTTCTTCATAGAGAGATTGGCCATTGGAATGTGCTGCCTAGAGAGGTGGTGGAGTCACCATCACCTGGAGTGTTTAGGAAGAGACTGGATGGGGTTCTTGGTGCCTTGGTTTAGGTGATTAGATGGTGCTGGGTGATAGGTTGGACTTGATGATCTCAAAGGTCTTTTCCAACCTGGTTAATTCTATTCCAAAGCTCAGTGCAAACAGGAGGTGTGCAGCAGAGAAACAGCTCTGTGGAATGCACATCTGAAAGCTATAAATGCATTCAATTTGGGCAGGCTTTACTGGGGGTAGGCCTTCTCTCTTTTCCTATCATCCTTCCAGTACAACATTTCAGGTCCTACTGGGCTGTTTACTTTCCTGCAGGAGAAGAATTATTCTGCCTGTAAAAGTTGCACATGAATGATCTTAAGCAAACCAGTAAGTGCAGCGTTCACCTTTCGGTGTATCTGTCAGATGCTTGGTTGGGCAATTCTGGCACACTTCCTTGCCTCGGCTCTTCAAGTGCTGGGGGGGAAAAAGCCCCAACCATGCAAGGCTGTGTAGATATAGGCCTCTTTCAAACCTTGCATTGCAGCTGAATCGAGGCTAGAGTTGAGATTCAATTGCAGTGAACTAATTAGGCTGAGCTCCAAATGCCTGAGCGCTGGATGTGTTACAGGGCGCCGCTGCCAGCATATGCTGCAGGGGAACTCTGCGCGGGCACAGCGCTTTGCTGGCTTCAAGCTTGGCACCACCTCGTTAATTTTGTGCCTTAATAGATTGTTTAATGTGCATTAGTGGCTGAACACAAAAGCTGTGAACACTTGCTCATTCAGTTCCAGCTGGAAAACAGTGTCTTATTGGGGGGCAAGGTGTTTTCTGGCTGCCACCGAGAGGTCCAACATGAGTTTGAAATGGGCTGGGAAGCTGCCAGCTGCAAATAAGCCTGATGGGTAGGCTGAGTTACAGCAGAAGAATGTGTAGATTAGTGAGTTTTCAGGTGAGGTACTGGCTCTCCTGATACAGTCATGCTTCAGGTGGCATAATGGCCTGTGAGAACCATTATACTGCCAGCAGTGATAATGGGACATGTACTTTCTGGCTGCTTCAGGTAGTGGTGACTGTATTTTACCTCCTACCAGAAAGATAGGTTTCTCTCTGTGTGTATGTATATATATATACACTTAATAAGTGTTCAATGCTTTGTTAGTCAAACTTCACTTCACTCTATGTTTTCAGACAGTGATTTTATTCATTTATTTGTATTAGGAAATTCTAGAGCTGCTCTAAACCAAGCAGTTCTCTTTGACTCCCAGTTTGTGTGCACCTGCAGGACTGGAGAGGTGCTTGGACCCACAGAGGCTGAAATCTTTGCGGTGAAGCTGTCTTCTGCCTGCAGAGTTAGGAATTGCCATCACTGAGTGTGTTTGCTCTTGCAGCAGCTGTCCCCTTCTCAGGGCAAATGATCTGGAATTGGCTAGACTCTTCTTTTTCACAGTAACCCCTGAGGGCATCACCACTGAGCTGAAGTAAAAGTGCCTCATCTCATCTCCTGTAGGGATGTTGACAAGAGCAGCGAAGGAGAATGGATGCAAGAAGTCGTTGCTGCTGCCCATCTCATTCTTACACCAAATGCCTCTGCCCAATTATCTGTGCAGGGCAATGAAGATAAGGGGCAGAGACAAGAGGAAAGATGTTCTGTCCCCATGACTTCACAAAAAGAGAACGCCCTGTCCTGACTGAGTTAAGAATCAGTGGTTCTTGTATTCTGTATTCTCTGACACTGAGACACTTGAATGTGTCCAGGGAAGGGCAATGAGGCTGGGGAGAGGTCTCAAGCACAGCCCTGTGAGGAGAGGCTGAGGGAGCTGGGATTATTTAGCCTGGAGAAGAGGAGGCTCAGAGGAAACCTTCTTGCTGTCTACAACTACCTGAAGGGAGGTTGTAGCCAGGTGGGGGTTGGTCTCTTTTCCCAGACAACCTGTGACAGAAGGAGAGAACACAGTCTCAAGCCACACCAGGGGAGGTTTAGGCTGAAGGTGAGGGGAAAGTTCTTGCCAGAAAGAGGAATTGGCCATTGGAATGTGCTGCCCAGGGAGGTGGTGGAGTCCCTGTCCCTGGAGGTGTTCCAAACAGGATTGGATGTGGCACTTGGAGCCATGTCAGGAGGTGTTAGGTATTAGGTACTAGGCTGGACTTGATGATCTCTGAGGTCTTTTCCAACCTGGTTGATTCTATGAAAGGCTTTACCTGTTCTTCACATCAGCAAATAGTTCTTTTGCTTTTCTTCTTCCTTTTAAAAGGTTTTTTTTCCCCCTAATATGATCCCTAAGTTGATCTAGTTGCAATTAGCTTGTGTTTGTTAATTGTTTGGGGTGGGGTTTTTTTCCACTCCTGTCTTGGAAGGCACTGAAATGCCTCAAACCTGGCAATGAGTAAATAACTGTGTAGTGTTTTATCTGTGCTCTGGGTAAACTCCATGTGATTGCATGCCCTTATTTATCTTATCCATGACCCAGAGAGCATTGATAATGGATTCTCTCAGCACTTCACACAAATTAAACCTGCTCACTTGACGTTTTTTTGTCTGCAGGCCATCCAGCAGTCAGTGCTAAGCTCTGAGCTCCCTCTTTCAACAGCACCTCAAGTCTGACAGGCACAGATGTCTAAGCCTTACCCAATCATCTCAGATGCCTGCCTTTGGAGTTCTTGAAACTCCATAAGCAAGGCATTCTCTGGCTCTCAGCATTTGAGTCTCCTGTAGGTAGAAATTAAATCAGTTGCTGTAAAGTGCTCCCTAGGTGGCAAATTGTTAACCAGAACAGGTTGTGGCTGCACCACTGAGGTTAGCACCTACCTTGTAAAATACAGCTGCTATTACAGGGCATGTCTCTTTAAAGGTGTTTCATTGAGCTCTGCTTTGATTCAGTGCTTTCCCTGCACATTTAAGAGAGGCCATGCTGGTGAAAGTAGTTTCCTCACTTTCCCCCTGCTGTCTACTTGTTCTGTGGTAAATGTAGGGAAGAATGAAGTGGTTTTTACAAGGTGCTTGTAGGGAAAGTGTTGCTGTTGCATTGCAGGGAAGATAAATAGCCATGGGAAAGCTGGGCAGTGTATGCTTTCATTCCAAAGGGTAAAATGTGACTTCCTTGTGTTCATGAACTGAAGTAAGTTTGAACAGATGGAATGGAGAAAAATGCCCTAGACACTAAGGACCAAGGATTGCCTGTGAATGTGCTTCTTCCTCAAAACTCCTTCAAGTCAGCTTTACTGCCTGCTTGGTTACTGTTTTGTTAAAAGAAAGAAACTAGCTCTATCAACACCCCATGGGCCTGAGTGAAACAAGGGAGACTTACTGGCTGTGGAATCATAGACTTGCCTGGTTGGAAAAGGCCTTAGGATCATCAAGCCCAACCAGACCCTAACATCTCGCTGTACACGACTGTTAGACCATAGAATCACAGAACTGTCAGGGTTGGAAGGGACCTCAAGGCTCAGCCAGTTCCAACCCCCCTGCCCTGGGCAGGGACACCTCGCACTGCAACAGGTTGCTCACAGCCACATCCAGCCTGGCTGCAAACACCTCCAGGGATGGAGGTCCTTAAGCTCCTCATCCAAACATCTTTTAAACACCTCCACGGATGGTGACTCTACCACTTCCCTGGGCAGTCTGGTCCAGTCCCCAATGGCCCTTTCAGTAAAGAAAGCTTTCCTAATATCCAATCTAAAACCTCCCATGGCACAACTTGAGGCCATTTCTCATCCTATCACTTGGTACCTGGGAGAAGAGGTCAGTAGCTTTCTCTCTGTTTCAGCTCTTCAAGTCCAGATGTGTTTAAAAGCTGTGCCTCCACTGCTCTCCTAGACCTTCATGTGGGTTGTAACTGAGCTATAGCTGCTGCCCAGGCTGGATAAAGCTGCATTAAGCATGAAAGTAGAGGGAACATCCATGCAGACCCTGCACTTGTGCCACCTGGCAGGGTGTTAGCTGGTTCTGGGCCAAAAGATGGATAGCTGCAACAGTGCAGGGTTGTGCCTGTGCTGCAAAGCCTCTGAGGATGGGCTTGTTAGCATGGGTAGGCACTAACAATTGCAGCAGAGAGGGAGTGACTGCACCTAGCTGGGTAGACACTGCTGTTGTGTGCTACAGCACAAGCTTCAAGAGCAGGGATCTTCATGCTATGTGTGTCCTTACAGCACCTTGTACTGTGGCAATATTCATGGCTTTGAGGGAAAGTGACAGTACAAGTGGGTAGCCAGTCTGTGCCTCTGAGTTTACACTGCCGACTTAAAGCACTTTGCTCTCGGTACCTCAGGATATGTGTTAATGCAGTGGCATCAGGAACTGACCAACAACTGTATCCTAGATAAGCTTTTATCCTTCTTCCTCCCTGCACCCACAAGCTAGGGTGAAGCTGTAGGAAGTTTGTTCTAGCTAGAGTGACTAACAGTGTGAGTGCTTTCTCCCCTGGCATCCAACTCCAAGGCTGTAAGCAGCGCTGCTGTGGCTCTGTGAAATCATCATGGGGTTTGATTTAGGGGGAAACTGGCACCTCTCTGACAAGTGCTGGAATGTCTCAGCGTGTCCTTGGGGCGCTGTTGGCATCTTTCACGGCAACAAACCCCCAGCCAGCAATCTTGATCGTGAGCAAACGGCCGCCGAGCGCACAAAAGCACTTATCTCCTGTTAGGCCTTGCATTCATAACAAGCAAAGTCATAAACCCCTTCAGTGGCTTGCCCATTCCAGAGCTGACTGTTAGACTTGCAAAGAAGTCCTGGAGAACAGAAGCTTCTTATCAGTTTTAATTGCTGGGCAGCGAGAGTTGACGTTTGTTTAACGTCATCTAGTATGAGCAACTCTGGTTTACATCATGTGTGAGGGGGAGATGTTTCTGGTAAGCAATGCTCTGCTGAACACAGAGCTAAATGCAGTGGAAGTACCTTGTCTTCAGGATCTTGGGGGTCCCTTCCAACTTGTGGTTCTGTGTAACTCGAGTTGAACAATTCAATGCAGCAGGTAAAGAAATGCATGACAGAGCCTTAAGCTAAGCTTGAGTGGAGGTGCATAGGACAGTGTTAAGATGCTGACTAGTAGGCACTATTTTAACCTATAGATGCTGCTGTGTTGTAAGTATTTTGCACTGCTGCTGCAAGTTTGATGTTGCCTGACCTTTTTAGTCTGCATTTGAAGCGCTGCGTTAGGGCTGCTGCATTTATGAAGGGGGCTACAAGAAGGCTGGGAAGGGACTTCTCAGGATCTCAGGTAGTGATAGGACTAGGGGGAATGGAATGAAGCTGGAGGTGGGGAGGAAGTTCTTCACCATGAGAGTGGTGAAGCCCTGGAATGGGTTGTCCAGGGAGGTGGTTGAGGCCCCGTCCCTGGAGGTGTTTAAGCCCAGGCTGGATGAGGCTCTGGCCAGCCTGATCTAGTGTGGGGGTGTCCCTGCCCATGGCAGGGGGGTTGGAACTAGATGATCCTTGTGGTCCCTTCCAACCCTGACTGGTACTGTGATATGATGCTATGTAAACATGCCTGCTCCTGTATTCATAGAATCAATAAGGGTGGAAAAGACCTCAAAGATCATCAAGTCCAACCTGTCACCCAACACCACCTGATCAACTAAACCATGGCACCAAGTGCCTCATCCAGTCTCTTTCTAAACACCTCCAGTGATGGGGACTCCACCACCTCCCTGGGCAGCACATCCCAATGGCCAATTCCTCTTTCTGGGAAGAACTTTGTCGTCACCTTCAGCCTAAACCTCCCCTGGCACAGCTTGAGACTGTGTCCTCTTGTTCTGGTGCTGCTTGCCTGGGAGAAGAGACCAATCCCCACCTGGCTACAACCTCCCTTCAGGTAGTTGTGGAGAGCAAGAAGGTTTACCCTGAGCCTCTTCTTCTCCAGAATAAGCAACCCCAGCTCCCTCAGCCTCTCCTCACAGGGCTGTGCTCCAGACCCCTCTCCAGCTTTGTTGTCCTCTGGACACATTCAAGTGTCTCAATGTCCTTCTTAAATTGAGGAGCCCAGAATTGGACACAGGACTCAAGGTGTGGCCTAACCAGTGCTGAGTACAGGGCACTGTACTCAGAATGACTTCCCTGCTCCTGCTGGCCACACTATTCCTGATGCAGGCCAGGATGCCATTGGCCTTCTTGGCCACCTGGCCACACTGCTGGCTCCTGTTCAGCCAGCTGCCAACCAGTACCCCCAGGTCCCTTTCTGCCTGGCTGCTCTCCAGCCCTCTGACCCCAGCCTGCAGTGCTACATCTAGGGAACTGGGCCAGAGACAAAGTCACTTTGAACAACTGCATCAACATTTGTATGTGGGCTGCTGCTGGGAGAGGGCTTCTTACAATTTTATTGTGTTTTTAAGTCAGCTTTCTGGAGGAAAAGGAGGCTGAGGGAAGACCTTGCTCTCTCCAACTCCCTGAAAGGAGGCTGTAGCCATGTGGGGGTCAGTCTCTTTTCTCTAGTAGCAAAAGAAAGTGGCCTCAAGTCACTCTAGGGGAGGTTTAGGTTGGATATTAGAAGAATCTTCTGCACAGAAAGGATTCTCAATACTGGAATAGGCTGCCCAGGGAGGTGGTTGAATCCCCACCCTGGAGGTGTTTGAAAGATGCAAAGATGTGGTGCTGAGGGACACAGTTTAGCAGCAGACATGGTAGAGCTAGAGAAGGGCTGGACTCTATGATCTTCAAGGTCTTCTCCAACTAAAATGATTCTGTGATTTGAGCAGGCATCCAGTTCCAGATGGGTCTACAACTGGATGAGTAGAAAGCAGTGCAGGGTTTTGAATTGCCAAGCCAGCATCTGGAATGCTTGGAAAGTGCATCTGAGCTGCTTCTAAACAAAATAGTAACAAGAAACCCTGTTGGATTTCAGTTGGAGAAGTGCTCTGGAACTGCAGCTTTCAGAGAGGAAGCTGATATGAATAAAAATGTATTTATGGCAGTTGCTAAGGAGCAGATTGACAGCAGTTAGTTAATCAGGAGTAGCTGCAATGGAAGCCACTTGTCTGATTTCAGCTCTACTCTTTAAATAGCAGCTGCCTCCCAGACTAATCAGTGTGGTATGTAGGTGGGAATTTCACATATGACTGAGGAAGATGCTTTGAATTGTCCCTCAGGGGCTTGAAATGAGAGCTGCATTCACTCTGTAGCTGCTTTGGAAGTCTTTAAATGAGACTTGACCAGACATAACCAATTCTAGGAGTGTGAGTGTGGCTGTTGGCATTTAATGCTTCATCCATTTTTTGTTGAGGCAGTCAAAGATGCTGGTACGTTTGCTAGGCAGCTGCTTTGCAGCTGTCTGTCCTGTGGCACCTTAAAAGAGGTGGTGACAAGGGCATTTTTATTTTGCTGCCACACATGCATGTAGGGAATAGGTGTCACTGCTGCTTTCACAAGTGTGTGTGCCTGTTAACGTGCTGTTTCCACATCTGGTGTTTGAAGACTCACACAGACATCACTTCTCTGCTTCCTCTCTCTCTATCACAGCGTGGCTTAGGTTGGAAGAGGCCTTAGAGATCATCTACTCCAACCTCCCCACCGTGGGCAGGGATGCCTCTCAAGCAGACTTGGCTGCTCATCAAGCCTGGCCTTGAACACCTCCAGGGAGGAGGCATCCACAACCTCTCTGGGCAGCCTGTTGCAGAGTTTCACCACCCTCATACTGAAGAACTTCTTCCTAAGATCCAGTCTAAACCTATTCTCCTTCATCTTAAAACCATTCCCCCTTGTCCTGTCTCTAGACACACTCATGAAAAGTCCCCCTGCAACCTTCCTGTAGGATCCTTCAGGTATTGGAGGCAGCAATAAGGTCCCACTGGAGTCTTCTCTTCTCAAAGCTGAACAACCCCAGCTCCCTCAGCCTGTCCTCATAGCAGAGGCGCTCCAGCCCTTGGATCATCTTTGTGGCCCTCCTCTGGATTCCCTCCAACAGCTCTGTGTCCTCCTTATGATGGGGACACCCACACTGGATGCAGTGTTCGAGGTGGGGGTCTCGCAAGAGAAGGACAAAGGGCAGAATCTCCTCTCTTGCTGCAGCCTGGAACATGATTTGCCTCCTGGGCTGCAGGAGGGCACTGCTGGCTCATGGGGAGCTTCTCCTCTTTGTATTCGCTTGAAAAATCTTTTCTTCCCTTCAGCTGTTTGTTTGTTTCCTTTTTGTGCTGGTGTCCAAGCGTCTCAGCTCCTTTGGACGCTGGGGAGAGCAGTGGGGGAGCAGATGAGAAAAAAGCAGCAATGAGAGGCTAGAGCAGCTGTTGACTTGCTGCATTAAACTCTGTTCATGCTTACAGTGGAAGGAAGCTGCTTTGCCTTGGGACTGCCAGGTGCCAGGACTTTAGTATCGGTTGGTTGTGTTTTGGTGGTGTGTGCTTGTTTGTTTTTCTTACTGATTTATTTTTTCCTTCCTTCCCCCCACCCCTTTTCTCCTGCATGAGGAATTTCACCACTGAAACTGACTCAGCTTGTGAAATGCTGAACTAGTGGTGTGTCTTCAGCTAGAGCTTGTGGAGAGGAATGCTCCTGTTGGAATCATGCATGGCTCTCTCTGGCTGGCTTACACGTGTGGACACAGAGGACACAGTCTCAAGCTGTGCCAGGGGAAGTTTAGACTCGAGGTGAGGTGAAAGTTCTTCACAGGGAGAGTTGTTAGGCATGGGAATGTGCTGCCCAGGGAAGTGGTGGAGTCCCCATCCCTGGAGGTGTTCAAGAGGGGATTGGACGTGGCACTTGGTGCCATGGTCTAGTAGTCATGAGGTGTTGGGTGGCAGGTTGGACTTGATGATCTTTGAGGTCTTTTCCAACCTTTTTGGTTCTGTTCTGTTCTATTCTACTCTACGAATAGGTGTGTGGTTAAAGAGAAGCTGGAGGTGGCGTCATAGAATTAATAAGGTTGGAAAAGACCTCAGACAACCTGTCACCCAACACCTCCTGACTAACTAAACCATGGCTCCAAGTGCCACATCCAAGCCTTTTTTGAACACCTCCAGGGATGGTGACTCCAGCACCTCCCTGGGCAGCACATTCCAATGGCTAACAACTCTCTCTGGGAAGAACTTTCTCCTCACCTCAAGCCTAAACTTCCCCTGGCGCAGCTTGAGACTGTGTCCTCTTGTTCTGGTGCTGGTTAGTCAGTCTTCAAGTGGTCAGCAGTCCAAGTCTGTGTGTTCAGAGTACTCTGGCAGCACTGCTAGGCTGCTGCCTTCGCTTCAAGAGAGAGGAGGTGTGGATTTTTTTTCCACTTACCTTGATTTTTCTTTTATTGCTTCATGGTATTTGTTAACTTTTGTTTGGGGGGGGGTTGTAGGGGGTTTTGTTGGGGTTTTTTTGTGGGTTTTTTTTGTTTGGGCTTGGTTTTGGTGGTGTTTTTTGTTTGGGTTTTTTTTGGGGGGGGGTTGGTGGGCCTCGGGGCTGGTGGTTGGTTTTTTGGGGGGGAGGAGGCTTGGGGCTGGTGGTTGTGTTTTGGGGGGGGAGGAGGCTTGGGGCTGGTGGTTGTGTTTTGGGGGGGAGGAGGCTTGGGGCTGGTGGTTGTGTTTTGGGGGGGGAGGAGGCTTGGGGCTGGTGGTTGTATTTTGGGGGGGAGGAGGCTTGGGGCTGGTGGTTGTGTTTTGGGGGGGAGGAGGCTTGGGGCTGGTGGTTGTGTTTTTGGGGGGGGAGGAGGCTTGGGGCTGGTGGTTGTGTTTTTGGGGGGGGAGGAGGCTTGGGGCTGGTGGTTGGGTTTTTGGGGGGGAGGAGGCTTGGGCTGGTGGTTGGGTTTTTGGGGGGGGAGGAGGCTTGGGGCTGGTGGTTGGGTTTTTGGGGGGGAGGAGGCTTGGGGCTGGTGGTTGGGTTTTTGGGGGGGAGGAGGCTTGGGGCTGGTGGTTGGTGTTTGGGGGGGGAGGCGGCTTGGGGCTGGTGGTTGGTGTTTGGGGGGGGAGGCGGCTTGGGGCTGGTGGTTGGTGTTTGGGGGGGAGGCGGCTTGGGGCTGGTGGTTGTGTTTTTGGGGGGGGAGGAGGCTTGGGGCTGGTGGTTGGTGTTTGGGGGGGGGAGGAGGCTTGGGGCTGGTGGTTGGTTTTTGGGGGGGGAGGCTTGGGGCTGGTGGGTTTGGGGGTTGTTTTAGGGGTGGTTTTGGTAGGGTTTTTTGGATGGGTTTTGGAGGTTTTGAGTGGGAGGTTTTTGGGTGGCTTTTTGCTTGGCCTTTATTTGGTGATGTTTGGGGTGTGGTTTTTTTTTTTTTTTTTTTGGTGGTTTGTTACTTTTTTCTTTCATGAAATAGCAAATCATAGAATCATTTAGGCCAGAAAAGACCTTTAAGATCTTTAAGTCCAACCATTAGCCCAGCGCTACCAAGTCTGCTGCTAAACCACGTCCCTCAGCACCACCTCTGCCGTGTTTACTTCTCAAGCAGATTCTTTCTAAGCATTCCCAACTCTGGCCAGGGAATGGATTTGAGTTGGGGTGGGTTTTTTTTGTTGTTTAGAGCAAGCAGTTCCTGTTACTCATGAAACAGGAGTGGCTTTTTAATAAAGACACCGGATCTCTGCTCGGTAATTACCATGAAGTAATCAGTGCAGCAGTTCTGTCCTGCCAGCAGCCTGCCAGCCAAATGCTTTCTGAACTGCCTGGAAGCTCTGGTGTCAGAATAAACTCCAAGGAGCAAACTTTAATGCTTAATACATGCACTGTTTCCTAGATTGAAAACAAGTCTCTCCCTAAGCCAGTCTGTAATGCATCTATACACCAAATCTTGTTGGGCAGAAGACTTACTGGGAGCTGAAGGGCTGTGAGCTCTGCAGGAGGTGTGGGACATGCAGCTGGGAAGATCTGAGTGGCTCTTGTGAAGATTAACTGGCTGAGTGTGGACCCTTTTTGCCTTTACTGCCAGGTTGCCTTATTTTTGGCGTGCTTGGGGGTGTGTGCAGTGTCTACCACCAGAACACAGCACTTCATGGTGGAGGTTGCTAGGTGCCAGGGCAATGCAAACAACAAATAACAGCAGTCATGCTGGTATCTCCTGATGAAGTGTCGCAGGGGACTGCAGTAAGTGCTCCTTTTTTTTGCTAGCCCCAAGCACAGCTATCTTCTCTAAGGCAGGGACACATCCTGTTCAAACTGGAGTGCAGCACATGGAGTGAAAGGTGCTGTAAGTAGCCAGAGGACATTAGTGGAGATGTTTACGTTGGGGACTTTGCCAGGAGCCAGCCCAGTGAGCTGAAGCCTGTATCCTGGGGAAAGTGGAGCCCTGCACCTCAGCCAGCAGGATTTGGGTTCCAAGCTACTGAATAACTTGCTTTCTGAGTTCTGCTGGGGAGTTGTGTGACAAATATGGTTTTCTGTCAGTGATATTATTTTTATGTCTGTATGTATATTCTAATCTATATGATTTTTTTTCCCCTCTTGGTACCTTCCAGAGAAGGGCCACGAGGATGAGCAGAGGGCTGGAGCACCTCTCCTGTGAGGACAGACTGAGGGAGTTGGGGCTGTTCAGTCTGGAGAAGAGAAGGCTCCAAGGTGACCTAATTGTGGCCTTCCAGTATCTGAAGGGGGCTACAAGAAGGCTGGGAAGGGACTTCTCGGGATCTCAGGTAGTGATAGGACTAGGGGGAATGGAATGAAGCTGGAGGTGGGGAGATTCAGGCTGGAGGTGAGGAGGAAGTTCTTTACCATGAGAGTGGTGAAGCCCTGGAATGGATTATCCAGGGAGGTGGTTGAGGTCCCATCCCTGGAGGTGTTTAAGCCCAGGCTGGATGAGGCTCTGGCCAGGCTGATCTAGTGTGGGGTGTCCCTGCCCATAGCAGGGGGGTTGGAACTAGATGATCCTTGTGGTCCCTTCCAACCCTGACTGATTCTATGGTACCTTGTATTTCAATTCTAATGCTCACCTGTAGGTGGGACTCTTGCAGATTTCACTATGAGGCACTATTTGAAGCGTTGAGTATCTGAAGAAAGAACCCAAGAGCCATCGAAAGCTACTCTCTAAGTGCTCATTCAGAGAGTACTCAAACACCCAGTACTCTGAGGTGTACTACAATTTGCTTCCCTTCTTTTTGACCCATGGGTCTTCCACGTGGGGCAGCCAAAGGCATGCTTGCTCTGTGATTGTATGAGACAGAGGAAACAAGAGGGGACAGAAAGCTGAGGAGAAATTCAGGGTGAAAAAGGGGCAGAGGTTTGTGTAACAGCAGCTAAAGCAGTGCAGTTAAAGAGGTATGTTTTTTGATGTGGTTGCAAAGTTAGCCCAACAGGAAGGCTATTAAGTCTAGAGATCCTTGTTTGAAGAGCACTTCACACTCTCTCAACCTCTGTTGGCCAGATAACTGCAATAAGATGCTGGTGTGTACTTGTTTACCCCTGGTCCTTTCCCATCCCACTGAGTGTTTCTACAGCCTAGAAAGCCTGTTCCAGTGTGTGGCTGGAGACTGAGGCAGGTACAGCCACCAGTACAGCTGCCCTGCTGGAAAGCAGCTCCATGGAGAAAGACCTTGGAGTCCTCGTGGACAGCAAGTTCTGCATGGGACAACAATGTGCCCTTGTGGCCAAGAGAGACAAATGGGATCCTGGGGTGCAGCAGAAGAGGCTCAGGGGAGACCTTCTTGCTCTCTACAACTCCCTGAAGGGAGGTTGTAGCTAAGTGGGGCTTGGTCTCTTCTCCCAGGCAAGCAGCACCAGAACAAGAGGACACAGCCTCAAGCTGTGCCAGGGGAAGTTTAGGCTGGATGTTAGGAAGAAGTTCTTCCCAGCAAGAGAGATTGGCCATTGGAATGTGCTGCCCAGGGAGGTGGTGGAGTCACCATCACTGGAGGTGTCTAGGAAGAGCCTGGATGAGGCACTTGGTGCCATGGTTTAGTTGATGAGATGGTGTTGGGTGATAGGTTGGACTAGATGATCTCAAAGGTCTTTTCTAACCTGGTGTGGTCTATTCTATATTTGATTCTATATTCTCTTGCTGGCTGGCATAGTTCCCTTAACTCAGTGTGAATTTAGTGCTGTAGATTTCTGAGCTACCTAACAGGTCTTCCTGTGCATACAACTCCCAACTAACTGCAGTGAAACTCTTCATGCACTTGATTTTCATCTTCCCTTATACACCTTTGAAAGCTTCCTAAGCTAAAATACACTTTGCTGTCTGCATCACTGCACCTTAAAACCCCAAAGGCATCTTAATTCCAAACTCTTGAGCTACTTGAAGGAGTTCTGTAGCTCTCACTCACAGTTTATTGCAGCTGTAGAGCCTCAGCCTGTATCACCTGTCAGTGTTTCAACCTCTTAACCACTGGTAGTGCTATCATCAGTTCCTGCTGTGTGTAACCAGTGCCTGAGTCCCTGTGTGAACCCACCCATGGCTTTGTTTGAAAGAAAGTGCTCAGAAATTGACCCAAAAAGGAAGCATGTTGTTTTCTTCAAACTAAAAATGGTTATGGAGCCCACTCTGTGTATCTGAGTGTATGGAGTACACTCTGTGTACTGTTTACTCAGGGATAGTCTCCAAATATTTCACTTGGGAGCATATCAGCTGAGGCCAGGATCAGCTAGATCCATAAATGTGTCATTCTCAAGGATGTGTGTTTCGTGGTGCCTGATGCAAACAGGGACCAGGGAACCAGGCTGGCCAGTGGCTCAGTTTCTGGTACCCTGTTGGGGTCAGCAAAATTTAGGTGGTGATAAAGTTTCTTTCTTTCTTTCTTTTTTTACTTTTAAGTCATTTAATTTCCTCCAGGAAGCTGTAGTGTTGTATCTGGAGTATAAATAATGCACTAAGTGTAATACACAGGTTGGGGTTTTTTTTGAATGGGTTTTGTGAGAGCTGTTTTCAGTGGTGCTTAGACAGCACAATTGTGGCAATCAAAGGGATCTGTGCACTTAGGATTTAAAAGAAAGGGGAGGGAAAAAAGCACAACTCACAAACAAACCCAAAATACTGATGACAAAACCCAAAGCAACCTCAAGCCAAAGCCCTATAACCTCTCATTTGTGTTCAATACTCAGTGTTACAGCTGATACAGCAAAGTAACTGCATGTGAGAGGTATTATTGACTTCTCCAGTGTATATACTAAATATTGAGCATGTTCTCATATTGCCACAGCACAGCATCACAGGATGTTAGGGGTTGGAAGGGACTCAAAGAGATCATCAAGTCCAACCCCCCTGCCAGAGCAGGACCATACAATCTAGCTCAGGTCACACAGCAACACAACCAGACGGGCTTTGAAAGTCTCCAGAGAAGGAGATTCCACAACCTATCTGTGCAGCCTGCTCCAGTGCTCTGAGAGCCTTACAGTAAAGAAGTTGTGCTGAGGTGGAACCTCCTGTGGTGCAGCTTACATCCATTGCTCCCAACTAATTGCACTGAAACTCAATTAGAACTCTCACTCCTAATCCATGCTTGGTAGACTCTTCCCTACATGCTCATAAACTCTGTTTTTAACCCTCGCCCTTTTAATTTCTGCAGCCCGTGAGTTAAGGACTCATGCCAGGGTGGAGCAAAGCACTTTCAACCTTTCAAATCAAACCAAGAACTTTTCTTTGGAATAAATAATCTACCTGCTACTCCTTTTCCCATTCTTTCTTCTACTCCTTTTCCCATTCTTTCTTCTACTCCTTTTCCCATTCTTTCTTCTACTCCTTTTCCCATTCTTTCTTCTACTCCTTTTCCCATTCTTTCTTCTACTCCTTTTCCCATTCTTTCTTCTACTCCTTTTCCCATTCTTTCTTCTACTCCTTTTCCCATTCTTTCTTCTACTCCTTTTCCCATTCTTTCTTCTACTCCTTTTCCCATTCTTTCTTCTACTCCTTTTCCCATTCTTTCTTCTACTCCTTTTCCCATTCTTTCTTCTACTCCTTTTCCCATTCTTTCTTCTACTCCTTTTCCCATTCTTTCTTCTACTCCTTTTCCCATTCTTATTCCTATTCTATTCTAGCAATACTGAGCAAATGCTCTCTACAACCACCTGAAAGGAGTTTGGATGAGCTGGGTGTCAGGATCCTCTCAAGTAACTAGTGACAGGACAAGAGGAAATGGCCTCAAGCTGCACCAGGGAAGGTTTAGGTTGAATATTAGGAAAAAAGGTCTTTCCTGCACGGGTGGTCAGGCGTTGGAGCAGGCTGCCTAGAGAGTTGGTGGAGTCCCTGTCCCTGAAGGTGCTAAAAAAATGTGTACACACAGCACTTTGGGACATGGTTTAGTGAGCATGGTGGTGTTGTGTTGATGGTTGGACTTGATGCTTTAGAGGCCTTTTCCGGCCTTAATGGTTCTGTGATAATTCTGTAATTCTAAGGACATACCTTTTGTCCTGTAAAGTCTAGAAGAGAACTTAATGGCACAGAGAAATCCCCTGAGTCCCTAGCAAATGTTGTGGTGTTGCTTTTCAATCTCTGACCTGCCTCTTTGTTAACAGTTCTGCATCTTTTCTTTGACTCCTAAGCTCCTCAGAGGAGAGGCTATCTTTCTGGTTTGGGTTTGCCTGTAGGATGTCTAGCTCAGTAAGTCCTTGTGCTTCCTTATTGTCCTTTGTGGTTGCAAGTAATTTATCATAGAATCAAAAAGGTTGGAAAAGACCTCAAAGATCATCAAGATCATAGTTCCTAAGTGTCTTTTTCCAATGGAAGCAGCACTGAGATGGTGTACTGGCATGGTGAGAAATTGCTAAACCCTCTTTTGAAAGGGTTCTGCTTCCTTCTGCTTGGTTGGGCATATCTGCTGTTCAGAACAACCTCTCCATTACATCTTTTGTTCAACCAATGCTATTCAGAAAGGATAACAAAGAGTAGCCTTCATTATCCAGCTTGTGTTGTGTTCAATGTAGCATTCCAGGAGTGAGAAATAAATGCCAGTAACACACACAGAGAGTTTCAGAGGTTATAGAATCATAGAATTGTTAGGGTTGGAAGGGACCTCGAGGATCAGCCAGTTCCAAACCCCCTGCCATGGGCAGGGACACCTCACACTACATTAGGTTGCTCAGAGTCACATCCAGCCTGGTCTTGAAAACCTCCAGGGATGAGGCTTCCACCACCTTCCTGGGCAACCTGTGCCAGGCTCTCACCACCCTCATGGGGAACAACTTCTCCCTAACATCCAATCTCAGTCTACCCATTTCCAGTTTTGTTCCATCCCCGCCGGTCCTATCACTCCCTGACACCCTCAAAAGTCCCTTCCCAGCTTTCTTGCAGCCCCCTTCAGATACTGGAAGGCCACAATGAGGTCTCCTTGGAGCCTTCTCTTCTCCAGACTGAACAGCCCCAACTCCCTCAGTCTGTCCTCTTAGGAGAGGTGCTCCAGCCCTCTGCTCATCCTCGTGGCCCTTCTGTGGACATGTTCCAGTGCATCCTTTTTCTGCTTCATGCTGGGGTGACTTCTAGAGCCTTCAATTTGGTTTTGCCTCTAGTACTTCCAACCCATAAACCAGGGAGAAGATGTGCTTGGAGCACTTAGAGCTAGCTGCCGTTTCTGGCAGAGCAGACTGGCTTAATAAGCTTGGCACTCATCTTTTTGTGGCTGGATTTTATTGTTTCTACATGTGCCTTTGATTACCCAGAAGACCTTTAGTTTCCTGTCCTCTCAAGGTGGAGAGCTATCACAGCTATCACCATCGGTGCAGTCTGCCATGCGAGCGGTGACCTTGGACGCGCCGGGCTTGTTTCCTTGCCTTATTCGGGAACCGCTGGGAAGAAGCCACGCAGATAAAACACCAGTTTGAAAGCGGCACCTTAACAGCAGCAGCAGAGTGGTCGAGGGGAAATCGTGTTGCAAGCTGCAGTTGAAATGTTCCTGGTTAATGAGTTAATGCCGCAGACGTCTTGCGGGAGAAACAAAGGCCGCTTGCGTCAAGGGTTTCCACGCTGTGCGTCGCAACGGCGTTAGGAAGAGCTCCTGTGCGTGAACAATAGCCCACTGGCAGCCCAGAGGGCCAGGCACATCCTGGGCTGCAGCAAGAGAAGCACAGCCAGCAGGGCCAGGGAGGGGATTCTCCCCCCTCTACTCCTCTCTGGTGAGACCCCACCGGGAGTACTGCATCCAGTTCTGGAGCCTCTAGTACAGGAAGGATCTGGAGGCGGTGGAAGGTGCCCAGAGAAGGGCCACGAGGAGGAGCAGAGGGCTGGAGCTGCTCTGCTGTGAGGACAGACTGAGGGAGTTGGGGCTGTTCAGTCTGGAGAAGAGAAGGCTCCCAGGAGACCTCATTGTGGACTTCCAGTATCTGAAGGGGGCTCCAAGAAAGCTGGGGAGGGACTTTTGAGGGTGTCAGGGAGTGATAGGACTGGGGGGAATGGAACAAAACTGGAAATGGGTAGATTGAGATTGGATGTGAAGAAGAAGTTGTTCCTCGTGAGGGTGGTGAGAGACTGGCACAGGTTGCTCAGGGAGGTGGTGGAAACCTTCTGCCTGGAGGTGTTTGCAGCCAGGCTGGAGGTGGCTCTGATCAACCTGCTGTAGTGTGAGGTGTTACTCTGCTCTGTGCCTTTCTCCCCTTAGCTCTTTTGCATCTGCAAACCTCAGAGCCTGCTGCAGCTGCCATTGTTCAGTGGAGTCATCCATGGCTGCTGTCCTGGCTGCAGATAGTGACTATTTGAGCCCATTCTCCTCTGAGCCACTGTGTGTGCAGCTGATTAGCTGTGTAAAAGAGGAATTCTCCTAAAACTGAGGATTTCAGCTGAGGACTTAGTTGCCTTTCTCACCCAGAATCAAAAGTGTAGTGAGGCTGGTTTGCTTTGACAGACTGAGTGCACAGCAGCATGTGAAAGAGCCAGAACTAAGTGCATTGGTTTTGATTGGCCAAAAGTTCCATTCATTCCCTACAATACTGTATGCTGTTTCCAGAGATCCCAAACTACGAGCAGTTGAGGCTACTTCCTTGGATTTTACTGCCTTTTTTTTTTTCAACCTGGCTTTGAAGACTTCTTGACTCTAAAAATTGCTGGTAGAGAGCTAATGTAAAATGGAAAACACCCTTCAAACCTCCAGACAACTCCCTGCTGAACATTCTCTTTGTGAACATTTCTGCTTCTCTGTTCTTCAAATTACCACAGAGTGGTCTATGAAGAGGATTTTCAGTTGGTGATTTTTCTGGTGTGTCCTTGCTCCCTTCCCAGCAGTGACAGAGTAGGAGAAAAAGGGGGGGGGAAGGCAAATTTAGAAGTCTATAGCAAATGGGAGGGGGAGAAAAGAAGATTATCACCATTTCCCCCTGAAGTCATGATGGAGACAGGGTTTAGATCCCATAGTTTATTGGAAAATGCCCTAAATTTCTTGGATGGGGTTTGGCTACCTCCAAACATGGCTGAGGCATGAGGAGGGCAGATTTAGACTGGGTATTAAGGAGAAATTCTTTATTTATCTTGAGTATTCTTTATTTATCTTGAGTACTGCGTTCAGTTTTGGGCTCCCCGGTTGAAGAGGGACAGGGACCTGCTGGAGAGGGTCCAGCAGAGGGCTACAAGGATGATTAGGAGACTTGAGCACTGTCTGGTGAGGAGAGGCTGAGGGACCTGGGACTGGTTAGTCTTGAGAAGACTGAGAAGGAGTTTCATAAATGTTTATCAATATCTGTGGGATGGGAGTCCGGAGGGAGGGGACAGGCTCTGCTCACTTGCTCCCTGGGATAGGACAAGGAGCAATGGATGTAAGCTGCAGCACAGGAGGCTCTACTTCAACATGAGGAGGAACTTCTTCACTGTGAGGGTCACAGAGCACTGGAGCAGGCTGCCCAGAGGGGTTGTGGAGTCTCCTTCCCTGAAGACTTTCAAGGCCCTGTCTGGATGTGTCCCTGTGTGACCTGAGCTGGAGTGCATGGTCCTGCTCTGGCAGGGGAGTTGGACTTGATGATCTCTTTGGTTCCCTTCCAACCCCTGACATCCTGTGAGCCTGTGTAAAGCAGAGTTTGGTAAATTCATTTTCTTTAGCCTGAAGTTTACCCTATTTGCTTTCTGGTGGGTTTTGTTTGTTGGGTTGGGTTTTGTTTGCTTGTTTGTTTTTGGTGGTGGTGTTTTTCCCTCTTACATGTTAGTGTAGCAGCTATTGTCACAGGTTGCCATAGGCAAACAATGCTTTGCTTCAGGGGGGGAGAAAAAAATCAAGCCATTTCCTACAAAATTAATGCATATTTTCTTTTCTGGTCCCCACGTGGACTTCACAGAGGAAGAACAGAGGAGAGATTATCACTTCCTGCTCTATTTGTGCTGGGCTTGTGGGCAAAGGTAAAAGCACCGAGGGCTTTATTCTTACGCTAGCTCTAATGGACTCATTCGTGGAAGGATTTCTCTGCTGGAGGAAACAAAAGTCACTTTTCTAACCCCCAAAACCTGTGGGGAACAATTGTTAGGATTGTGTTGCACTCTACCACTTTGATTTTCAAAACCCTGCCTGGATGCATTTGTGTGTGGCCTGCCCTAGGTGACCCTGGTCTGGCAGTGAGGTTGGGCTCGATCTCTGGAGGTCCCTTCCAACCCCTAACGTGGCTCTGTGATTCGGGGAGGTTCATCAGTCTTGCACCATGAATCCTCTGTGTCTTTTGTGCTCCAAATGTTAGAAGTTGCAAATGCCAGCAGGCTTACTCCAAGCTGCCAGTCTTCCTCCTGATGGTGTGCCAGCTGATTAAGTTACAGCATTCCTTCAAACCTCTGATTTGAAAGGAGCTGCATCTTTCTTTCTCCCTGGTTTTTTGGATTCCCTGAGTCCTGTGTTTCCCCATATCACCCCAGAGATGTGGAACAAAGGCTTTAATCCTTTTGGAAAGAAGTAGATTAAGTGGGACTGGTTGAAGGAGGATGAGGAAGGGGCTGTCTGTCTCAGCATGGAAAATTTTTACCTCTCACTTAAATCTTCCTCTGAACTATATCGAACCAGACAAGGATGTTCAAGTCTATTCTGGGTCAAAGCCCAGGAAACTTGTGAATCTTCTTTGCTTGGATTTCTTTAGAAAGTATGCTGTGAACTTTATATCCTGAAGAGTCAATTTCCAGATGGTGTCAGACAGATGAATCTTGTGATGCAAGGGATTTCCTTTTTCCTGATTGCTCCATTGTTGGCTTCTTGCCCTTGTGTCTGTGGCTCTGTGGATGTAGCTTTGGAAGGTGAACTTCCAGTGGAGCTGAATGAGAGTGCTGTTGGTGTGTGGCAGTCTGAGCTACACTAGGACACTGAAAATAGTGCTGTAGGCTGTGACATATCAGCTGTAGCTGTTGCACAGGGGAAAGTCTCTCCTGTATTCTTTTTTTGGCTGTGTTTTGAAGATGGTGTGATGTTTACCTTTCTGCAGTTGGCAGGGGACTCTTTACCTCTATTACCCTCAGAGTGACAAATCACAGTGACATTGCCTGTCTCTCTCAGCACCCTCAGATGTCCCATGGCCTTGTATAGCATGAGTTCTCTCAAGTCATCCCTAACTCAGACCTAATTTCTTCCTGGCAGTTTATCTCTTCCTGGAACCTTGCTTCTAAGCAGAGAGGTCAGGGAGACCTTGCTGGTGGAGGCTGAGGCGAAGAGGGCACTGAGTACCTTACCCTTATCTGTCTCCACTGCCACTAAATCACCCACCACAGTCAGGAGTAAGCCTGAGTTTCCCTTGTTTAGTTTTCTACTACTGATGTAGCAGCAGAAGCTTCTGGAGACCCTTGATGTTGCATTGAAATGTCAAATCCAGCCAAGCTTTGGATCCCTATGGCACCTAGTATTCACAAGCTGTCTCCTGTCCAAGCAGTAGCTGGGCCTGACTCTTTCCAATTTCCAAGATCACAGGATGTGAGGGGTTGGAAGGGACCTCCAGAGATCATCAAGTTCAATCCCCCTGCCAGAGCAGGACCATAGAATCTAACACAGGTCACACAGCGACACATCCAGATGAGCCTTGAAAGGCTCCAGGGGAGGAGGCTCCACAACCACTCTGGGCAGCCTGCTCCAGTGCTCTGTGACCCTCACAGTGAAGAAGTTCCTCCTCACATTGAGGTAGAACCTCCTGTGCTGTGTTTCTATCCATTGCTCCTTGTCCTATCCCAGGGTGCAAGTGAGCAGAGCCTGTCCCCTCCCACCTTCCCCCCATCCCTCAGATATTTATAAACATTTATTGAATCTCCTCTCAGTCTTCTCTTCTCCAGACTAAAAAGCCCCAGGGCTCTCACCCCCTCTCCTCACAGGGCAGTGCTCCAGTCCCTTCATCATCCTGGGTGGTACCAAATGTGTCCAGGGTGATGTGCCAATAGACCACAAGAGAGACAACATTAGGAACATTCTGCTGTTTCAGAAAGTAAGATAATCTCTCATCTTCTAAAGGAAATGTGATGTGAAATGAGTGTGCCTGCATGTGGCTGTGCTCTGGTTTCCCTCTCGAGCTCAGTGCAGCTCCAGCATCCAAGCTGTGCTTCACTTTCTAAGACTGGAAGCTTGTAGCTGAGCAAAGATAAGTTCCACTTTGGATTGGTAAACACTGGTTCATGGAAGTGAGACAGGTTGACTTTCAACATGATTTGAACAATGATGTCAGAGATAAACAGTAACTTTACTCTAAAGCTTAGTCTTTGCTGGAACAAATGGTATGCTAAAGCCTTAGATCCTGCTTTCCTTCTATCCTTAAACACATAACAAATCTAGGCCTTACACTTCATTCCAAGTGAAGACAAGACAAGTGGTTAATCATTCTTTGTTGGTACTGCATGATGTTGTAGTAACTTAGAATGCTGTGCTGTCACACACTGAAGTGTTGGCATGTCAGCCACCCAGGCAGAATGTCTCCCCTTTGGGGAGTTGCCCACCCAGAATGGATCCAATCCCTAGAGCAGAAGGAGGAGAGAGTAGTGGGGATGTGTAAGGACTGGGTCAGCTGCTGCTTTGAGGGTAACCCCAGTTCTTCAGGCTTGCCTGCATCAGGCACCAGGGTAGATGACCAGAAAGCTGGTGGGTTGCTGGACTTGGTGGATGCATAATGGGCAACCTTTGTCCCTCTCTTACAGTATTTGTGCCCAAGCCTGGTGGGGTCTGCACTGGAACTGGTGAATGGCCGGGCGCTGCTGCCTTAAATGCCTCCCATACTGGGCAAAGGCAGGAGAAGGCTGCTCTCCCCTTGCCCCTGCTGGTTTCTTTGATGCAGAGAGCTGGCCCAGCAAGTATGTGAATTCTGAAACTCACTTAGAAGCCAGGTCCTTGGGGATCTATCTTCAGCTCTGCATTAGGCTTGCTCTGTGACCTTGTGCAAATCACTTAATCATCTCCCTGCTGTTCATTTTTCTTTGCTAGCAAGTGAAGCCAATAATTGCTACATAGGTCACTGCAGTGGAAGTTTGCATGCACTTAAGAAGATGCTAGCATCCTTTCCCCCCTTTTCCTCCCCTTTTTTTAGCTTTAACCTGACCAAAGAATGTGCTCTGTGCTGCAAGCTTATAATAGAGAGTATGTGGTATGCTTTCATTAAGGTCTACCTTAAAAGAGCAAGGGAATTACCTGAGAACAGGAAGCAGAAGTTATGCAGAACTTTAATTTCTTCTTTTGTAAGGTAAAATTTTGAGGTGGAGTGGAATTGTAGGGAAAAGTAGAGTGAGAGAAGTAGACACTACAGAATTTTGAAGAAATACTGAGTAGGAAGGGCGTGGAATGGGAGATAGAATCATAGAATTGTCAGGGTTGAAAGGGACCTCAAGGATCATCCAGTTCCAACCTCCCTGCCATTGGCAGGGACACCTCACACTACAGCAGGCTGCTCACAGCCACATCCAGCCTGGCTGCAAAAAATCTCCAGGCATGAGGCTTCCACCACCTCCCTGGGCAACCTGTGCCAGGCTCTCACCACCCTCATGGGGAAGAACTTCTTCCTCACATCCAATCTCAATCTCTCCATTTCTAGTTTTGCTCCATTCCCCCCAGTCCTATCACTCTCTGACACCCCTAAAAGTCCCTCCCCAGCTTTCTTGCACCCCCCTTCAGATACTGGAAGGCCACAATTAGGTCTCCTCAGAGCCTTCTCTTCTCCAGACTGAACAGCCTCAACTTCCCTCAGTCTGTCCTCATAGGAGAGGTGCTCTAGCTCTCTAATCTCTTAATGTACATTGATTCACCCAAGAGTAGACCTGTCTTGTCACCTTGTGTAGTGCAAAGCATGGAAAGGTGGCCATCCTTAATTTATGTTAATTGCTTTGGCAGCTCTGAGGTTCTCTAACTGTTAGTGTGTGTTTGCTACAGGTAAAATGAGCTGTAAATGGTTCTTTAGGAATAGGATTTCCCACTTCCAATGGGCTACAGTCTTATTGTTCATGGTGAAAACCCTTTTCCAAGCCACCTTCTCCTGGTGCAGCAATAATGAAACAAGTGGTGGTAGCTTGAACATAAACAGATCATAGAATCAGGGTTGGAAGGGATCTCAAGGATCATCCAGTTCCAACCCCCCTGCTATTGGCAGGGACAGCTCACACTCAATCAGGTTGCTCAGAGCCACATCCAACCTGCTCTTCAATACCTCCAGGGATGAGGCTTCCACCACCTTGCTGGGCAACCTGTTCCAGTGTCTCACCAGATACACCAGCCTGAGTCAAAGTGAAAAGAAATAAACAATCACTAAAAATCCTGGCCCCTCAAAGACAGAAGCAGCCTTCCAAGGTTTGTGAAAGCCTTTTAAAGCTGGTGAAGTGCTGCAGCTGCCCTTGTGTAGGGTTCTGGTTTAGCCTGTTGACAGACCTGTCTGTCTAAAGGCTATGTAGGCGGTGGTGCAGACGTTATGCCAGCATCTACTGCTCTTCATCATGCTGCCATGTTAAAAAAAACAACCCATGGATAAAATGGAAACTACTTCCTTTTAAATATTTTAGCTTTTTCAGACAGAAAGTTCATTAATCAGCATGGTTGTCCTGGGGCCAAGCCATGCCTTCCTGAGCACAGAGGAAGGCTAGCTTGGTTCTCTGCGTGGTGATTAATGAAACAAATGTTCTGAAGGAATAGACTGAAGGAAACCATTTTTATGAGAGGCCTGGAAGTGCCATTTCAGAATGCAGCATTTCACCAAAATGTGGTACTTTTGAGCTTGGCCTTTTTGGATGTTCTTGTAGGATAAACCACCCTTAAGTTTCTCACAAGGGCTTTGGCACAACTAGCCTTGGAAGGGTGTGAGTAATGACATGTGATGATCTATGTGCAGTACCCTCTCTGTGACCTGTTATTAACTGGAAAACATCTGCCTGAAATATTTTCTGCAGTCATTTGAAGCTCTTAAATGACAGTGGAAGAAGCTTTTGAAACCTGTACAACACCCTGACCACAACTTTTGACACAATGAATTGCTGTTTAATGGCTCGTGACAGGAGGATCAGGATAGATGCTGAAAACCATTTCAGTGTCAAAGCATCTCATAGAATCATAGAATTGTTGGGGTTGGAAGGGACCTCAAGAATCAGCCAGTTCCAAACCCCCCTGGCCATGGCCAGGAACACCTCACACTACAGCAGGTTGCCCAGAGCCACATCCAGTCTGGCCTTCAAAACCTCCAGGGATGAGGCTTCCACCATCTCCCTGGGCAACCTGTGCCAGGCTCTCACCACCCTCATGGGGAAGTACTTCTTCCTAACATCCAACCTGAATCTACCCATTTCTATTTTCTTTCCATTCCCCCCAGTCCTATCACTCCCTGACACCCTCAAAAGTCCCTCCCCAGCCTTCTTGTAGCCCCCTCCAGATACTGGAAGGTCACAATTAGTTCTCCTTGGAGCCTTCTCTTCTCCAGACTGAACAGCCCCCACTCTTTCAGCCTGTCCTCACAGGAGAGGTGCTCCAGCCCTCTGCTCGTCCTCGTGGCCCTTCTCTGGACACCTTCCAGCACCTCCATATCCCTCTTGTAATAGGGGCTCCAGAACTCTGGGTGGGGTCTCACCCAAGCTGAGTAGAGAGGGAGTCAGGTTTGCCCAGGCAGTTGCCTGGAGAAGGAAGGAAGGAGGACACAGCCTTAGAGAGCTCCCTTCCACTCCTTTAATGAAGCACATCCTGTCGGCTGGGCAAGAAATTAATTCAGCTCCATCAGATGACGAAGCACACGTTATGTGCTGGGACCATTAGAGATACTTTGTTGTTTCCCCCCAACCTGCTGCCAAAGTGCTTTCCAGGCAGAACAATGCTTTTGTTTGTCCTGACGGAGGCGGAACGGCGCAGCGGAGCGATCGGCGGTGGCACAGGTGCCGTTTCCATAACGGCTGTAATCAAACCACGTCCTTCAGGCTTACGCTCTGCTGCTGGCTTTGCTGCTGTTTGGCACTGCTGGGGTTCCTCGGCCTCCTGCAGCTTTTGGAGGGCTTCTGTGTCTTGAAAAGCGATATTAATGTATTGCGGGTTGGGGGTTGGGTTTTGATAAACAAAAAGAGTAACCTCTGCGCCTCCAGTTGGTCCTGGGGACTTCAGGATCATAGGATCAACCAGGCTGGAAAAGACCTCAGAGGTCATCAAGTCCAACCTATTACCTAATACCCAACACCACCTGCAACTAAACCATGGCTCCAAGAGACATATCTAATCCTTTTTTTGACCCCCTCCAGTGATGGTGACTCCCACCACCTCCCTGGGCAGCACATAGAAGGACCTGCATCGACAGTAGTGTCTCAGGGAGTGAACTTGACCCTGCAGTTTTCTGAGGGCTTTGGATGCTGCTGCAGCATTAATTCTTGACTAAAACATATAGTAGTTTAGGGCCAAGAATAGTAGCTTCAAGCATAATTTTGCCCAGAGGTCATACCTTCCTCAAATGGATGTCCTTAATACCTCGGCAGATCCTATCCATGCATTTTACTGCCACTTCCTAAACATACACTGGAAGTGGCAGCTTAATCTTAAGGGCACTGAACTCTGACAGAAAATCCTCATTTTACATTTCCTGGTAGTTCAGCCATGAAACAGTGACTTCCTGGGGAGAGCTCCTCAAGGTCTGCCTCTCGTTAAGGCTGGCACCCTGCGCTCGGCTTCAGGTGTTGCACACTGATGGTTGTGATTATTGCTCATGGCAGAGGACCACACATCGAACTGAAGATGAAAAGAACAAGAAGGAATTGAAATAACACGCAGGAATTGAGATAAACTACAGTTCAATGTCCTAGTACTTCTGGTATTCATGAAGCTTGAATGAGGTGGAATTGTTCTGAGTCCTAAATTTGGCTGATTCAATATCTCTGCCGTCTTGCATTGCATCCCTTCTGCCATGCAGTCGAAACCAGTTTGTGTTCAAACTTGTGTGTAATGTCAGGCCTTGAAACATGAACAATTAACTGGAATTTGATTTATTATTCAAGGCAGTCAACATGCCAAAGACTTCAGGTAGGTTTTTTTTCCCCCCCTCCTTTTCTGACTTGTATCACTCTGTTTTCAGAAATAGATTCCACACTGTTCAGAAGGACTTGCTGTGTAGTGCCTGTAGTTTGAAAGCCTTCTTAAGAGCTGTGCTAGAAACCATTTTATATGTGTGTTAGCCCTGGAACAGTGCAGTGGACTGTGCAGTGTGCGCTCTCCCATGCACTGGACGCTTGTTTCCTCCTACTGTTTTGTGATGCTTTATCAGAATTGTGAGAAGCATTGGAAGATCTTAATGAGCCTAAACTGAATTTCATAGCTAAGCTTCTTTGGGGTTCCAATGGAGATACACTTTGAAGCTGGAATGTGCCCTGATTGAAGCCCAAATTCAGCAAGCATTTAACCAAGTGTTCATAGAATAGAATTAACCAGGTTGGAAAAGACCTCAGGGATCATCAAGTCCAACCTATCACCCAACACCATCTGATCAACTAAACCATGGCACCAAGTGCCTCATCCAGGCTCTTCTTAAACACTTCCAGTGATGGTGACTCCACCACCTCCCTGGGCAGCACATTCCAATGGCCAATCTCTCTTTCTGGGAAGAACTTCTTCCTAACGTCCAGCCTAAACCTCCCCTGGCACAGCTTGAGACGGTGTCCTCTTGTTCTGGTGCTGGTTGCCTGGGAGAGGAGACCAAGCCTCACCTGGCTACAACCTCCCAGTTCAATCCAACTAGATGTTAAAAGGGAGTTCAGAAGGTGTTCCTACCCATGGATTATTCCTTTTCTTGCTGTTCTTTTGATGGCTTTGCAGCTAGGATGCTGTCAGCATATCCCACGCAGCTGGTCTGCACGGATGCACAGACCCTTTGCACCACTGTGGAGGCTGCAGGGCTAGCAGCAAAGATTGGGAATCTTGAGGAAACTACACCAAAGCTTTCCATTAGAATTCTGGAGTTGAGGTCTCATTTACAAGTGAGAAACAACGTTTACAGGTAGAGCAAAGCATTTGACCAGCTGCCTGTGGGAGGTAAGTTGGTGGTGTACACCTGACTTCAAAGAGGCTGTGCTAACTTTCACCTCCTAAGGCTGGGGCCTGTCTTCAGGTGTGCCCCAAAATGTTACCATCACTCAGGTATTTTCTTTTCTAATCAGTAAATTTTCATAAATGTTTGCTCTTGAAGTTACCTAAGCCTTTGAGATACAAAATAAGTAGGATTTCTTTCTTCTGCTGCATCAAAAGATACCTCCTGGATGTTCAGATCCCTTCAAGCTTTTAGAGTCTTAAAATGTTTCAAAGAATCACAGAATCACCAAGGTTGGAAGAGACCTCAAAGATCATCAAGTCCAACCTGTCACCACAGCCCTCATGGCTAAACCATGGCACCAAGTGCCACGTCCAATAATGCAAGTTTGAAGGATGCAGAAGAATCTTTAGCTCAGTGGTAGACAATTGGAATTTCCACAAACAGCTACTTTGACTCCTGGAATTAAAGGGGGGGGAAGGAGGGGAATCCTCATCATTTTCAGCTGGGAAAACTGTGTGACAATAGAATAGAATGAACCAGGTTGGAAGAGACCTTCAATTGCAGAAGGCTCAATCAGCAGAGCATGGATTGCGTTTAGGGAACTTAATCAGGGTAGGCTTTTTTTTTTCCTTAAGGGAAAGGAGCGTTGAGCATTTGTGTGTTCCATGGCACACACAGTTACAGAAAGTTTGGTATTGATAGGAAGGTGCTCTTGCTGTACGTGTGAAATTGCCTGTCACTTTCTAGTCTCTTTCTGTCTCTTTCACCCTGCCGCAGGAAAAAGGGGGAAAGTCAAATTGCTGTGGCTTCAAGGCATTGCATCTTTCCTTCAGCAAAAAACCTTTCCCTCTCTGGAGATGGAGATATATCTTATCTGCTGAATTCCTCTGCTCTCACCTGAGGAATGTTAACCTGGTGTTTCTCTTACTGGTTTCTCAGCTTGATTGCATGAAGAGTGCAGCATTTCTGCCCCCAGCACCCCTGGAGATGTGCAGCAGAGGGCTGAACGTGGAAAAGTTCAGAAGGCAGAGGCAATACTGATTTCTGTGAAAGCATCTGTCAGCTGTACCTTTAGATAATTAAAGTAGAATCATAATGGAGATGGTGGTGAGAGCACTTTATCCCAGCTTCAGATCTTTCTCACGGCCTTCATCGTACTTGTCAGCACTGATCAAAGTGCCTTTCAGACACAGTTGTTCAGGAGGGAAGGGTTAGGCATTTAGGGGTTCAGCTGAGGGGGGGTAGTTGCTAGAGTTGCTCAGCTCTGGTATCACTTGGGTGATGCTCAAAATAAATCACATGAAGCATCTATCCCGGTCAGTAGCTCAAGGCGTGGTTGCTTCATCCCCTTTTGTCTATGTGTCTATCTGTGGCTTTTTAGTCCTCACTAAAGCCTGTTTCACTCTGCTCTTTCACTCACTGTTTCACTCTACTCACAACCAAAGTCACTCAGATTCAGAAGGACATTGAGACTCTTGAATGTGTCCAGAGAAGGACAACAAGGCTGGGGAGGGGTTTGGAGCACAGGCATATCAGAAGCTTGGTATGAGCCATCCAAGGAGCCCTGATGAGTCTCTTGCTGTCCATTGGTTCACATCTTCTGTATGGAATGCAGCATATACTTTTCTCAGGTTCTTTCCTGTTCAATCATGCCTATTCTCAAAGGAACCACTGCCTCACTGCAGGATGCAATAACATCACTTTCTGTGAGCAGTTAACCTTTCCTCTTGAAGCATCTTGACGTCTGGTTTGCATTTCTACTGCAATCACACCCTGTGCCAAGACCTTAAAGGCTTTTCCTGCAATAATTCTGGTGCTGTATCCTAAATGAGTTTTGATTCATTGTGTGCTTTGTGCTTTGGTACACTGCCCATCATTTCAATTATTTTTGCAGACTCTCATCTCCCAGAAGAGCCACGTGAGTGTGACAGAAGCCTTGCTCCTTTGGCTGTACAACTAACCTGTTTTTCTTAGCATCAGGCTGCCCTGGATTGAGCATGATCATTCTTGTACGTGAAGGCTCCTGTCTCACACAGGAGCTACAAGACAGCACTGCTTTGACAAGGAGTCCAGGAGCTGGTTAAAAATGCTGCCATTGTTTCCTTCAGGAAGCACCAACTGTGCTTTGCTTTACGGTTGGAACAAATACACTGTGACAGGAAGCTTGGTCTGATAGACTAAAGCTAACACAAATGGAGCATTCACACTCTGTCTGTTGAGGGGTTTTGATGGCAAGTGACAGCTGGGAATAGTGATCTATCTACTAGCTTGACCTGTGGAGGACGTAAGAGAGGGGAAGTGTGTGTTGGTCAGGAAACTGCTGTAGCCAGTTCCTGGAGGGAACCATGCCCCTCTGCATGAATGCAAATCTTCTTCCCTGCTGCTGGGCATCCTTGTGCCACAGAGAAGCTGTAAGATGGGAAGAGGCTGTACCTATCCTTCCTTCCCTTGCCTCAGAAGCCAAACAGGAAAAGATAAGACAAATCTTCAGAGGAAAACCAAGCAAAGAGCCTGTGTGGCCAGAGATTTAAACCCTCACCTCTATTTTTTGTTACTTGATATGGATTACAGAATTAACCAGGTTGGAAAAGACCTTTGAGATCAAGTCCAACCTCTCACCCACCACCATTTAATCAACTAAACCATGGCACTAAGTGCCTCATCCAGTCTCTTCTTAAACACTTCAGTGATGGTGACTCCACCAGCTCCCTGGGCAGCACATTCCAATGGCCAATCTCTCTTTCTATGAAGAACTTCTTCCTAACATCCAGCCTAAACCTCCCCTGGTGCAGCTTGAGACTGTGTCCTCTTGTTGTGGTGCTGGTTGCCTAGGAGAAGAGACCAACCCCCACCTGGCTACAACCACCCTTCAGGTAGTTGTAGATGGCAATGAGGTCTCCCCTGAGCTTCCTCTTAGTTTAGGTAAGTGTGAATGCTTCTATAGCTGCACCATGGGAATGCCAGTGCAGTACTGCATGAGGAGGTTTTGTGTTGACTTGTAATATAAACCTGTTCAGGTTTTTCACCAGGGTTTTTCCCATGAATATTCAGTAAGGAATGACTTCTCTGGCCAAGTGAAAGGGTGATCCCCTGTCTTCAGTGTGCCTCTTGCCTGAAGCTGTCTATCTAAACCCTCATTGCTGTAACTCTCTTTGCTGCCTGGAAAGCTGTGTGAAAACGTCATTTTTATCACAGCATTGACCTTTGTGTTCACAGTCAGATATGGAAGTGTCAGCATGTGTAAGTCATGGGGATGAAAGATGAAATAATGATGCTGTCATGTATTTTAATGAACCAACCTGAAGTGGCTGTGCAGCAGCATTGTAGCTTGCAAATGACGATGATCAAGATAAGAATCTGCTCTCGTTTAATCTGCTTGCTCGTGTTGTTCCTTTTCAATGTCAGCCTCCCAGTTCTTCTTTCTGAATGCTTAAAGGAAGTTAACCTTGCTTTGAATTGCTTTGTTTACCCAGGAATCCTACCACAGCTGAATGGCAAAAACAACAACAACAAAAAGTTGTTTACTCTGTAACAACCCACCGGCCAAAAATCCCCACCAAGGGAAAAACCAAACCCACCCCCTGGGTTACAGGGTTGCTGAGGAAGTTCATAGACTCATAGCATTGTTAGGGTTGGAAAGGACCTCAAGGATCAGCCAGTGCTAACCTCCCTGCCATGGCCCAGGGACCCTTCACACTAGATCAGGTTGCTCAGAGCTACATCCAGCCTGGCCTTAAAAACCTCCGGGGATGAGGCTTCCACCCTGTTCCAGCTTAATTTAGGGCCTCCTCATGCCATCCTTTTCTAGGTTCATGGAAAGGCTCCCACCAAGCATGTGTAAGAGACACAGTAAAAAGGAAAGGCTGAGGGAGCTGGGATTGCTTAGCCTGGAGAAGAGGAGGCTCAGGGGAGACCTCCTTGCTTTCTACAACTACCTGAAAGGAGTTTGTGGACAGGTGGGGGTTGGTCTCTTCTCTCAGGCAACCAGCACCTGAACAAGAGGACACCATCTCAAGCTGTGCCAGGGGAAGTTTAGGCTGGAGGTGAGGAGAAAGTTCTTCCCAGAAAGAGTAATTGGCCATTGGGATGAGCTGCCCAGGAAGGTGGTGGAGTCCCTGTCCCTGGAGGTGTTCAAGAAAGGATTGGATGTGGCACTTGGAGCCACGGTGTAGTTGTCAGGTGGCGTTAGGTAGTGGCAATAGGTTGGACTTGATGGTCTTTTCCAACCTTACTGTTTCTATGATTCTATGAAAGTCCACCTATGCTTTGATACTGGATTTGAACAGTGATGGCTGCATGTAGATGAGGCTGTATTAACCTGGTGAGGAAACTCTTCCAGCTTGTCTCATGCAGTGTTTTCTCTAAATGTTCCTGGTCATATCACTGCACATATTTTATAACCTTTATCAGTTTTCTCCTACCTGTGACATTAACTAAATGAGTGTTGTTATCTCTCAGTGAATGGTTGATTGTTCCTTTGATCATTCCACACATAGCTTGTCCTTTCTGTGGCTTGAAGCAAATGCTCTAAACCCATAGTTAAATACAGGAAAAACAAGTGGCAGCTCAGGGTTGGAGGCTGCAAAGTGCTGATAGCTACCTGTAATGTGGCAAGGTTGTGCAGCTGTCACTGAAGTCACTGAAAAAGCACCAAGTCTGGATCTGTTCTGAAAGTCAAAAACCTACCTTATAATAGTCAGAAATCACTAAAGCCACCTTTAGCTCTTAATAGATATTGCAAAAGGCAGGGATGCCTCTCAACTAGACTTGGCTGCTCAAGGCCTCATGCAACCTGGCTTTGAACACCTCAAGGGAGGGGGCATCCACAGCCTCCCCAAGCAACCTGTTCCAGAGTCTCACCACCCTCATACTGAGGAATTTCTCCTTAACATCCAGTCTAAATCTACTCTCTCTCACCTTAAAACTTTTCTCCCTTGTTCTATTGCTAAACACCCTGATGAAAAATCCCTCTCCAGCCTTCCTTTAGGTTCCCTTCCTCTATTGGAAGGCATCTCTAAGGTCCCCTTGGAGCCTTCTTTTCTCCAGGCTGAACAACTCTAGCTTTGCCAGCCTGTCCTCATAGCAGAGGTGCTTCAGCCCTTGGATCATCTTTGTGGCCCTCCTCTGGACTCACTCTAATAGTTCCACGTCCTGGTGCCTGGTGATACCAGAACTGGATGCAGGAACCAGGTCATCTTGTAATAGTTTACTGAAAGCAGAGTCCATGACAGCATCTGCTGCTTTGTTAGTGTTAATGGCCAGGCTGCTCTACGGGTGGTGTCATGGTTTCATGTCCAGAAGCACAGAGGTGATCAGATGCTTGCAAAGTTCTTGCTGTTAAAAGAAACCTAGACAGGAGTTAACTGCAAAGCTGCGTGTTTGAGAGTGCATCTGGGAGTTATCTCCATGCAGGCAGATGCTGCTTGGTAACCAAACACAGGCAGCATGAAAGGCTTCACACACTATCACCTCATCTCTAGTGCTTGCTCAGCCCCACAATCTGAGAGTTAGATCAGAGCTGATGAGAGCCTGAACTCCTCGTTGCTCTTCTTCCTTTCTTGCAGACGGTGGCGTGCATAAGAGGGTTAGCTAGCATCAAGTTTCAGGAGATAAAAGATTGGTGGTTTCCAAGAGACCTGAGTGTTTTCTGACCACTAGAGTTCAAAAGAAGTGTCCATTTTCCTAGAGCCTCACTCCCTTCTTACGCTTCTGAAACGGAGGAGGAAGCCGCTGGTACTGAAACAAAAGCAGTGTGAGAGCTGAGTTTTGGAAGGAAACAAACAGCAGGCTGATGCCTGAGGAAGACCATGTATGTCTTTATTTAATCTGAATTTTACACCCTTTGTGCAGTTGATGAAGTCTCAGAGGCAAACCAGTGATGCCAATGTGACAGGGTTAGCAGCTTGGCTGTGGTGCTCCACTAGCACAGCGGTACTGATGGAGGGGCTCGTGAGCTTCTCGTCACTAGTGCCCCAGAAAGTGATGAGAAGCAGCAGTATCTTTGTTTCACTCGGGATGGATGTCTCTGGGGGTGTTTCATGCTTCAGTAAAATTCAAGAGTTTTTCTCAAGGTGAGAAAGAAAGATTAAAACTCTGTAAGCTTAAAAAGGATCTGTGGGCCTCGACACTTGGAAAAGTCAACAGTCCAGTGGCTGGCCCTTGATGTGCTGCTTGTGTCAGCCTTCCATCTCTCTCATAGGACAGGCAAAGAGATTTGGCAAGCAGTTCACACTAGGTTTATCTTCCTGTCAGGCACGCAAACTTGCACCTCTAACCCCTATTGGGGTCTCCGCAGAGGTGTGTTTAGGAAGTGCAAGCATGGAATAGCCTTTGCTTTGGTGCCCTCTCCTGGTCTGTTGCATTGGCTGAGGTCTGCTTCTAACAGGTTTACTGCTATCAAAGGGTATGAACAGCACTAACTGTTATTGCTCGAGGTGTATTCAGGCAGCTTTACACCATCCCATGCGACTCATGGTTTGCTTTTGGACTTCAGTATATGTTGAACTTTTTATCCAGGGACCTTCAATGCTACTGAAGGTCTTTTTGTTCATGTTGTCACCTCTGTTGGACTTCAGCAGTTGTGGAAATATTGCAGCTGGAAGTGCTGGACACTTGGGGAACGTTGAAGGTTACATTTCAGATGCCTGGTTCATCTTTGTGTCTCCCTGCACACCTTACTTCTGTTTGAGAATGGCCAAAGTTAGAGATAAAAGGCAGGATGAGAAGACTTTTAGAGGTAAACCAGATATTAGGGATAACTCCACATGTTTACACCTTGTCTAGGTTAGAGGATATTCTTATTTGTGTGTTTATGTCGATATGTGATAGCTTCCATGCTATTAAATCCAGTTCATTACCACTGTTGATTTTTGTCCCTAGGAAATCTCTCCCCACAGTTTTGTAATGTGCTTGCAGTATAATTTGTGTGTGCCCTGGACTTGCATGTGCTGCACTTTGAAGCAATCATTGGGCAGTCTGATGTCAACCCTGCCCCAGTTTTGCTTTCAAAAGGTTCAGGCAGTGAAGTTCTCACATAAAAAAGAAGTACCCCAAAAGAAGAGATAAAGGCTCTGAGTGACTCCAGCTGAGTCATTTCAATTTGCAGCCACTGATGGCCAGTATTAATAATTCTCTTGAGTTCAGCTTTAATTGTTGTGTCAATTCCTTGTCGTTGTTGTTTTTCTGAGGGGTGGGGAACCCCACAAACCTTTCAGAGATCTGTGGCAGAGATGATTTAGTTGCTGGGTTTTGCAACCAGTTTCTGTCAAGTGCTAAGAATTGGTGTTGCTTGTCTCAACAGAATTGTGAAAGGCATCCCTCACAGCTAGTTCTGTGTTTAATAAGTGCATGTTTTAAATCTTCTTCATTGCTTATGTAATGATTTAAGAAGAAACACACAATCGTTTGGGAGCTGGAAGCTGCCTGTGTCTAGTGTGTAGTGGAGGGCATCCAGTCTGGCTGTGGGGTTTCTGGGTGCTCCAAGCAGTTGGGTTGAATCATAGAATCAATAAGGTTGGAAAAGACCTCAAAGATCATCAAGTCCAACCTGTCACCCAAGACCTCATGACTACTAGATCATGGCACCAAGGGCCACGTCCAATCCCCTCTGGAACACCTCCAGGGATGGGGACTCCACCACCTCCCTGGGCTGAGTTTGCTGTAACACTCTGGCTGTCTCAAATCTTATCTTAGGGAACCAGGACCCTATCCCTCTGAGCTGGAGCAGGTGGAGATGAGGAACAAAAGTTACATTCCCACTTTCCCTTTGATAGATGCTTTGAAATTTTGCTTTATCTCAAAATGGAGTCAGTCCTAGGTTGTGTTCCAGATGCCAAATGTCAGGTTGTGTTTATCTGTCAGGTAGTATTTATCTGGGGCTTTTGGGGGCAGGCTGTAAAAGGCAGTGTGGGCAGAGCCTGTTAAGCTCTGGCTTAGCTGGGATTTCTCTTTGCAGTTTATTAGGATTTGGGATGTCAAAAAGGCAAGGGTTTGAAATGTGTGTGTGGGGTTGTGTGGTGATGATTGAGCTGTAATAGCCCTCACTCTGGGAAAGAACAAAGAATGCTGCTTCCCTGAGGGACCGGGAAACAGCAAGTCACAGAGAGAGGCTGAAGCTGATGTTATTGTGTGGGTTCATTTGGTGATGTCCAGCCCAAAACCTCAGTGCCTGAAGAGAAACAAATTATCCAGCGTGAAGCAGGACCACTTGAACGCTGCCAGCTGCGTTTGAAGATAACCCAAAGCCAATGACATTTGTGTGCACGCAGCTCGTTCCTAACAGCAGAAATACCTCTAGATTCTTACTGGGCTGCCTTGCATGATTTGAATGTCTTTTAATTTAGTATTATTTATTTATTTACAGCTTCCTTATAGTGCTGATATGCCTCATCTTCAGCGTGCTTTCCACAATCGAGCAGTACGCCGCTCTTGCTACAGGGACCTTGTTCTGGATGGTAAGTATGTGGCTCCTTAATTAGTCACTAACGCATCTTCTTCATGTGCAAATTCTCCTCTCCTGAGCTAATGCCACGTCAAGCACAACGTTCCTTACGGTTTCATTGACAGGAGGCTTTTCTGCTTTTTCCCCAATGAGTCTGTAAAGCCACAGAAACGCTAAAAGTCATGGTGGCACAAAACCCAAGGCTTACCCCAGGTGGACTATACTCAGGTTATCCATGTTGTGTGCAATATGTGGGGCTGTTCTACTTAAGCTCGAATCCCTCACAGGACTCATGTTAATCCATTTTCCATCCATGCTGAACACCAAACATGTGACCATGGGGAGGAAAACAGTAAGTAGAAGTCCTTTCTTTCACCTGAGGCAAGATCAAGCTTGCTTTCACGATCAGAATTCCTGTAGCTTCAGATCCCTTTAGGGGCAAGAGGCTTCAAGATCCCTTTAGGGGCAGAGGCTTCAAGATCCCTTTAGGGGCAAGAGGCTTCAAGATCCCTTTAGGGGGAGAGACCTAGGGGTGCTGTTAGATAGTAGGCTGAACATGAGTCAGCAGTGTGCATAGGTGGCCAAGAAGGCCAATGGCATCCTGGTGTGTATCAGGAATAGTGTGGCCAGCAGGACAAGGGAGGTTATTCTTCCCCTGTACTCATCGCTGGTCAGCCACACCTTGAGTACTGCATCCAGTTCTGGGCTCCCCATTTCAAGAGAGATGCTGTGCTGGAATGTATCCAGAGAAGGGCAATGAAACTGGGGAGGGGTCTGGAGCACAGCCCTGGGAGGAGAGGCTGAGGGAGCTGGGGTTGCTTAGCCTGGAGAAGAGGAGGCTCAGGGGAGATCTCATTGCTGTCTACAACGACCTGAAGGGAGGTTGTAGCCAGGTGTGGATCAGTCTGTTCTCCCAGGCAACCAGTGACAGAAGGAGGGGACACAGTCTCAAGCTGTGCCAGGGAAGGTTCAGGCTGGATGTTAGGAAGCAGTTCTTCACAGAGAGAGTGATTTGCTGTTGGAATATGCTGCCCAGGGGGGTGGTGGAGTCGCTGTCCTTGGAGATCTTCAAGAAAAGCCTGGGTGAGGCACCTAGTGCCATGGTCTTGTTGATTGGGTAGGGCTGGGTGATAGGTTGGACTGGATGACCTTGGAGGTCTCTTCCAACCTGGTTGATTCTATGATTCTACACAACTTCAGCAGATGGCCTTTCTGAAGCCAGGGAGCCCAACCACATTACAGTTACAGGTGGAAGCAGGGTGCCCTTTTTCATGGACAGGAGTCTGAGGCTTCAATAAGACAAGGTACTGGAATTCTATTTAAAAAAAAAGAGCTAAAAGGTTGTTGAGATTCTGTTTATATATAGTTTCCCTTTTATTCTGGAGCTCCTTGTCTTACAATACCACCACCCATTACCAGAGGAGGAAATAGAACACCTTCTGTCACCAGTCATTTTAAAGCACTTAAAAATGCTTCTGGTTTTCCCAACAATAAGAAGAAATGCAAAGTTAACACGGGGCTAATAAACAAGGGAAAGTTTAGATGTGTTCCAAGTGCTTGTTCCAGGTTTAGACAAAAAGCTTAGACAATTAGCTGTTGAATCTGTCTCTGCTTGTCACCACACTTCAGGAGGCAAAGAGCCTGGATGAAAGCTATACCTAAATGCAGTTGTAATGGGAGATTAGGAGAGAATTGGCCTTTTGTTCGTTTCCAGAATGCAGTGAAAACTGATTAAATTTGCATGTGTTTATTTTATCCCTTTTTGCACTAGATGGTGCTGTTGGAGGGGTTTGACTTCAGTTACTCCTTGGCACTTGCCCAATTTGAGCCGGAGCCTGAGCCAAGACTGTGAAAGGCCCAGCGTTTGGAAGGGGGGGAGATATGTGTGCGCTTGGCCCGTTTAAAGCAGTGGTGTGAGAGAGCTTTTTGCCATGACTCATAAAGGGAAAGTGGTGCATCTGTGTAGAAATTGATTTTTGAGATGACAATATTTAAACTAGGGGGGGAAAAAAGGAGGGGGGGGGAGAAAAAAAGGCAATTTGGAGATGTATGTTCCCAGAGAGGCCATATTTTTCTTTTATTTTCATAAGCAAGGGGTTTTATGGTGCCAGAACACAGCAGAATGCTGTTATCTCAGCATGATCTAACAAAATCCAAGTGCCTGATCCAAGGGAATTAAACATTCTGCTGAACCAAGGGATATTTTGTGTGCCTGAAAAAGCCATTTTCTGGTAGGAATCTCGTTTCAATATTGATTCCAAAACCAAAAGAAAGAGGAAGGGTACGGTTGGGTTTTATTAATGAGGAAAGTGTAAGGGTCCTTCCACCTTTCTGAGTTCCTTTTCTACTGTAGCATACTTCTTACTGACAAGATTAAAGCCATTTTTTTAAGCATCAAAAAGGCTGTCAGTCAAAACAAGAGGCAAATGGGTTTGGGTGGTTAACATTCACGTTATTGGCATTGAAATGATTCCTAGAGTTAAGAGAATGGAGCACAGGGTTTAGGCCTAGGGGAAATGTAGGTTGTATTAGTTTGTTTTAATGTGATCTTTTGTTCTGGATATAAGCCTTGGGTTTTGTCTGCTGGAGTGTTTGAGGGGGTCTTGTGAGAAAGGGGGAAAAAAAACCCTGCAGCTTGTGATGCTGAAGTTGGCCCTCACTGAGAGAGAGAGAACAAATGTCTCAGGTAGTTCAGTGTGGACTCAGCATAATTTGTTTTTCCTGATTATCTTCTTGGTGAAGAAGGCCAAGACAGGGACTTGCAATCTGGACATGGGTGCATTTTCAGCCTCTTGAAAAATTAAATGGGGTTAATGTCTGTAAAGGATGCCTGGTGGTAGCTCTGCAGGCTGATCTGTTCTGCAGACTCCATGCTGGAGCAGACAACAGTGTAGAACTGCTGAGGCTGCAAAGACAACTGTCCCCTGGTCTGATGCAGAGTGAGGTCAGCCAGTGCAAAAGGTGGTGTGTGGTGGACTCGTGCTCTTTAATCCCTTCCTTTTGAAGGACCTGCAGATAGACCTGTCCAGGGACTTCACTTGCTGCAGTGTTTCCTTTCTGCTTTCATTGAAAGTCAGCTGCTCTGCATTTTTGTTTGCAGCCAAGAGGCTAAATGTGAATGATTCAAAGACTCAGGAAACATGAGTGAAAATGAAAATTGCCTTTCTCCCTTTCAGTCACATGATTAGGAGGTGGAACAAGAGGCTTCCTCTGGGTCTGAACCCAGGTGTTTCTCTCAGTGCTTGTCTGTGGTTCTGCTGGGCAGAGCTGAGCTGTGCTGGCAGAAGCACTCGCATTATCTCTCTGCTTCATTCCACAGTCAGCTGCCTGGGTTTGAAATGCTGCTGGTAGTAACATCCCAACTTGTTCAGCTGTTGGTAAAGCAATCCCTTGTCAACTCCACTGGTCTGTGTAGCAGGATTATGTGCTATGTAAAAGTGATGTTAAAGGGGTTTAATAATTTGGTTCAAAAGGTGGTGTGAAAATGCTTTTAGTCCAGCTTAAGTTCTGCTTTATGTCCATTTCAAACACATCTGAGGGGAAGTTCAGGCTGGATTCTAGGAAATGCTTCTTCACAGAGAGGGTTCTCAAACACTGGAATGGGCTGCCCGGGGCAGTGGTGGAGTCACCGTCCCTGGAGGTGTTTAAGCAGTGTGTAGACCTGGCACTTAGGGGCATGGCTTAGTGTTGACCCTTGGGTGCTGGGTTGAAGGCTGGACTGGATGATCTTTTGAGGTCTCTTCCAACTGGATGATTTCTGTGGAATCACACACTTCTGAAGTGTAAAGAAGATTGTTTGGGACAGCTGAGCTGGTTTAGTGAAGTGGTTCTCTAGCCTGTTGGGTTTGTGTGGTGTAGATGAAGGCTGAGCTGAAGGGGAATGCCAGGAAGGAATGTAGAGGTGCTATGGAAAGTATGTTAAGGCTGGGAAGGGGAAAAGATGAGCTGCTGCTTTGTTGTTGTGCTTCAAACTCAAACACTTTAGAAGGAAGTGAGCGTTTCCCTGTGACATCTGTAGGGGGCAGCGTTGGACCATGCTGGGTCCTGACCAGGGGCTGCATCACACCTTGGCTGGGATCCTGAGGTAGGTAAAAATATCTTCTGGAAGAAATGAACTATTAATAAAGAGATGCTGTTGGTTGTTTTTTTTTTCACATGGGCTTGGGGAGTTTTAACTGAGTGATCAACAACAACAACAAATTAGCTCTGGAACAGAGAGGTAGGGGTGGAAAAGGGCTGTGTAAACATTGCTGCCAGAGACAAATCTGGCCACTTTGTGGTTGTAGCCACAAAATTCCTGCTGTTGGGCCTACCTGATTGCTCTTCGTGTGGATGGCTTTTAGAAAGCAGAGAGAACAGTCAAAACGTTCAGTGAAATGAATTGGACAAGCATTTGCACGGAGGAGAGAGAAAAAGATGCTAAACTTGTTCACTCATGGCAAGATTTCCAGTATCTTATGTCCTTCCAGGTATGCTCTTGCTGTTGTCTGAGATGTTACCCTTTCAGTGGGGAATAAGAGAGTAGTTTATTTGGGTAAACTTCTCAAGAGTTGCCACCAAAGATGACTTTTAGATGTAGAGACCTGGGGCTTTTCAGTCTGGACAAGAGAAGACTGAGAGGGGATTTGATGAATGTTTATCATCTCTGAGAGGGAACAGGCTCTGCTCACTTGTGCCCCGTGATAGGACAAGGGGCAACGGATACAAACTACAACAATGAGGTTACACCTCAACATGAGGAGGAACTTCTTCACTTTGAGGGTCACAGAGCACTGGACAGGCTGCCCAGAGAGGTTGTGGAGTCTTCTTCTCTGGCGACTTTCAGACCCATCTGGATGCATTCCTGTGTGACCTGTGTTAGATTCTATGGTCCTGTGCTGGCAGGGGGGTTGGACTCGATGATCTCCTTGGGTCCCTTCTAACCCCTGACATCCTGTGATATGATAAGAAGAAGCAGTGATTCTTACACAAAAGTCTGTGTGTTGCATACATCTAGCAGGTTCAAAAGTTATGGATTTGAATTCCTGTTTTAATCTCCTCCACTGGGGTGTGTGTTTGATAAAGAGGAGCTGGAGATTCAGATTGGATGTTAGGAAGAAGTTCTTCCCCATGAGGGTGGTGAAACACTGGAAGAGGTTGCCCAGGGAGATGGTAGAAGCCTGGAGGTGTTTGCAGCCAGGCTGGATGTGGCTGTGAGCAACCTGCTGCAGTGTGAGGTGTCCCTGCCCATGGCAGGGGGGTTGGAACTGGCTGAGCCTTGAGGTCCCTTCCAACCCTACCAAGTCTATGCAGAAAGTTGGTTAATTCCATTTCTGCCTCTTCTAAGAGCTGTGGAAAATGATCCCTCTTCCTGGAGTTCTGTATCTGGAAGTCTTGTGGTGACACACTTAGACACTGCCACTTAAAACAGAGTCTGCAACCATGTCACTCTGGGCAAAGGAATCGCAATTTATGCCTACGGGACAAGGATCTCAAGGGACGGGATGGCTGTGAAGCACCAAGCTTTTATTTGCACTCAAACTCTGAAGATCAAGGCAGAGTCTGGGCAGAGGGACCTTTGTCAGGCTCATGGTGGAGCTGGTGACAGATTGCAGCCAACCCAGAGCACCAGTGATAGATTGGTGCCGTCTGCTGGCTGCCTGGTGGCCTACATGATCTGACATGGTGATCTCCCTCGCTGGGGGTGCTGGCCAAAGGCTGTAAGGAGCAGAGTGCCACCTTGTCCTTTTGCTCTGACCAACCTTCCCAGCTTTCCAGAGGTGAGCTGTGGTGCTGTGAGAGCGTTCAGAAAACCCTGCTTTGATGTTGGATGCAGTGTGCTGGGAAACAGAGAGGTGTGCTTAGATTTTAGTAGCTCACCTGGTCTCAGGAGGTTGGGCTTGCTCTTGTAAGCCACACAGAAACAGAACAGCAATATACTGGGGTTTTATTATTAGTGAGGGGTTTGGAGCACAAGCCCTATGAGCAGAGGCTGAGGGAGCTGGGTTGCTTAGCCTGGAGAAGAGGAGGCTCAGAGGAGACCTCATTGCTGACTGCAGGTTGTAGCCTGGTGGGGTTGGTCTCTTCTCCCAGGCAAGCAGTACCAGAACAAGAGGACACAGTCTCAAGCTGTGCCAGGGGAAGCTTAGGCTGGATGTTAGGAAGAAGTTCTTCCCAGCAAGAGAGATTGGCCATTGGGATGGGCTGCCCAGGGAGGTGATGGAGTCGCCACTGGAGGTGTTTAGGAAGAGACTGGATGGGGTGCTTGGTGCCATGGTTTAGTTGATTAGATAGTGTTGGCTGTTAGGTTGAACTCGATAATCTCAAAGGTCTTTTCCAACCTGGTGAATGCTATTTTACTCTATTTTTAGTATTGCTGCATTCCAATAAATTCTCTTCAAAGGTGCACCTAAGAAAATGCCATCACTCAAAGCATGTTTCTTTCACTGTCACACCTATTGTTCACTAGTGTCAAGCTTTCGACTTAGGGGTTAAAGTCTGCTTAAGCTTCTCTGGGCTCTAAGTCCCTGTCAAGCTCACTTGATTAAACTAAAAGAAACAGGAGAAACACATTTTCTTTGGATTGCTACACACTTTTCACTGGTTAATATTTTAGTAAACAAGCAGAGTAGTACAAATTCCATCTTGGAAAGGAAAGGGGAAAAAAAAGAGAAAGAGAGAGAGAAAGAAAAGAAGCAAAAGCTGTGAAATCCTGGTGCATAGCAGAGCCAAGCAGTGAAAAGAAAGAGTTTGAAATTTGGGGGTTATCTGGATTAGTGTGTAATGTTTGCAGTGACAGGTGTTTCCTTTATGCTTTGCCCAAATGTCTGGAAAGGAGTTTGTCATTAAGTGCTACATTCAGTGTGTATCTCAATTTCAGTGTAACTGGAGGGTCTATGGCTTTGTTAGGGCCTTGTTTTCACATCTGACCTCAGCCAGCTGGAGTCTATTGTTTTAAGCGTAATGTAACAGCTGACATAACATAATGGATATCAAGCTGAAAAACTGAAGCAGGGCACTGAACTGATGCAAAGGGAGGGGCAAGGGAGAAGGAGGGAAGGAGGGACAAGGGACAAAACTAGCTTCATGATTCAAAGTGGAAGCTTGCTGGCTTGTTTTCCCAGGGGGAATTAGCTAGGAAATAATGGGATGAGTCTGTTGAAGTTCTATTTGCAATTGATTACATATGATAGACTACTGAGACAGGTTTGAGTTTGCCAGCTGTCACTGGCTGGTGGCTTTTGAATGGCTTTAAGTGGCCCTTGGTAGGCAAAACTGGAGTAAACTCTGCAGGTGTGGTGTGATTGTGGTGCAGAAGAGCAGTGAGTGCCAGTGTCTTAGAAGAAGAAAGGAGGTTGCAGGAGTTAGTAGTGAGAAAATAACTGAGATTGAATGCATTAAGAATTTTCTTTTGCAGTGTTGGATTAAATAGGTTCAATTCACTGGCTGAAAAAGAAAAAAAACCCACCCCAACAAAACAAAAGCAACCAGCCTTCTGGGTGGCTTTGTTTTTCTTGGCAGATTCTAACCTAAGCTTCTATGAGTTGTTTTCTGAAAGCTTCATTATTTCTGTTTGCTGGTAGGAAAGAGCATCTCAGCACCGAGGGCTAACTGTTTGTGGAGGGGGGGAAGGAGTAAATGAGCATCCTGTTAGCAACGAGTCATGAACTGGAATGGCCTGGAGGCAGGCTCTTTAGGAAGGGGAGACGAGGAGGAGGTGTCACCAGCTGGAGTGCATGGAGCTCTGCCTAGGGATGGATGGGGGGAGCCAACTGGGAGCTGCTGGGTCAGCATTAAAGACAAGGCAGGGACAGGTGACACTAGGGTGGGGGCCTGCTGCAGGCCACCCAAGCACAGACTTGAGCAGATGAGGCCCTCCATAGGCAAATAGGAGCAGCCTCATGGTCACAAGCCCTCACCCTCATGAGGGACCTCAACCACCCCATTATCTGTTGGAAGGCCAACACGGCAGGGAATGAGCAATCCATGAGGTTCCTGGAATGCATGGAAGATAACTTCCTTCTCCAAGTGCAAGAGGGGCCAGTGAGGAGAAATACTGTGCTGGACCTTGTTCTCACCAAGAAAGAGGGAGCTGGTGGGGAATATGAAACTCAAGGGCAGCCTTGGCTGCGATGACCATGAAATGGTAGAGTTCAAGATCACTGGGGCAGTAAGGAAGGTGCACTGCAATCGCACAACCTTGGACTTCAGAAGGGCAGACTTTGTCCTCTCCAGGGATTTACTTGTTGGAGTAGCATGAGATAAAGCCTTGTGGGGAAGAGGGTCCCAGGAAAGAGCAAACTGGTCCAGTTGGCTAACTGCAGGGGAGTTGGACTAGGTGGCCACTGAAGATCCCTTCCAACCCAATGCATTGTATGATTCTGATATTCTGGTACTCACCTTCTCCAAGCTCAGGCTTTATGTGGAAGGAAGGAGAAGACAGAAAGATGACCCTGCTATTTCTTCATGCATATTTGTGTGTGTGCTTCTTTCCATGTGTATGTATATTTCTATACATAGAACTTACTTCTATTTTTAGCAGGCTTTTATTTAATAAAATACTTCTGGCTGGGTTTAATTTGTACTGAGGAGAGCCTCTGGCAACTCCACCCTCCTGAGAGTTTGTTCCATGGTTTTAGGAGCAGGGGGAGGAGAGGGAGGGAAATAGTCAGGACTCTGTACGCTGGAGTTTTAGGTTCTACACTTACAAGTGAAGTTTTTAAGGCATGAGAGTGGCAGTTGTGCAGTATGGTTAATGTTGTGCATGTGAGCAGTCCTCATGACTTCAGCTGAGCTTCCTGTGTGCATAAATATTAAAGGGATTGGGGTGTAATAGGAAAAGTTTCTTGCACAGTGTCTGCTTGTGCTTGGGGATAACCTGGGAAGCACAAGAATTTGGATTTATACATAGAATAAACCAGGCTGGAAGAGACCTTTGAGATCATCACATCTAATCCATCACCCAACACCATCTAATCAACTAAACCATGGCACCAAGCACCCCATCAAGTCTCCTCCTAAACTATCTAACTGCAAGCTGCATTTACCTCACACTTAGTGTTTAAAATTCATTTTTTAATCTACCTTACTTTTATTTTGGTAGTGCCACCTCCCTGGGCAACCTATTCCAGTGTCTACCACCCTTATGGTGAAGAATTTCTTCCTAAGGTCTATCTCCCCTCCTCTAGCTTGGATCCATTCCCCCTAGTCCTGTCACTACCTGACACCCTAAAAAGTCCCTCCCCAGCTTTCTTGTAGCCCCCTTCAGACACTGGAAGGCCACAGTAAGGTCTCCTGGGAGCCTTCTCCTCTTCAAACTGAACAGCTCCAACTCTCTCAGCCTGGGCACAGGGAATGCACACACAAGGAGTTCATTTACGTGTCCTTTATCCTTCTGCAGCTGTTCCTCGAGGTGAGAAGGGATGTGTGCTCTGCAGGTGACCTAACTATGGTGCCCTGCAGCAGGGTGGGTGTACTGTATTCAGGTGGTGGTTTAGCTGCAGCCTTGCAGAATGGTTTTAAATCAGAAGATGTGCATATGGTGACTGACCTCCATCTGGCCTACAGGCAGGGAGCTTGACAGCTACCTGCTAGGAGTTGCTCCAACTCATTGATTTAGTGTATGAAACTTGGAACAAGTTGCTCTCAGTGGCCAGGGGGAAAGGGAGGGGAGAAAATGAAGTTTTTACTGACCTTACTTGTGTAATGCCTTACAAACATGAATGTACTTAACCTTGCTGCGTTCTTGGGAGGTGAGCTTTAGCAGTTTTACGAGTAAAATTGGGTGACCTGTAGCTTTTCCACCCCCAACTTGGCTTTGTGAGATAACCCTTTAGAGAAGCCAGGCTGCACTTTCAAGAATGAGTTTCAGCCTGCAGAAACTGGCACTGCCACCTGAAGAAATGGTCCTGCTGCTCCATTCCTTGTGCCAACACAAGCATCTGCGCAGCTATGCTGTAAACTGCCTCGGAGAACCCTTATGGGTTCAAACTAACCTTTTTCTTGGCCAGATGAGATTGCTTCTTTTGGCAGCAGTGCTGGCTTAAAGTGTTTGTGGAACTGTAGAGTAAGATTTGTTAGCTTTTGATAGTTAAAAGTGCGATGGAAACTTTATCTGCAACGCAATTTACAAGCAGACTGCTCTGCCCTGCTCTCTGGAGGAGAGGGTTGCTGCTGCTGCTGCTGTTGTTCACATTGCAGCCCATTCAGAGGGCCCTGACAGTGAGGTCAAGTACACCACCTAGTAGGTGAGGGCCCACATGCTCTAACAGATAGTTCCTACCCTCATAGTCCTTGCAGCCTAAACAGCCAATGTGGTGGAAAGGTGAGCAGAAGGTTTGATCAGCCTCCTGCACAGCCAGGCACTGGAGCAGAGAAAGAGGTCCCAGCCATTCAGGTTCAGTGATGGCCTCAACCATCCAAACACTGGCAAGAGAAACAAGTTTAAGTTCTCCTCTCTTAATTTAGACCTTTGAAAGGTTTTTGTTTGGTTGTTGCTTTTTCTTTCAGATGAAAGCTGAGATTTTTGGCCCCTCTTTTACATCCTTAGCTGTTTGTGCCTCTCCTGTATTGATTTGACTGAATAATGAATTAAGCAGTGTTTCACATTTACCCTGCATCTGTTTTGCTGCAGGACAGCAGGGTATCAGCCTGACAGCTGATGGAGACCGACTTGACTGAAATTAATTTTATCCTACAGGTCTAGGCATGCCTACTGTGATCCAGAGCCAGTTCCTGAGCTCAAATTGGCAGCTAGGCTGTCTCCACAAACAAAAGCTGTTTTGTTCAGACTGGGCTAGAGCAGACAGGGTGTAGATAGGGCTGCTGAAGCATGTCTCTCTGGAAAAGCTTAACCAGCAATTATCTGCTAGCTCTTTGCTGCTGCCCTTCAACGGGATTTCACTCCGCCCAGGCGTGGATGGTGCTGCGTTTGCTTTCATAGCCTGCTGCAGTGCCTAGCAGAAAGCTTTGTGTGCCACCAAAGATGGGTTAAAAGTAATTTGATTAGAGGGAAGAGAGCTCAGAGCGCTTCCACAACACCATTGTTCAGTTTGGTGGGTGGTAATCTCAAAGAGGAGAGGTGGAGTAGTGAGGAGTTGGGTGTGGTGTTGCCTTGGAAGTGATCGGGAGCACGCGGTTGCACACATCAGTAGAGCTCAGTCCCATAGGCTATAACTGCATTATTATGTCATTGTTATTCAGACAGTAACAGGCACACTGGGGCTTCATTTGTTGCACTATTTTGATTAAAAGGCATAAACCCCAAAACCCCAACCCCACAAGCAAGCCCCAAGCCCCCACGTATCTCTCCACCAGTACAAAATGTGTGTGTGGACTAGTCCAGAGACAGCAACTTAGAGATTCCCTCTGTGTGTGTGGAATCATGGAATTGTTAGGGTTGGAAGGGACCTCAAGGATCATCTAGTTCCAACCCCCTTGCCATGGGCAGGCACCCCTCACACTAGCAGGCTGCTCAAAGTCACATCCAGCCTGGCTGCAAAAACCTCCAGGGATGAGGCTTCCACCACCTCCCTGGGCAACCTGTGCCAGGCTCTCACCACCCTCATGGGGAACAACTTCTTCCTAACATCCAATCTGAATATGCCCATTTCTAGTTTTGTTTTCCAATCCCCCCAGTCCTATCACTCCCTGACACCCTAAAAAGTTCTTCCCCAGCTTTCTTGGAGCCCCCCTCAGATACTGCAAGGCCACAATTAGTTCTCCTCAGAGCCTTCTCTTCTCCAGACTGCACAGCCCCAACTCCCTCAGTCTGTCCTCATAGCAGAGCAGCTCCAGCCCTCTGCTCATCCTCATGGCCCTTCTCTGGACACCTTCCAGCCCCTCCAGATCCTTCCTATAATAGAGGCTCCAGAAGTGGACACAATACTCCAGGTGGGGTCTCACCAGAGTGGAGTATGTGTAAACAAAAAAGAGCTGCTTGGAGATGAGTGGGATTTTTCAGATATAATGATACATCTTTCCATGCTTGCAAATTAAGATCCATCTCATTAGTGAAACAGCTTTAATATTTAACCTTTATAAGACATGTGCCTTTTTAAAGCAGGCAGATTTTGAAAGGATATGAAGGAAAAAAACTTCTTCCCTCCTAATTCTGAGCTGGAAGCTTAGTGAGTTGCTATCTGATCTGCAAGGAAAAAAACCAAGCAAGAAATTAGGAGCAGTAGCCTGACTGTATTGAAGTCAGTCTCTCCATTACTGTGTGCTCCTCAAAGAGGAGGCTCAGGGGAGACCTTGTTGCCATCTACAACTACCTGAAAGGAGGTGTAGCCAGGTGGAGGTCAGTCCCTTCTCCCAGAAGGAGAGGTTTAGGTTGGATGTTAGGAAGAAGTTCTTCATAGAAAGAGTCATTGGCCATTGGAATGGACTGCCCAGGGAGTGGTGGAGTCACCATCCCTGGAGGTGTTCAAAAAGAGCCTGAATGAGGCACTTGGTGCCATGGTTTAGTTGATTAGATGGTGTTGGGTGAAAGGTTGGACTTGATGATCTCAAAGGTCTTTTCCAACCTGGTTAATTCTGTGTTCTGTAGGGCAGGAGGGCCTCTGTGCTCTCTGTGCAGTGGGTAAGGTGAACAGAACAGAACTGGAATCTTATAGACCCTGAAAGCAGAACAGGCTTTGCAGCAGTAATCCAAATGAATAACTGTTTGTAAACAAAGACCTGTTGTAATGTTTTGCTAACAAACCTAGGAAATTCCATGTTCAAACGTTGGGAAAATGCTTCTGAGCTTTATAGCAGTAACATGAAATTTCCCTTTCTGTTCTTAATTGATTGTGTCAGGTTAATGGCCAGCAAGAGTCAGAGGTGAGGAGCTCAGCCATGCATGAAGCCATAGAAAAATGCCAACTGTGGCTCTTGTGTTGCAGGAGAAATCACAGAGCAAACAGGCAGCCTGTCAGCCTTTGCTCCCTCAAGGACAGCAAGCTGTGGTTCTGAAATGCTAGTGAAGCCATGAAGAGAAACCTCTCTCAGGAGCTGATTCCACCTTGTGCAAGCATCTGAGCTGGCCTTTCAAAGTGTTTGCATGCAAGGAGTCATTAGATTTCACGTCCCAGGCAGCCTCATTTGTTTGGTAGTTTATGTGCAAGGATGGTTCCCTTTTTAAAACCAAATCCTCTCTTCATAGATGTATAATAAGCTTTGTGATCTGGATCTGTTCTCCTGATTTCTCTCTGCAATTACCATTAATTTGGAAAGAAGAGAGTAGTGTTTGTGCATGCAGGGGATAAGGTGTTTTCTTTGCTCCTTCTCTCACTGCAGTGTTTCATGTGCTCTTTGTTAGGAAGAGGAAATCAATGCTAGCTCAGATCACAGGATGTTAGGAGCTGGCAGGGACCTCTGCAGGTCATCATGTCCAACCCTCCTGCCAGAGCAGGACCATAGAATCTAGCACAGGTTGCACATGAATGCATCTAGGTGGGTCTTGAAAGTCTCCAGATAAGGAGGCCAATATCCTTTGGCACTATAAATCTCCATTAAATAGTCAGGGAACAGGGCCCAAGATGCTCGTGTCTCTTTGATATAAGCACTGGGCACAGTATCACTTTGCTTGCTGCTCAGCTTTTAGAAACTAAAATGTCTTTTAATCACTTGTCTATAAATACTCATTCTGGCCTTCTGGGACCCCAGGAGGCTTCAGGAGCAAAAGAGTTGTGACCATTTTAAGACAGAAAGGGAAACTGGAGTGGCTTTCAAGCTGCTGCTGTGTTTCTTTCCTTCGTTCCCAGTCTTGGATGTAAAGCAGAAAGCAAACAGTAGAGCTCTTGGAAACAATTTTTGGTTTGGTTTGTTGGTTTCCCCCCCCCCCTTTTTTTTTAATTGAGTTTTATTCCCCAGTCAGATAACTTTCATGTGCTGTGGGACCAGGAAGAAAAACAATGGCATCTGACTGAGCAGCATAGGGGGAGTGATACACAGAACAAAAGAAGGCTTTTTATTTGTAATCTCTTAGCTTTTTATCCATCTCAATTCATAACACAGGAAATCAATAACTTTCAGTTGCCTTGGTAAGGTAGTACTGGGTCAGAATCACACAGTCCTGTTAACAAATGAAGTTACTGCAGTGTTCCTGGCTGTGAGGCTAAAGTTTCAGAGCAGTGTGCTTTTTACTTCGATTTGTTTATTGTCAGTAGCTCCTGAGGCCTTTGTGTGAATCAGGAGCCATTGTGGGCAGCCAGAAATTGAACTTCATGTAATACAATCTATCTGTCACTTAGTATCACTTCCCTAACAATGATGCTAACACATTCAGACTTCAGCATCTGGACCTCACACTTGAGTTTTCAGCCACTAGCTAAGGTCTAATGTTTCAGTGCTTCCATGTAGTTCCTTCCCAGCTATTTCCCATCTGTGTATGGCTGTCCCACTTCCCTAGGGGTCAGTCACCAGTGCTGCCTGTGTCACCAGACAAGCCTGTTCCCAAGAGAAATTTCTTTCTTTACAACTGTATCACTTGTTAAAGTGTGCTGGATGTCACCTCCAAAGCCAGAAAATCCATAACAAGGCAGAAAGTTGTGGGCTTATGCTTGAGCATCTCTCTGAGATTAACAAAGATCTTTCTATGTTGTGAGCTCATTCTAAAAACCAGAGGGGTTCTTCACTCTCCTTGAATGTTGTACAGCTCAAAGGCTGACGTTTCCATGCAGCCAGAAGGTGTGATTGCAGAAAAGACTAAGCACAGGTGTTGGAACCCACAGCTGGGTTCTCAGCCTCCCTGACAAAGTCAGTTCTTGAGGGTCCTAAATGCTATTAAAATCTGCAACCTGCCTTCCACCTCCTCTAGTACCTCTGAGGCTCTCAGACTTCTCAGGGGGGGATGTGGGTGTAGATATTCCATGCTTTGCCTGTCTGGGGAAGACATTGGAGGAAAGCAGGCAAGCCTGTCTTTGAGCAAGAGAAAAAGTCACCAATCTCCACCCTGGGGTTTCCTGTGAGCTTCCAAGAACGTCCTTCTGTGATTGCTGCTGCTATTTCGTGTGCTGCTTGTGGTGTTTGGGAGTTGGCTGTAAATGAAGGGCCCCTTTGTGCTTTGGGCCCAAAGATAATATGGAGGTATTGAAGAATGAAAGCAGTGGGTGGGCTGGGCTGAAGGACACTCTTCCTCACATCTGTGCTCTGTTTTGTAGGTAGCAAAGTACCTGTCAGCACTAATGACAGGGGTCTGAGCCCTGGAATAAATAGGGTATGTTTTGTCATATGCTGCCTCTGTTTTCTTCTGTGGTTTGCCTTCTTATTTTAGATATTAATTCATGAGTTGGAAAGCTCTACTGCAGCCAACAGGGGCAAAGCTCAGCCTGCAGAAGTACTTACTCTGTCTCCTGAGCAAGTAGCAGGGAGGGAATGAAACCTCCTTCGAGACATCTAGGCTGGGCTGAGCTGTGCAAGGATGCCCACCCCCAAGCATGGACGAGCGAGTCCCAAGGTGGGGCCAGATCAAAGGGAAGGTGCAGGGAAACAGAAAGAGGGGTGGAAAAGGATGTTTAAAATAAAACTGCAGCATCTGCCCAGTGGTCTAGCAGCTCCTGTTTGTGGAAGAAATGTTATGAAAGATGTACTTATTTATGTTAGGTTGTGATGTGTGGGTCTGGACCCACCGGCATGTTTTTGAGGTTGGGAAAGAAAAGGGGGGAAAAAAAAAAGACCAAACTATTTTGCTTTAAGGTTATTTAGTCTAAAAAACCTTTGAAGCAAAATAAACATTGTGTTTCAAGTAGCTGAAGGCCTTTGCTATGTTTGCAAAGGCCTTTGCTCTTTGCAGTCTGGTTTGAGGAGATTTGTTTTTGTCTAGGAGCAAGGGAAAAAAAAAAGATAAAACTATTTATGAGCTTGCTTTTGACTCCTGAGATTGCTTCTGAGTGAAGCAGAGCTGCACAAAACATCATTTTAATATGGGTGCAAGGGAGAGGCACCCTGCTAGTGGGCTGATCTGCCAGAGCCCCGTTAAAAATCTTGCCTTCAGTGGCTACTTTCAAGACTGGTGAGTTATTTGTTTCAGTTTCCTTCCCTGTAGTGCTGCTGGTAGGCTTGGCACAAAGAGAGGTCTTGGTGTAGAATAGAATAGAATTAACCAGGTTGGAAGAGACCTTCGAGATTGAGTCTCCCAGGCAACCAGCACCAGAACAAGAGAACACAGTCTCAAGCTGTGCCAGGGGAGGTTTAGACTCGAGGTGAGGAGGAAGTTCTTCACTGAGCGAGTCATTCGTCATTGGAATGGGCTGCCCAGGGAGGTGGTGGAGTCGCCGTCCCTGGAGGTGTTCAAGGGGAGATTGGACGTGGCACTTGGTGCCATGGTCTATTTGTGAGGTCTGTTGGGACAGGTTGGACTTGATGATCCTTGGGGTCTCTTCCAACCTTGGTTATACTGTGATACTGTGAGTCCAACCAATCATCCAACACCATCTAATCAACTAAACCATGGCACCCCTTCCCTGGAGGTCTTCAAGGCCTTGAGCCACCTAGGCTAGTGGACCTGTTCTCTTCCCTAGACTGAAAAACCCCAGCTCCCACAGATGCTCCTCGTAGGCCATGACCTTAAAACCCAAGCCACACTTGCAAGTCAGTGCAATCTACCCTGATGTGAAATGCTTGGGGTTTAAAATATTATATAGTTATCAAAACACTGAAGTGGAACCCCTACATTTGTTCCAATAGCTCCTGCAATAGCAACAGCCAGGCATGAAGTTCTCTCCTGTCTTCTGAAGTATTTATAAGGAAAGCTACTTCAATCCTGTTTTGCCACTAAGTCCTTGGAAAAAGTAAGAAACACACAGGAAAGGCTTGTGTACACGGCAGAGTTTTGCTTGCTTATGTTGTTAGAGCTTGATTTTTGCTCTTTGAGTATAAGGTTATGTTTAAAAGCTACATTCTGCTGGCATCTGCCCAAGTTATGTTCTTCAGAACTCTTTAGCATGGGCTAAAATAAGCAGCAGTAGTAGTTAAACAAACAGAGCACAGTCAAAGCAAACGCTTTGATCAAGTATCCCTGACAAATGTACTGCTGTGGCAAGCTTTAAATAACCCATTTGAGTTCTGTCTGGCTGCAGTGCGTGGGCTTGGGTGAATCAAGGCAGGTGGATTCCACAAGTGACATCTCTATCTGGTTTAGATATGGATAGGAGTCATGGAGAATTCCAGCAGTGCAGTGTGCACGTCTTGCTGTTGAGTGCACCGAAAACCACACCTTGGCTTTGAGCTGCAAACCCAACCCAGTCGTTTCAGAGAAAGGTTAAGAGAAATGCTGATGTTGTCTAACCTTTTGTATTTATGCTGAACCCAGCTACTTATTCCTGTTTGGATAGAGATTCCAGCTTCTGAGGGTGTTTGTACTGTCTTGTACAAACCACCTGTACCTTGCAACCTTCTACAGGGAAACACAAAAGCTGCAGCTTCAAGAGCCTTGTACCCTGGGTTGTTCTCCTAGTGTTTGTGAGATACTGTCATGCTGCTCGTCATTTTTTGCATTTGTAAGGTCTGCAGTGATTATGATTTTGGACAAAGGAAGGCATTAACTGTTGGTTTTAACTAGAGAGAGCCCTTTGCCATCAGAGAAATACGTCAAGGAGCCTTCTCCTGCCAAAATCCTCAAGCTGCTAGATACGAGCCGCTTGATACATCGACACAAGAAGTGACAAGCTAGCAGTAACAGCTTCTCCATACATGCTGCCCCACAAACCATAATGCCTGAAAACAGAGGCTCTCCCTGAACGTTTTAGCTGCTCAGAATCTGGGCTGCATAAATGACAAGAAGAGCCTGTAAGGTGCTGTGTTGTACTGTGAAGGTTCTGTCTGGAAATGAAACATTTAGAAGGGACCTCAAGGATCAGCCAGTCCCAACCCCCCTGCCATGGGCAGGGACACCTCACACTCCAGCAGGTTGCTCACAGCCACCTCCAGCCTGGCTGCAAACACCTCCAGGGATGAGGCTTCCACCACCTCCCTGGGCAACCTGTGCCAGGCTCTCACCACCCTCATGGGGAAGAACTTCTTCCTAACATCCAATCTGAATCTACCCATTGCTAGTTTTGTGCCATTTCCCCTAGTCCTGCTTGGAAGAATGCTACTGTTGGTTGTGAGATAAGGTCTAAATATAATTTCCTTTAGTCTGCTGTGGGATACATGGCCTGGTGATCTCTGGGAAGACCAGCACTCTTTGGAGTTTAAATGAAGCCTCCCCCCACCCCCAAAGTGGGAGCCAGCTCCATGGCCTTGTTGCAGCAGTGCTGTACTTGGGTGTTCATCAAAAGCCTTATTTAGCATGGTGCAGACTCACTGCTCCCACGTCTTCATTGCTTTGCATTGTATCAGGGCTTAAGTGATCCTTAGGCTCAAGCATCTGTAATCCTTTGCTGTGGCAGGGTAAGTACCTGAATGCAATGAGCAAACTCACCATGAAGTGGAAATTGCCTCACAGATAAGGTCTGGGGAAGTTGGGTTTAAGTGAAAAAAGAAACCCCAAAAAAGCAGTAAGATATAATCTCTCAGGAGATCTGAAAGGAAATCTGATTGCACTGGCTGATTGAGAGAGGAAAGGCTGATTTTCACTGATGTGGTTTATCCAGCTTTTACTTACCCTACACATCACCATACATTTATTGTGGTCTGTAATTGAAGTACTGGGAAGGAAAGAAAAAAAAAGGTGGGGGGGAGGGGAAGATATATGCATTTGCTTTGTTGTTAATGCCCCATAGGTAAACCTCTATGTGTCTAGAAGTTCCTCATTACAGCCTTGTCACTGCATAAGCCACAGGGTGGCTGTTGAATTTCTTGGTCAAACCTGTGCAATGTTCCTCTTGCAATGCCCAGCTCTGGAGACTCTGTGCTTCTTGATAGAGAAGTTTACCTCCAGCCCTGCTTGGTGCCATGGTTTAGTTGATTAGATGGTGCTGGATAATAGATTGGACGTGATGATCTCGAAGGTCTCTTCCAACTTGGTCTGGTCTATTCTATTCTATTCTATTCTATTCTATTCTATTCTATTCTATTCTATTCTATTCCAGTGGAGAGCAAAGGGAAGCATTGGTGGAGCTCTTGCAGGCAGCCTGAGTTTTTGGGTTCTTGTCCCCTCAGCTCACTCTGGAGGACCACCGATGGTTGCCCCTCATCTCTAACTCCTTTGCTGCTCAAACTCTGTGCTTCATGTTTTATCAACGGGGTAATGCCTTTCACCTTCACCCTTGTCTGGGGAACACACAAAGCACTCAACCAAGTGTGTGGGGTGATGCTGACGGGCAGGTTTGCTGTTGAAGCAAGGCGAGGAGGAGCCTGGGCTGCTACCTCTGTGTGCTGCTCCAGGCTGGGTCTGCACTTACTGTTATTTCTGGCTGTGCTGATTCAGCATTGCAATGGTGTGTAGTATATACAGAGTATGAGTGTCTGCATATCACAGATGGAAAAGTAAACGGGTCAGAGTGTGTCATCTGATGTGTATTTCTAGCTCACTGACATCAGCAGGAGCCACTTACATCTAAAGGCAAAGTCAGCTTTTGTGAGCTGTGGAAACCAGCATGACTTAAGCAAGAGGAGCAAAGGCTGCTGCATCTCATGCATTTAAGTGACCATCACTTGTGTCTGTCTGAACATACACCCTGCTTGCATTATGTGTCTAACCTCCTGTCAGGTATAAATGTGGTGACAAGCTGTACCTCTCTGTAGTTGTTTGAAAGTTACAAACATCCATGACTGAGTAGTTGAAGGATGTTGAATTAAACATGCTTGAATTAATAGGGTAATGATTGGTCCTGCTCAGAGCTATAAAATAAACTCCAGCTAGAGCTCTGTGCTGTGCAGCAACCAGAGTGAGCCGTGGGGCTGCTGGAAGTGCTCTGAAACGACTCAACTTTGTTGTTAAGTGAGAGAGATAATCCTAAGAAAGCCCTCTACGTGGGCTCCCTGTGCAGTTAACGTTTTAAACCCCGCTTTGGCTTGTTGTTATGACTTCAAAGATACTCCAAAGCCTTTGTTAAATTGATCATTAACTCTGCAATGTTCTAATTAGACATTTGAACTTGGCTGCATTCAAAAAGAAAACAGAAGAATGAAAATCCTAACCGGTGGTGTTTCTCTGCAGCTCATCGGCATGGCCAGAGGAAGATTAAAGTTCCACAGGAGTTAAAAAGCAATGGGAATTGAAGGCATTAACCAGCTTTGCAGGAAGGATGGGGTAGCCATTAATCCACAAGGCTGTTCTTTGAAATGATGGAGTGAAAATAATGTCAGGAACCCTGAAATCTGGGTTACTGCTGGAGCTTTAGATTTAAGCTCATAAAATCATTTAGATGGGAATGCTGGGCTGGAAGCATGAACTGGGGAAGCCTTAAGTTTCCAGCCCAGCAATGGAACATGGTACACGAAGCAGTTGTGTGCAGCCACTGCCCTGTTAGTGTCCAAAGCACCAACGAGGAAGCACCGTGCATCAGCTTTAAACAGCAGCCAGGAGCCTGAGCAGCAGCTAAGGTTGAGAGCTGGACGCTGTGGTTAAAGTTTATGAGGGCCAGGGCTGGGAGAAGCTCAGCCCTATGTCTCCCACTTACTTTCTGCAGTCTCTCCTGATGGAGCACGAGTCGAGACAACAGCTGGTAGCTACTATATGCCCGGCTGCATAGTGGATGGGAAAACCCATCTCCATAGTAACAGAGAAGGCATCGCATGTGCTGCTCCTGCTCGATCTGGGAGTAGCTGGCTGAAGACATCTGGTCAGTGTAGCCAATTCTCAGGGGAAATTAGCTCATTTCATCTGATAGTAACCACAGAAACTTGTGGCTTGGTTTAATAGCGTGATGCTGGACGTGAGCTAGAAGTGAGTGGTTCAGCAGTTTCGAGAGTCAGAGATTATCTGAGTCCTTTCAGATAAATATTTTGTTAAGGAAGGTTATTGCTCGCGCTCGTTCCCCTACCCCATGCTCTTCCCCGTGGTGATGTTTTTAATACAATGGTGATTATGCAGTGTGGGGTGGGTTTTAGGAATTTAAAGGCAGTTTTCTCTCTGTAAATATTTATTTCTTTTGCTTACATGAGCTCTTTTTATTCAACAGTGAAGCCTCCAAGCCTTTCATCTTAGCAGAGCTCAAGCTAGTGTGAGATACGGTCTGCGTTAACATACTATGGCTAGTGCTCCAGAGAGCTCGCTCCCCGCCCCCCCCAAACCTTGACTCAATTAACTCTTAGCTGTTTTCCAGAGGAAATACACTGAGCAGCTCACAGGGGCTACAAATAACCTCCCGATAACTGGTGAATATGTGTAAAAGCCTTGAGCTGTTTTGACATCAGTGAAACAGCTGCAGATCATCTGGCTGTGTGTAATACAGGACAACTGCTAACTGATTTATTTTTGCCTTTAAATTTATTTTTGCAGAACAGATTTGCATCCAATAGACAGAGACTGTGCAGAGGCTCTGGTGTTTGGGTGTGCTGCTGTTGGGGTTTTTTTTGCCTGCTGACAGTGAAACGTCTCGGCTCACGCTGTCCTGTGTGACCCTGAGGAAATTTGGAGGAAATCAAAGGATTGAAGCTTTTTGTTCCCATTTGCACCTGAGCACAGCACTGTGCTTTTCATTTGCCAACAACTGAAAGTAGCTGGCAGTGGCTTTGCTGTAAGTGTAATGCATGCAGAAAAGAGTTTCCAGGGAAGCCCGAGAGCAACACCCTAAACATGTGGGCCACAAATAAATGCTCACACACTATGCTCACACTGTGCACACAAATGCTCACACCTACTCCTGCTTGTACTTCAGGGGGGCGTTGTGCCCATCATGAACTAGAAAATGAGAATGCATCAGCCTGAAGCTCATGTCTCCCTTTATGGAAGCCCAGTAGATGTGTCAGTCTTTGAGCAGCTTGACCCACGTGGTTTCCCCCCCCCCCCCCCTCTTTGTTTCAGCGTGTGTGGTTGAATGAGAGAAGTGTGTCTCTGCTGGACAACAGAGCAAATGATTATACAGGGAATAAGAGCTGCTGTCTGCTGTAGTTCTTCAGAATGATCAGGGGAATCTAAAGGTCTTAACTGAAATCTGAGAAATGCTTATAATAAACAAAGGGGTTGGAGCTTCCTGAAGCGAGGCAGGCAAGTGCAGCAGATGTTCGAGGGCCCCAGGTGGGTTACATGGATGTTAATAAACCAGATGAGCTGAAATCAGTTAATGAAAGAACTTTAATCAATCTGAGTTGATTTTTCAAGAAGTGCCTCCATGATTAATACATGATTCCTTATTGAATGGAGGGAGGCTCATTGGTTTGCTTTCTCCGCTGAGCTCAGGCTCTGATGAAGCAGGAGTTGCATCTGTCTTTGGAGTTAGATCACTGAAACAAGGTGACATAATCCCATTCCCCACCCCCCAACCCAACCCCCCCAAGTGTTTCTTTCCTACCTGGAAACAGCCATGTGTTAAAAAGCACCTGGGTGAGTGGGGGGTGGTAGAGATGGCAGGGGAAGAAGTCTTTCCTGCATTCTTCCTACTGAGTTTCATGGCAAGTGAAGTGTCCATGGAACTGGAAAATAAACCTCTTGGTTTGGTAGCTTTGAAATCAAAATCTCTGTCTGGAAGGAAAATGACATTACAATGGAAAGACTCATGATGCTAGGGGGCTTGGGGAGTCCTGAGGTGGGTGGTTTTCTGCCTTTCTAGTTGTTTGGGGATTTTTGCATGTTTGTCTTTAGGAAGCCAAGTGGCTTTGGTTGAAATTTGCAGTGAGTTTTCCTGAAGCTGGATGTTGATAAAAAAATGTAGAGGCTTTGCAGTGAGCAGGATCATTAAGGTGCAGTCTTTTCTCTCAGGGTATAGAGAGGGTGTTTCTTTCTTGCCAGCTGCTTTATTTTCACACTGCTTTCAGGAAGTTTAAATCTCCTCAGACAGGCCTGACCTTCTGATCTGTCCAGATGAACTAGGGGATTGAGAGGGGAAGCTGGAGGCAGACAAGGTAATCACATGGACCTCTTCAGGGAGACCAGCCCCAAAACAGAGGCCCTCTCATATGCCTTTCTTTCAAGTGAGAACCCATAGTAAATTTCCTCTACTGTCTATACCATTGCTCCAGGCTGAGAATAGTTTGTTGGGCAACAATGCAGTTGTTCTAGGCTTATTTCCCCCCCAGCTTTTAGCTGTCTAAAAGTTAGGTTAGGTAGTATGAGCTTTATCACATAGGCTTTCCCTCCATGGAAAAGGATAGGTCCTCCTGAAGCATAGTTTATAAAATCTTGAGGTGCCTGGGACACTTCTGGGCTAGACAAGAAACTGGGAGAGAGGCCAGGGGAGGCTTTGAAGATGCTGAGGGGCCTGGAGCATCTCTGTGAGAAGAAAAGGCTGAGAGACCTGGGGCTGTTGAGCCTGGAGAACAGCCTGAGAGGGGATCTGCTCAGTGTTCAGCAAGAGCAAAAGGGTGGGGGGCAAGAGGATGGGGCCAGACTCTTTTCAATGCTGCCCTCAATATATGTAGTGTGAGGGTCTAATCTGCCCTTTTCAACAGATGGGTTCCACTGTGCTTGTTTGTTACCAATTGCAGCTTCCTTTGAAGGGTCAGCCTTGGGTGGGAATATTCCAAGATACAGGGATCTGCAGTGGAAGAGGTGTCAGAAAACAGCTCTGTGTTATGTAGCATGGGCAGCCTAGTGTTAAAGCCCCAAACTCAAGTCTGATCCTGCGATCCAGATGAAACAAAATGTCAGTGCTACTCTTCCTGCCAAAACTCTGAATAGCTTCTTTTATCATTGAGTCCTGGGATGGGGTTGGCTCCCAGGCAGTGTTGCACAATGTACTGAGCAGCACTGAGAGGTACAACATGAGCAAAAGAGGAGCTTCTCAGCTCTCTGAGAGGAATGAATTCTTCAGTGGGGTTCCTTTGAGCCTGAATTATGACTGACTTATCTTTGTGTTTATTTTAACAGTAAAACAACTTGAAGGCTGAAAAAAAAAAAACCCCAACACACCAACCCTGCTTTTCTTGCTTTAAAGAGTAGAAAGAGGCACAGAACATGAAGTGAAGTGAAAAGGAACTCCTTGAATTTTGTTAAGGATTCCAAAAGTAGTCTTTAAGAGTTGCCAAAGCTAATGTGGCTGGAATTTCCACTGAAAACATCAGTGCAGTAGCCAGTTGGTACACAAATACTTCTAGTTTGCAATAGATTTTCAGTGTTTCTTGATTGGTTTGTTTCTCCTCTCTAAGCTTCTTCACCCTGTTTGCTTATGTTAAAAATCATGTGTCCATGTTAAACACTCTGCTTAAGGTTGAAACAGTCAAAGGTGACTTCCATAACAGTAACAGGAATCCTCTGGTGGCAATTAGTTGATGTGGTGCTGAGAACTGATGGCTTATTCTACAACCACCACTGTTTACTCTCTTTTTAAACATAAAGAGCAATCAAAATGGCTGGAGAGATATTCCCCTCCCCAGCCTGCAAATAATTCACAGAGTGGTTTAAAAAAAGAGGTCTTCCTTGAGCCTTTTTCAGGCTGATTTAGCAGCTGAGATGAACGCATTTCATCTCTTCATAGCACGAAATATTCAGTGCTATTACTCAAAAGGTGTGAAACCACAGATAGTATTACCAGAGGGTTTCTACCACTATTTTTGGGGTTGGTTTGGGGTGGGTTTTTTTTCTTTGAGCACCATAAAGCATGCTGTTTAAACAGGCACAAGGTTTAACAGCCTGCCACTTGGGACAAGTAATATGGCTCACGATAACAGAATTCTCTGCTGTAACATGCTAGAGGCAGCTTTCTGACGAGGAAAGCTTTATTGATGGACTTATTAAAACATGCATTCATGTCATCAGCTTTGGTATCCCAAGTGCAATGGCTTATAAATATTCAGATGCTCAGTTATGGGACACAGCTGTACCTCACTTTCATGTCTAGTTTCCTTTGGCCACCGAGCTGATAAGGAAATGCACATTGTACACAAAGCAGTCCCTTATGTGCTTTTTCCAGCATAATGTAATTGTTATTAATTGCACCCCGAGCAGTACAAGCCATGATGCTGCTGTACAGTGTTAAATGTGCAATGTGTTACGCGCTGGGGAAAGGGGAAACAGGAGGTTGTCGTTAAAGCCATTTTTAGCAGAGCTGGAAATAAGACCCAGATCTAAGCGCACCCGCTTGCTCCATCCGCTGAGAAGGGACTCAACAAATGCATGAGTCCAGTTTTGCTGCCTTGCTCCCTTTCTCAGGCAAGGGCAGGTCTCTAGCCCATGTTTCCAAATGGTAGATGCCTTTACTGATGCTTTAAGGCAACTGGAGAACTATCCAAACTGAGCTTTTCCTTCTGTGAGATCTGTAAGGGTGGCCAAAACCTTTGACAAGTGATTACTTCTAGAGATCTTGGCCACCTGAGATGATATTTCTGTTGCAAAACCACTGAAGAAGGATGTAAGCCAAGCTCTTTACATGCATGTAAAGAGGGGCCTGGAACACAAGCCCTGTGAGGAGAGGCTGAGGGAGCTGGGGTTGCTTAGCCTGGAGAAGAGGAGACTCAGTGGAGACCTCATTGCTGTCTACAACGACCTGAAGGGAGGCTGTAGCCAGGTGGGGGTTGGTCTCTTCTCCCAGGCAACCAGCAAAAAAATGAGGGGACAGTCTTAAGTTGTGCCAGGGGAGGTTCAGGCTGGATATTAGGAAGCAGTTCTTCACAGAGAGAGTGATTTGCCATTGCAATGGGCTGCCTGGGGAGGTGGTGGAGTTGCTGTCCCTGGAGGTGTTTAAGCAAAGCCTGGATAGAGGCACTTAGTGCCATGGTCTAGCTGATTGGATAGGGCTGGGTGATAGGTTGGACTGAATGATCTTGGAGGTCTATTCCAATCTGGTTGATTCTATGATTCTATAATCCATGTGTCAGGATCTGGTTATTGTGTATTAGGACTCTATTTTCCTTTCCCTTAGCCCCTGATAAGTACACCATGAATCACCAGGAAGTAGAGCTCACTGAAAGAGCAGATATGCCACAAGCTTCAGAAAAAGGAGCACAATAATGACACAATAATATGAACTCCTGCCTCTCTGCTACCAGTTGGATGTTCTGATACATTAATGCATTTAAAATACATAACCACTGCTGTGTTTTAAAGTGAACTCCACATCTGCCCTGCTTTGCCCAATATTTCAGCACAGAAAAGGCTCATCTGTCTCTAAACCATGCTCCTTCTGCCCCTTCCTTTAGAATAAATAGAATTAACCAGGGTGGAAAAGACCTTCGAGATCACAGAGTCCAACCTATCACCCAACACCATCTAATCAACTAAACCCTGGCACCAAGCACCCCATCCAGTCTCTTCTTAAACACCTCCAGTGACGGTGACTCCACCACCTCCCTGGGCAGCCCTTTCCAATGGCCAATCTCTCTTTCCATGAAGAACTTCTTCCTAACCTCCAGCCTAAACCTCCCCTGGAGCAGCTTGAGACTGTGTCCTCATGTTCTGGTGCTGGTTGCCTGGGAGAAGAGACCAACCCCCACCTGGCTACAGCCTCCCTTCAGGTAGTTGTAGAGAGCAAGAAGGTCTCCCCTGAGCCTCCTCTTCTCCTGGCAGAGCACCCCAAGGTCCCTCAGCCTCTCCTCACAGGGCTGTGCTCCAAACCCCTCCCCAGCTTTGTTGCCCTTCTCTGGACACCTTCCAGCAGCTCAATGTCCTTCTTAAACTGAGGAGCCCAGAACTAGACACAGGATTCAAGGTGTGGCCTAACCAGTGCTGAGTGCAGGGCAGCATGACCTCCCTGCTCCTGCTGGCCACACTGTTCCTGATGCAGGCCAGGATGCCATTGGCCTTCTTGGCCACCTGGGCATGCATTAAGATACAAATGTTTGGGGTTTGTTTTTTTTCCTTTTCAAGAACCACTCCACAGAGAGGATTCTTCTGGTTGGGTGGCTTTTGCTTGCTACATCAGCTGCCTGCTAGCCTGTGTACTTCTGCAGAACCTTCGGTTTATTCTTGACGTGTCCTGGGCACTCCTTTTCCAAAGAGTTTTGGAGCACAGTGGTGCTGAATTCTGCCAAGTATCAGTTTGGATTGTATTTATTTCATCTTATTTTCTAGTTTTAAATTAATTCCGTCTAATGCCTGTTAGTTTCCTGAGGTATTTGATGTCTTGAAGCTCAGACCAGCTGCCACTGAGAAGGCCATGGCTTCTTTTTAGGGATATTTTTTCTTCCAGCAATGAATAGTGCACTTGTCCTTTATTTGTGAAGGGAGCAGGGGAAAGGTGATAGGGAGGGAAGGGAGTTTTACAGAGCTGGAGTTCTCCTTTCCTAACTTTTGAATCCTGCAAAGAGCTGCCTCTGTTGCACCATTTATTTATGTTGGACCCCAAACAGATAGAAACATGAATCCAAGTGAAAAAAAATACACGTCTTTTCACAGAGCAGTAGCTTGGTTAATGGGGTATGCAACTTCAGAGAGATCTGGCTTATATCTTCAGCTTGCAAAGGTGAGTTCAGTTTGGTCCTTTTGGAGCACTATCAAAGCTCTAGGGAGAGTTTGCACTGAGTTAATTGTGCGCTTTGGTTGGGTATAAACTAACTTCCCTCTTCGGTGCGCTCTAATCCTGATGAGCTGAATGATCACCACAAGTGGGTGGCGCTCCCTGAGTGGAAGGGGTGCAGGAAATGGGCTGCCAGGAGGACACCCCTGGCTTTCAGGGTGTGGAATGTGTTTGTCATTGAGCTGAGAACGCTGGCTTTGTTGCCTCCTGTTGGGTTTATTTTGCGTGTCACATAATTCTTCTCCTCCACCGCAAATTTTTGGAGGCAAACTGTAAAATGCTGACTGAATGGGCTGTGTGCATATGGCATCTGAGAAGGGTTTTATTAGCTTCAGCTAGCACATGTGTTTTCCTGTGAGGAGCATTAAGTGCCTGGACTGCAGGTTTAGTGTGTGCCTGTTTTTGCAGCTGTGTGGAAGAGCATGATGTGTATTCCCTGGAGCGGGCCCAGGAGAGAGCTCAAGTATGTGGAGGCAAAAGCAGGTTGTGTTTATGGGAATGTCAAACAGAAATAGGACACTTGAGCTCTTATCAGTGCTGAGCCCCGTTGCTGTAACTGAGGGGTGGTTGCCCAGGTGTGTGAAAGGACTCCCCACAGCTAACCAGGGCCTTGTTTCAGGAGCTGATACCTCTATCCTGCCAGGCTGGGGGAAAAAAAAGAACATTTTTGTTTTCCCTTTGTTAGCTGGAGCTGGTTGAAACCAGCATTTGTCCATCTGAAATTTAGCTCTTGCCCAACTGTTGCTGAAGAGCATGGTCTTTGCTCAGGCCAGGAGTACAATTATTAGAGGGTAAGTTTTGAACACATGGTGCTTCTAGAGAAAGAGGATATTAAGGTAACAATGGAATCACTTAGGTTGGAAAAGACCTTTAAGATCATTGCGTCCAACCATTATCCAACTCTGCCAAGGCTGGTGCTAAACCACATCCCCCAGCACCACATCTCAAGCTGCACCAGGGGAAGTTTAGGCTCAAGGTGAGGAGAAAGTTCTTCCCAGAAAGAGTAATTGGCCATTGGAATGTGCTGCCCAGGGAGGTGGTGGAGTCACCGTCCCTGGAGGTGTTCATAAAAGGCTTGGATGTGGCACTTGGAGCCATGGTTTAGTTGTCAGGAGGTGCTAGGTATTAAGTAATAGGTTGGACTTAATGATCTCTGAGGTCTTTTCCAACCTTACTGATTCCATGATTCTATATCTGCATCTTTTAAACATCTCCAGCTGTTGGTGTCATCTCACTTTGGTGGGAATATCTCACTTGTAGAACATACTTCCCATCCCAGACAAGATCCTATAAAGCCAAAGACCACACAGAGGGCTGGAAAGGTAGAGCTGAGAACCCTGAAGCAAGGCTGCCCAGCACACAGTACCATTTTGTAACTCCTTTCTTGGAGGGAGGAGGGAAGGACTAGTGGGGATGCCTTGCCTACACAAGAGAGGTCAGGAGGTAGAACTCTGCCAGGAAGAGTTCCTCCTCACATACTCTGTACCTGCTTTTGCAGGAGCAAGTCGTTGAAACAGCTCATAATAGCTCACTGTTAGCTGTGGAGCAAAGGGAAGATTCATGAACTGCTCAGGGCAGGACAGGGTGGATATGAAGTAGCTTTTATGAAAATGAGTGAGGGAGATTAATAAAAAGCATGCAACAAGACATTTGACAGGAGGAAAACAGTCAGATCAGAGCAAGCAGCCACTGTGTAAACAGTGTTAATATAAAAAGTGCTGTGTAACATAGAAGTACAAACTACTTGGCTTAGAGTGGCTCTTTCAAGAGTCTGTAGCAGTTCCTTTCTACTCCTATTAGCATGTGGTAAGTACTAATGAATGAGCTTGCGTCTCTGTGAGCTGTGTATGTGTGTGCTTCATCTTAAGGAGGTGAATAGTTCTTCTGAATTCAGTGAGGTATAGAAGCAAGCATATGCTGCCCTAGGAAGAAGGCAGAGCATTTATCACCTTGAAGGAGAAGGTCCTGTCTGAATTTCTTGAGGCTTTTATGAAGCCCTGAATAAGAGAGTCGTGAAATAAACAGAAAGGAGTGGGGGTTTCTAATGCTTTTTGTGCCAGCGTTAGCATGTTGATACCTCTTTTCTCTTGCCAAATACTTTGGGTTTGAAGTCTAGTTCTTGAGCATACTTTGGGATGGGGGAGCACTCCACGCTGAACCCAATATCATAGACCAACTGTGCAAGCCCAGCTTAATTTCCTTCTGTGAATTCCTGGTGGATATCAGCAGCAGCTGAGTTCACAAGCTAAAGATGGCTGCGTTATGAAGAGCCCTGTGCAGGGGTGGTGGTGTGGAGAGCTGCTCTAACTGAGCTGTGCTCTGAGGCCATGCCTTCACGTGCAAAGTCGCACCACTGACATCAGAGAGCTTTTGTGCTTGGTGGAAAGATTTCAGCCGCCTGCTTTTGGGTTTGGCTGAAACCTCAAGTGAGAAGAGAGCTTAGGAAATCAGTTAAAGGCTTTTTAAATGCACCTAAGGGAGTTAGGTGCCTGAGTTCCTATTGAAATTCAATAGGATTTAGTTGCTTTGGAGCCTTTGTAAAATCTCAACCTAAAATTGGGGGCCTGCAGTATTCTTTATGGGTCCCAGAACTATTGTGCTGCGCTCCCAGCACAGATTAAGGGAAAACAGAAAAGCTTTGGCACAATCAGCTGTTCTAACTCTGCCTCCTCCTAAGTGTCCGTTTTGGGTGGGTTGGTTTGTTTTTATAGAACCTGAGCGCTTAGTAAATGTTATTTCATCTCAGTAATGCTAAAATTAATAATTAAGTGGCTTTAATGATGTGCAGTCATTTCTTAGGACTAATTATGGGACTCCAAAGGTAACAAAGTACCCCGGGAGTGGTTTTCTGTTGCCTGTGTAATATTTTGCTGCCAAAGATGCTAGGTAAAGAGTTCTAGCAAATGATCCTCGTGGAAAGGAAGGAACATCGAGTGTTCTGGCCTTAAACATTTTAAAACCCCCTGACCATTACTGGTTTTCACTTGAGATAAGGCAATGTGCAGGATCTTGGGAAGCGAGGAGATTAAGTACAGGGAGAAAAAAAAATCCTCAATCCCTAAATAGTGCTCTTGGCACTTGCTGTTGCTCAGTGTTTATATATATGAAAACCCATTTATCTTTTTATTTTTGATCTGTACTTCATCAAGTTGAGGCTTTTACTTTATTGAGCTGGCTGTCTTTGTCTGTTTGCCTGGGCCATCTGATTTTGCTGTTCTGCGTCTCTTAGAAAGCACAGTAGAGCTTTCAGGAAAAAATCCTGCCTTTCTCAACGGAACAAAGAGGGGCCTCTCTATACAAAGTGAGTGAGATTAGAAGAAACAGTTGCCTTCACTGCTGGTGATTTGCATACCCTGCTCGGGCTGTACACAAGTGCTGTCTGAAGCGTTTTGCCAGCCCTGATGTGTCAGGTGAACAGCGTGCTGTGAATGGGCTCCGGCTCTCTTTGAACTACCACACAGCCTGCAGTGGTTCGGTTTTTGCATGCCAGCCTTCCCCGAGTGTAAACACAACCTATTGCTCTACGTGAGAGACACATTCCTGCTTTTTTTTTGACTGTTTTGTGGCTATAGAGGATGTGCTACATCCCTGCTTCTGAAGATGCTAAAACTGTTTCTCTGCTGCCCGGTTGAGCTCCAAAGCCCTTGGCCAACGGCAAGTGCCCCATTCATCACTTTGCATTAGCAACAGCAGATCTATTGTCCCCTCTCTTGGCTCCTTCAGAGACCTCCTTGTCACGACTTCTGAACAGAACTTTTGGCAGTGTCCTCGCTTCGCTCCTGCTGCCTGAAATTGAGGAGGTCACTGTTCCGCTGTGCTGCTGGAGCTCTCTAGCAGAGCTCTTGCTTTGCCTTGCCTTACAAAGAGGTGTGGGTGCAAGTGGTGCCACAGGAATCTGATAGCTGAGGTAATGCTGGCTGGCATGCAGTCCCCAGATAAGCTATGGGAGAGCTTATTTCCTTGTTTAAAGAAATCTGTGGGAACTTTATCATCCCCAAAGCTAGAATCTTAAAGAAGCCAGGTTTGAAAGACCTGTGGGAATAATGTGTTTGATCCCTCCAAGGTGGACAGTTCAGTAGGGCTGGTGATAGGGCAGAGGTGGGTAGGTAGAACACGGGGATAGGAGGAAATTCTTGCAGTGCATGAATGTGTCCTTAAGAGGCTGTCCTAGTTTTGAGCCACGGGCTGCCCAGGACAAGAGGAGAGAAAAGAGATTTTATACCTTCCCAAGGAGCAGGATAAAAATGCCTCACATTGGATTGGAAGCTTAAATGGAAATTCTGTTTACAAATCTACACAAAAGGTATTCAGCTAAAAGGAATACATTCACAAGTCAAGCTCAGTTCTTCACCTGGGCCTACCACATGTAAAACATGTTTTTTACCTCCTTTATGGTTATGACATTATTGGGGGGGGAAAAGCCTAGACTCAGAATAAAGGCATTCATCTTCATAGCACTTCTCAGATGACCTCATCTAGTCCTCCCACATCAAATGGCTTCATGAACTTCTGCAGTGCTCCATGATCAGTTACAGCTTTGAGGTCTACAGGCAGAGCCTCAGGCAACATATTCTCTAGGCAGATGCTTTCTCAACCTTCAGACAATTTCTTTATCTATTAAATAGCTGGGGTTATGATGTCATGATCCATTCCATGTCAGGGTTTTGGTGTGGGTGTTTCTTTTCCCCAAGCTATTGATCTAATTGCTTAAAAGCACTTCCTTCAGCTAAGTTTAGGGACTCTGTCCTTCCTTTTGGAGTTGCTACTGCACTTTATCTCACAGTGTGCATGTTGGATGCCTCTCGGCATTGAAGTGTAGCTCTTCCGATCCAGTGTGGGTGGAGCAGTAAAGGAAGGGCTTTTCAAGATGCATTTATTAGCAAAATAAACCAGGTATTCATTTTGCCAATATACATTTCTGTGTATTTGTGTTCACAGATGTGACTCTCCAGTCACACAGCTGAAGAAGTCTGATTCCTGCAATTCAGTCAACTGCCCTTTCCATAAGTAGCTTGTCCCTGACCTATTGATGGAAGAGGCCTTCTTTTTTCTTTGGCTTAATGGTATCCCAGTGTTTGACAAGGTGACAGTTGAAGTGTCTGGAACTGGACTCATGGCAAGTCCGGTTCTTTGCTGTAACTCAAACCCAATACACTGCCCTTTCATTACAGCTCCTCTTTGAGCCCTTGTCTGTATGTCCCTTGTGTGGGCTTAGTATGAAACTGTGATTAATCCCTGGGAACTGTGGAGGTCCAGGCTGCAAAGACAGCATGAGTGTGCTTGTCAGGGGCCTGTGGATCCTGCCTGAGTTGCATCAGATTGAGCAGTTCCTTACACAGTGCGGGTCTGTCTGTATTTTTAACCATAAAACCTCTTGCACTAAGCTTTAATCCCACTCCCATGAGTGTTTTGCAGGCAGCTGTTTCCCCTGTGTTTTAATTTTTCCTTTGTTCTGAGTGTTGCTTCATTTCTTGCTTCATTTCTCTGTCCACTCAGCACTGGATTCTTCTGGCTTACTATGTCAGCTTCTCAAAGCCATGTTTTAGTCCAGATGATTCATTGATAGGTGCTGGAAGGGACCTCTGGAAATCACTTAGTCCAGTGTGAGAAGCACAAATTTCACACAGCAGTAGGCAGGGGTTGAGGTGGCAGTTAGGAGGAAATGTGGAAGAAGCTGAGGACCAAATGAATCTGTAGTGCAACTTGGATTTGCTCTTGGATTTTGCAAGCGTGAGGCATTGCAGCTTTCTGCCAGGGCAACTCCTGTTCAGAGGAATTAGCCCTAATTACCACCAGCAGAAATGAACTGCTGGCATCCTCCTACTTAATGTAAAGCTTCGGGTTAAGCTGCGAGTTGGGGAAAATACAGGCAATATTTTAGTAGCTCAGGAAGGTATTATTTTCTAATGTGTTTTTTTCCCCTGCTGTCTGCAGATTTCTGGCCATGATGCAAGCACGAGCTGACAGAAATCCATCAACCTCCCCACCCCCAGGAGCCTGCTTATTAGCCTTATGCAACGCAAGATATTAAACCCACTTTTGTCTGTCACATAGCCACGGGCAGGGGAGGGGGAATTTGCCAGTTGCTAATGGATACCTGGAGTTTTTGTGTATGACCATGAAGAACAGCTTGTGCACTTTCACCCCCGATGTTGCCTGAATAACTTGGGTCTCATTTAGGTCAATAAGCCTTTATCAAAACGTCAGGAGTGAAAAATGTGTCTTGGTGTAAGCCGACTGGTCGTTCCCTCCAGTCACCGGAGTCTATAGGACAATCAATGTTCCCTAAGCTTGTCTGCATGTCACGCAAAGCGCCGGGTGACAGTAACCATTGACTGCGTGTCTGTTGCATTGTCTTTGGGACAGCCCCCATTTGCATACTTGCCAGTGTGCCTGTTACCCATTGACCCACGCAGGGCCTCAAAACCCCGGCGCGCGGCCCCCATGCAAATTCTGCCCGCGGAGACTGCGCGCCGCTGCAAAGCCCCATCCTGCCCCTCGCCCTACCTTCGTGCCATAAAACCGACCCTCTGATCCCAACGAGCCCCAGTGCCAGCTCAGAGGGCTGTTTGTGCCTTCATTGGAATCAACAAGGTTGGAAAAGACCTCAAAGATCATTAAGTCCAACCTGTCACCCAAGACCTCATGACTACTAGACCATGGCACCATGTCCAGTCCCCTCTTGACCACCGCCAGGGACAGCGACTCCACCACCTCCCTGGGCAGCACATTCCAATGGCTAACAACTCTCTCTGGGAAGAACTTTCTCCTCACCTCCAGCCTAAACTTCCCCTGGTGCAGCTTGAGACTGTGTTTCTCTCGTTCTGGTGCTGGTTGCCTGGGAGAAGAAACCAACCCCCTCCTGGCTACAACTACCCTTCAGGTAGTTGTAGACAGCAATAAGGTTTCCCCTGAGCCTTCTCTTCTCCAGGCTAAACACCCCCAGCTCTCTCAGCCTCTCCTCGTAGGGCTTGTGCTCAAGGCCTCTCCCCGGCCTTGTTGCCCTTCTCTGGACACGTTCAAGAGTCTCCGTGTCCTTCATCCTGCTACAACATATGCACCACATCCATAGGCTGGATATTAGGCAGAAATTCTTCACAGAAAGATAGATTGGCCATTGGAATGGGCTGCCCAGGGCGGTGGTGGAGTCACCATCACTGGAAGTGTTTAAAAAGAGCCTGGATTAGGCACTCAATGCCATGGTTTAGTTGATTAGATGGTGTTGGGTGATAGGTTGGACTTGATGATCTGAAAAGTCTTTTCCAACCTGGTTAATTCTATGTTCTGTACCAGGCTTACCAGAGTTAGGTAATAGCTCCTTCTCTTAACCTGTGTTATCCTATGTAACCATGGTACCTTTTGATTGGGTTTTGTGCTGTACAGTTTCCCTGTGCAATGTGTTGTAGGCTTCCAATTGCAAGCCACTGTTCCCATTACAATTAGTAGATTTTGCTGTTGTCTCTAGTAGAGAGTGAGACCAGATACTGATTGAGGTGGCCAGTAAGGAAATGTTGCAGCTCCCTGAAACTTGAGGGAACTATGCTGAGTACAGCATGCTCAGCTGACCTGCAGAAAATCAAGGTTTATCTACACATTGACCAAATTCCAATTACAACATAATTGTGCCTGTATGCAATCAACAGCAGTCATAGGATCATAGAATAATTTGGGTTGGCAAGGAGCTTAAAGATTATCTAGTTCCAACCCCTATATTATGGGCAGGTACACCTCCTATTAGACCAGGTTGCTCAAGGTCCCATCCATCCTAGCTTTGAAGGCTTGGAGCCTTCTTTGTGCAACCTGTTCCAGTGCCTCACCACACCTGTGGGGAAGAATTTCGTCATAATGCCTAGTCTCAAACAAATTCCTTCCAGTTTGAAGCCATTATCCCATGTCCTGTCACTCCATGCTTTCGTCAAAAGTCCCTCTCCAGCTCTCCTGAGCCCCCTTCAAATACTGGAAGGCTACTTTAAGGTCTCCCTGGAGCCTTCTCTTCTCTATAGATAGGTGGGTCTGACACTTCATTGCAGGCACTTCCACAGTCATACACCAGCACAGATCTGTGGTTAATGCCCAGCTTGATCCCAGCAGTACTTCAGGTGGAGCCCTCTGTTTCTGCTGAAGGTTCTAGCTGGTGACAGAGGATGGGAAAGGCCTATTGGAGATGTGACTCCTTTTGCAGGGCGGCTGGAGACTGGCATGCTGGTAATGGGTACTAGAAATCTTTTTCTGAACCCCTGTGAGATTAAAGGAAGGCTCTAAGAGTATAAATGAGTGGGAGGTTAAGCTGGAATGTGAAGCACACCTCTTCCCAAAATGAAATACACCAGCTCATCTTCTGAACACAGCCTCTGCTTGTTTTCTTTGGCTCCATCAAGAAACCTTTGGTTTGAATTAGCCCAAGTGAATTGCACAGAATGGTTTTCTGTTTTAGGACGTGTAGACAAGCCAAACTGCCTGCAATTAAAGCCTTTAAACATGCTCTTAATCTCCTTTCTCTTTGTTCTTACAGATTTTTCTGTGCTACTTTAGATTTTTCTGTGTTACTTTAGGTTTTTCTGTGCCAGGGGAAGTTTAGGCTCGAGGTGAGGAGAAAGTTCTTCACTGAGAGAGTCGTTTGCCACTGGAATGTGCTGCCCAGGGAGGTGGTGGAGTCACCATCCCTGAAGGTGTTCAAGCGGGGATTGGACATGTCACTTGGTGCCATGGTTTAGTAGTCATGAGGTCTGTGGGGAAAGGTTGGACTTGATGTTCTTTGAGGTCTCTTCCAAGCTTGGTGATTCTGTGCTACTTTAGATCATTTTGGGATAGTTGACGTTTTTGGCGCCTTCTGGATTTTGTGTTTTATTTTGGTGCTCCCTAGTGCATTCTGGGAAAAATAAAGAGGAAAGACAGAGAGCTGAGAACTAACCTGGTTCCCTGTCTGTTTCCTTTAGGAAATTGTCTTAGTGGTGTTCTTTGGGACAGAATACGTGGTTCGCCTGTGGTCAGCAGGATGCCGCAGTAAATACGTCGGGATATGGGGAAGGCTTCGTTTCGCTAGGAAGCCTATTTCCATCATTGGTGAGTATGCACAGCTCGCAGAGGGGATGTAAACAATGAGTAAAACTTGTCCTTGAAAGCTTTGAGAAGTGGAATTTATGCCATAGTGGAAGCCAAGTTAGAGCAAGAGCTCTTGTCATCAGCTAACGTTAATGGAGATCTGAATTTCCTTTCAGGAATCCATGGCACTGTCACTTGAGAACGAATGTAGCCTGGTTTGTTTTTCCAGAAGAGCTGAGTGTTTTCTTTTCACAAGTGATCTGAAACCTTGCCAGAAATAAGTCTTGGCTATACTTTTGTCTCCTGTGACCTCAGGATCCCAGACACTGTACAATAGCTACAACCCTTATTTTTGTAAAGATACTGAATACCTTTCTCCACCCCCACCCCCCTTTCCCATTTGAATAATTTATTATGACTTTATTTTGCACTCTAATTGAGCTACACACTGCATGGTGGAGAACAGTAGATGCACAATAGTTACTTTGTTTATCTGCTGGATTAAAAATACAGTTTTCAGTGATGCATTTGGAACTGGACACTTGAGTTCCCTTGACATTCACTGCTCTTGGCTTCCTAACATGACTTCAGTGTTCTTAGAAATTACATCCCCAGGTTCCATATGTGCCACAGACTGCTGCCTTTTAGAATGCTTCTCAGGCATTTAACAATGTAACTGAGGGAAACATAATGGTAATAATAATAATCACCCCAAAATCAGTCTGTATGTTAGCCAGTGGTGAGAGAACTGTGCAAAGACACTTGCCCTAAAACACCTCAGATACAAATGGGTTAAACAAACCAGAGTTTGGAAGAGGACTGTTCCAGAAGCACAGTAAATCTCAGTTTTGCATCAGTGTTTTGCACTACTCTGAGCCATTATTTGCTGCTGACTAAAGGTTATTCATTGTCTAGGTATAATTATGCTGAATATGAATTAGCAAATGTTATCCCTGGGTATTTTTACAATCATAAACCAGTTTTGTTTAGCTTCTCTGTGCATAGGTATTAAAGAAAAATCTGTGTCTCAGGTGTAACTACAACTATAAAATGGCTTTGGCTGCACCTTTGCACTCTGTCCACAATCACTTCCTCTTGAGACTTGGAAGATTAAGGGCTTTGAAACACCATCCCATTTATTTCCATTTGGAAAGCAAAATAATGTTCTACTTTCTCAGATAGGTGCAAGAACAATTTCATTACTCCAAAAGCAGAGCTGCTTTCCAAAATTAACTAGGCCTGAGGCTCAGACTAGAGTACAGTCCTAGGGTAATGATTGACTTTAAACTAAATTAGACTCATACTAATTCCAATTTTTCTCTCACTTTTAGACCTGGACCAGTGAGATATAGTAGTAAAGCAGTTGTGCTACACATGAAACAAACCTCAAAGCCTCTGTCAGTCAATAAAATAACAAGGGAAAGAAGATACACAGAAGGTATAGGTACAATAGGTAGAAGCTGCTGAAATTCCTCATTCTTCTAGAATGTGATCATCTTGGACCCAGGCCAGAAAACCTCTCCTATCACATCACACAATTGCATTTTCTTTGTGTAGCAGGACAGATATCTTGATATACAAACAAAAGTCTTATTTTGGGGTGTCTGTTCAAGCTGTTTCTTTTATATTGGAGTTGTTTCTAGTCACAGTCCTGCAGCAGTGTTGCAAGATGCTGCTAACTCACTTTTTCAACTGACTTTTCTTTTCCAGATTTAATTGTAGTTGTTGCCTCCATGATAGTTCTTTGTGTGGGCTCTAAAGGTCAAGTCTTTGCAACCTCAGCTATCAGGTAATTATATGTCTGAAAAACAATGGTGCTGAGTAAGGTGAGTTCTACCCAAATCTTTTGTGTCTTAGCTCGGTTTTATAGCAAATCTTTCATGCTTCGTGTCTTTGACATCTTCAAAGTGCTTCTTCATAAAATGCCTGGAGCTGGTGGTGGTGAATTCCTCCTTTCAGGTAGTTGTAGACAGCAATAAGGTCTCCCCTGAGCCTCCTCTTCTCCAGGTTAAACACCCCCAGCTCCCTCAGCCTCTCCTCATAGGGCTGTACTCCAGACCTCTCCTCAGCCTCATTGCCCTTCTCTGGACACATTCAAGAGTCTCAATGTCCTTCTTAAACTGAGGAGCCCGGAACAGCACTCAAAGTGTGGCCTAAGTAGTGCTGAGTACAGGGCAGAATGACTTCCCTGCTCCTGCTGGCCACATTATTCCTGGTACAGGTCAGGATGCCATTGGCCTTCTTGGCTACGTGGGCACACTTCTGGGTCATGTTCAGCTGGCTGTCAACCAGTACCAGTCTCCTCAGGCTTCATAACAAGCAAGATGAAAGACAGGTGAACGGAGTGAAAAGAGACAGGCTGCTAAGTGTTGTCTCTCTCTTAAACTTAAAGACTGCCCCTCTCTCCCTCTATTTCCTCTCTTGTATCTTTAGTATCTTCATTCATTTCAAAACTCGTGTTCCAGGGGCATCCGGTTCCTGCAGATCTTACGGATGCTGCATGTCGACCGTCAGGGTGGCACGTGGAGGCTGCTGGGATCAGTGGTCTTCATCCACAGACAAGTAAGTCTGAGTCCTCTGAGGAATGGCATACTGATTGATGTCCTGATGGTGTTCAGAGCAGCATTTAGGCAAACAGGCTGATGATGTCAAGTGTATTTAGTGCAGAGGCAGGTAGTCTTTTGTTTCAACTAAGTAAGATTGCTCTGACTTGTTCAAGGGACAAAAAGCTCTTAATAGCTTAAAAATAGTCATCTCCACTGTGGAAAACTTTAGCCTTGTTGAACTTTGCGGTGGGTTGAAATTTCTACCCCCCCCAACATTAACTTTGCCAGACCACCTCAGTACGGAGCAAATGGAAGCTGTATTTCCAAGCAAAACTACAATCTACAATGGAATGCAGTGATTATGTACAAAATATGCAGGATTTACATTGTTATACAGATATTTGCAGTTAGCAAACAACACAAAAAAATCCCTGGTCAAAAAGACCAGGGAAGCCATTCCACTGCTCCTCCCCACCCCTGCCCCAAAAGGATAAAAGAAGAGAGAGAAAGCAGTCATTAGACTTAACCAAAATAATGCAGCCAAGGTCAGCCAGAATCATAGAATCAGTAAGGTCGGAAAAGACCTCAAAGATCATCAAGTCCAACCTGTCACCCAAGACCTCATGACTACTAAAACACGGCCAATCCCCTCTTGAACACCTCCAGGGACAGTGACTCCACCACCTCCCTGGGCAGCACATTCCAATGGCCAATCTCTCTTTCTGGGAAAAACTTTCTTCTCACCTCCAGCCTAAACTTCCCCTGGCACAGCTTGAGACTGTGTCCTCTTGTTCTGGTGCTGATTGCCTGGGAGAAGAGACCAACTCCCTCCTGGCTACAACCTCCCTTCAGGGAGTTGGAGAGGGCAAGAAGGTCTCCCCTGAGCCTCCTCTTCTCCAGGCTGAACAGATGAATCTCTCTGAGCGAAGCAAGCAGAGAAGAGCTCAGAAAAGGAAAAGAATTGTTTTGGTGCAGCCAGACTTATACTAGATATTTTCTCCAATGAAGCTGTTTAGAATAATCTGTAGTTTTCCTTTTTACACCCAACAGTGATTTACTTCTGTGTTCCTACTTTTCTGCTCGAAACCTCTAACAGATTTTAAAGGCATAGCCTAAAACTACCACAAACTTAACCACAGAAAACGAGACTTCTGAAAAGGAGCCTGAGCAATGCTAAAAATACATAGCTGGATTCCAGAGCTGTGTTGAATGTAACACTGTCTGAAATAAATCATACCATTCCAACTGCTTTTTGGCCACCAAAGGGTTAAGAAGTCAAGAAAGTTGTCCTTAGCCATGGTGCAACAAATTCTTTCACCATTGAGCTCAGTGGGGGTTTGTCAGTTTGCACAGCCCACAGTCAGTGTCAGTGTTTATTGGCTGCTGAAATTACATTCTTCTGTCCCAATTATCTTTTGAAAGACATCAGTGATAGATGATTTAAGTGTCTCAATAATGTCATAATGCCTTGATCTTGATTCTCTTTGCAGGAGCTGATAACTACGCTCTACATTGGTTTTCTGGGCCTGATTTTTTCCTCTTACTTCGTGTACCTGGCTGAAAAAGATGCTGTAAATGATTCTGGAGAAACAGAGTTTGGCAGCTACGCAGATGCCCTGTGGTGGGGAGTAGTAAGTACAGCAATTTCAAGTCTACTACAAGTAGTTAACACCTTCAAATATAAAGTTAAGTTCAAGCAAGTATAGACAACACTTTGAAATAGGCTGATTGCTTCAATACACCTTCTGGTTTTGTACTTCTATGAAACTAAGAGAGCACTATAGGGGAGCTGCAGTTTTATTTAGTGTTTATAGTCATATGTGATCCCCAAGTGATCAGATTATGTATACAGGTTGTACAAACACCTCTTCTTATTTCTTTATCCTGTCTTTCCTTCTGTTACTACTTCTTGCTACCTTTCTTAGGGTGGGATTCAGCTTTCTAAGGTGGTAAGAGTCTTCTTAAATCAAGGCTAGTGTTTGGGGGTGTGTGGAGTGTGTTCAGAGAGGATACAGTCTCAAACTGCACCAGGGGATGTTTAGGCTCGTGGTGAGGAGAAAATTCTTCACAGAGAGTTGTTAGCCGTTGGAATGTGCTGCCCAGGGAGGTGGTGGAGTCACCGTCCCTGGAGGTGTTCAAGAGGGGATTGGACATGGCACTTGGTGCCATGGTTTAGTAGTCATGAGGTCTTGGGTGACAGCTTAGACTGGATGATCTTTGAGGTCTCTTCCAACCTTGTTGATCTATGATTCTACGATTTTGGGGTTATAGTTTGTTTGTCTTTTGTAAACAGCTATCTGTGGTTTGCAATACAGCCTGGGACAGTTATTCCCTTTTCTTCAGCATGTATCAATTCCAGAACAAGCATCTGAAAGCCTTCAGAAATCCAGGCATAGGCCTGGGATTGAAGTGGTTACATTGCTTCGGAAGCCACTTGGCATCCTTACATGGCATTTGTCTGTGCTATGTTGACACACCATTTAGCTCAGCGATTTCTCTAAGGTGCCCCCACACTTTGGTGTAGATTTGTCTTTAGCTCTGCTAATACAGTTCTGTTTTCTTGCTGTTCCTAGTGACAGCTGACTCTCTCTCTTCACTGATGTGCTTTCTAGTTTGGCAGCTCTCTTCTGTGTTTATATTTTAGTAAATATTATAATGTCATTGCTTCTGCTACTAACACTTCCCTCTCTCTTTTCTCACATGCTATGCAAATATTAGGCTGGCTGCTCTGCTCTGGGATTTCCCATCTGTAATCATTTCCCTTTCCTTTTCCTATTACACTTCAGAGATGTTCTTTTTGGATCTGTGTTTCCTTATTGCCAGCATTCAAGCAGTGACTTGTTTTGATCTGCTTTAATAAAAGAGTCATCATTAAGCGCTGCAGATCTTTACGCTGCACCAGGCATCACCACGGATTCCATGCTTGCATTTTCAAGCTGTCTGTGTTGATCTTCTAAGAGTCTTTGCTGCTTCAAATCAAAAGGCATTGTTTCTTTATTTGTTGAAAATGAGACTACTGCCAAGCCTCATGTACTGCTAAGTCTCATGACGGAGTTGGGGTTGCTTAGCACCTTATTGCTGTCTACAACTACCTGAAGGGAGGTTGTAGCCAGGTGGGGGTTGGTCTCTTCTCCCAGGCAACCAGCACCAGAACAAGAGGAAACAGTCTCAAGCTGTGCCAGGGGAGGTTTAGGCTGGAGGTGAGGAAGAAGTTCTTCCCAGCAAGAGTAATTGGCCATTGGAATGTGCTGCCCAGGGTGGTGGTAGAGTCACCATCACTGGAGATGTTTAGGAAGAGACTGGATGGGACACTTGGTGCCATGGTTTAGTTGATTAGATGGTGTTGGATGATAGGTTGGACTCAATGATCTCAAAGGTCTCTTCCAACCTGGTTAATGTGTTTAAGACCAGGCTGGATGAGGCTCTGGCCAGCCTGATCTAGTGTGAGGTGTTCCTGCCCATGGCAGGGGGGTTGGAACTACATGATCCTTGTGGTCCCTTCCAACCCTGACCGATACTATGATACTACTATGATAATTTTATTCTATTCTATAAGAACAAAGGTCTGACACCTCTGTTTCACTAGTAAAAGGCAGAATTTTTAAGCTGTACTTTTAATACACTTTACATGTGTATGGTTATGTACTCTCTCTACAAACAGTACCACTGGCTGGACTCGATGACCTTTGAGGTCTCTTCCATCCTTGGTGATTCTGTGATTCTTCAGGTAGGAAGGATTTATTGAAGAGCAAGTCCGTGGCTGGCAGGTCTCCTGGTGCTGAAGGGCATCTGTAGGCCTTTTTGAATCTCAAAAGTTTAGCTTAGGTTGCTGCTAAGTTCTGCTGCAGAATCCTTTCCTCTTGCAGTCTGCTGCGATTAAACACAGCCTCAGTTACGCCTAGAAAGCTTCTTGTGTAGGACAAGGAAGTGGTTTTCTGTCAGTGCTTTCATGTCATGGTGGAGTTTTTGTTTTCCAGTACAGTGCTCAGATGCCTGGGTAATTCACAGTGGCAGATGTAGCTGCATTTAAAAACACATGCTGTCATGGGCGTTGGCATTAAAAATTGAGTGTGTGACAGAGCAGATTGGCTTACTGAGCATACAGTAAAGCCTGCCATACAAGCAACATGATCTGGCAGGATATTGAAATATTCTCCTTTCAGGGAATTATTCCTCAGTTAATAGGCATGCCAGTCATTTTCTCTGACTAATTGCAATAAACTTATTTGATCAATAACTTCAATTATGGCAATGTTCTGTCCCTGTTATGGCTTCTGTGATGTCGCAGCGGCAGCGTGAAGTGTGAGGCTGTGTTCAACGAACCCATCATGTGATTTGTTTAATGATAAAGCTGGAATTTAGTGTCCCTGTTCTGCTCTGAGCACCATGCTGGACTCCTAACTGCTAGAGGAATCTAGCAAAGCACAACTGCAATGGATTCAGGTCCATCCACTTCTCGTGTGGTGATAAAGTATTGTTTCTTAATGCTTTCTGCTAGGAAAAATACCCCTCAGTAGTTAGGGCAGTAACTGTGAGGGCATGAAGTGCCAAGATGATCCCTAATGAAGGTCTCAAACTCATGTACAAACCCTTCTCCAAGTAGTAGTTCTCAATAGTTCTGTTAATGTTTTAGCTAGAATTTTCACAATTGCTTAAGCACCACAGGTTTTGGTCACTGTAAACCTGTTGCAGCCTGGTTTGAACTGGACATGCAGAAGAGAACAGCTCTGGAAAAAAAGACCTGTGAGTCGTGGTGGACAGCAGGATGGCCATAAATCAGCAATGTGCCCCTGTGGCCAAGGCCAATGGCATCCTGGGGTATATTAGAAGGGGTGTGGTTAGTAAATGAGAGAGGTTCTCCTGCCTCTCTACTCTGCCCTGGGGAGGCCACATCTGGAATAGTGTGTCCAGTTCTGGGCCCTTCAGTTCAAGGAGGACCTCAGGGAACTGCTTGAAAGAGGCCAGTGCAGAGCCACAAAGATGATGAATCACAAGAAGTGATTCTGAAGGAAGAAAGTGGAACACCTCTCTTATGAGCACAGTCTGAGTGAGCTGGGTCTGTTTAGCTTGGGGAAGAGGAGACTGAGGAGTGACCTCACTCATGTTTACAAGGTGTGAAGGGCAGTATCAGGAGGATGGAACCAGGCTCTGCTCAGTGATGTCCAATGATAGGACAAGGGACAGAGGGTGTGCCATGTGAACATGAAGATGAACTTTTTCTCTGTGAGAGTGCCAGAGCCCTGGAGCAGGCTTCCAGACAGGCTGTGGAGTCTCCTTCTCTGGAGACACTCAAAACCTACCTGGATGCATTCCTTTGTGACCTGCCCTAGGTGATCCTGCTCTAGCAGGGAGGTTGGGCTCAATGATCTTTGGAGGTTACTTCCAACCTCTACCATTCTGTGTGACTCTCAGCTCCTGTGACACAGACACACGACTTACCTGGCAGAGTGGCTGATCTCACTCCTCTGAACATGCATCTACTGTATGTAGTAGAGAATACTTCCAAAAGAGGAGTACTTGCTAAGGTCTTCACACCCCAGCTTGACACTTTTTGTGTGATCTCAGCATACATCCACACTGCTTGAAGAAGTTCTTGGGGCAGAGGCAATAGAATAGGTAGCACAGGTTAAAGCAAAGCCTATCCAAAGTCTGTGTTAGCGCAACTAAACCACATCTGGAGCTGGGAACTCTGACACTGCTGTGCTTTGCTGACTGTAGACATGCCCAGAGGGTGCATAACTTTCAGTTAAATGTTCTCCACTGGCATTGTAGTTATTTATAAATCTATATGACTTTTCCACTGCCATCTGTAAAGTGGCCTCCTGGGTTTTATTTGCACTTCCTTGAGAACTCTGGGCTGTAGCTATTCACCATCCCAGATTGTGAGCTGCTTGAGGGAGCTGAAGGCTACCTTGTCTTTATGTGATGGTTTTTGAAGGCAGTACATGGTGTAGAAATAATTCTGCTAGTGGCTGCCTATCTGGAAGTTGTGAGTGACTCAAGGCCAGGATGGATGAGGCCTTGAGCAGCTGAATCCAGTTGAGAGGTGTCAGCCCATGGTGGAGGGGATGGAGTAGATGATCCCTAAGGTCCCTTCCCACCTAAGCCATTCTATGTTCTATAGTCTGCATGTCTTTCAAAAGGCAAATTGAATATTTACAAGTAAAATACAACTGACATGATGCATCTTTCAGCTCCCTAGTGCCAGTATTCAATATTAATCTGCTTCTGTGGTCCTTCATGTCCACACTAACAGCCTTAGAGCTGTCCAGTATAGATTCTGGACAATAGAACCTAGAGTAATGAGGGAAAAAAAACACGCCCAAACCCCCTCATAAAATAAGATGCTGAATGTTCTCACTGAATCTGTGGAAGCTGACCACCTTCAGGGAATGTCATCAGCTTCCTGTCTCTGGGGGTTTTCTTGGTTTGTTTGTAGGTTTGGTTGGGTTTTTTGTTTGGTTTGTTGATTTTATCCTCCTCCCCCCCCCCACCCCGTTAAGCATTAAATGCAATCACGCCTGAGGCAGGCTAAGGGGAGCTCTCCTTTTGATATCCCCTGAATGATACACAATTTCCAGCCTTCACATCTGAACAAACATCCTTCAGGAAAACCATTATGTGGGTTGTGCTAACAGTCCCTTTGATCACGAGCACTGTTTGCCACAAGCAAGTATTGAATATAGCCACGTGTGGACATCACACTGTGCCTGTTCCCTGGAATTGGTTTGAACTGGATCAAGCAATTGTCTGCAAGGACCAGCTTTAGTTTCTTGTCCCTTTAATTCATCGGTACATGCATGCTTTCTCATCAAGGATCAAATACAACAAAGCATAAATAAAACCATGTTCCCACTTAGCCGAGGCCACCACTGTGTGCTCAATTGTGGTAGTTTTAGAATCATAGAATTGTTAGGGCTTTAAGGGACCTCAAGGCTCAGCCAGTTCCAACCCCCCCTGCCATGGGCAGGGACACCTCACACTTCAGCAGGTTGCTCACAGCCACCTCCAGCCTGGCCTCAAAAGCCTCCAGGGATGAGGCTTCCACCACCTCCCTGGGCAACCTGTGCCAGGCTCTCACCACCCTCATGGGGAACAACTTCTTCCTCACACAGCCAATCTGAATCTCCCCATTTCTAGTTTTGTTCCATCCCCCCCCAGTCCTACCACTCTCTGACACCCTCAAAAGTCCCTCCCCAGCTTTCTTGGAGCCCCCTTCAGATGCTGGAAGGCCACAATGAGGTCTCCTCGGAGCCTTCTCTTCTCCAGACTGAACAGTCCCAACTCCCTCAGTCTGTCCTCATAGGAGAGGCTATGCCTTTAAAATTTTTCACAGATCTTGAACAGGTTGCCCAGAGAAGTGGAGGCTCCAAGCCTGGAAGTGTTCAAAGCCAGGCTGGATGTGGCTTTGAGCAGCCTGGTGTAGTTAGGGAGGTGTCCCTGCCCATGTCAGGGGGCTTGGAACTAGATACTATTTAAGGTCCCTTCCAACCCAAACCATTCTATGATTCCATGATGGATTTCCTTTTTTATAGTACATTTATTGAATAGGTCTTCATTGTAATTAGGATTTAGTGGTGTTTGGGGTTTTTTTTCCATATGACTCTTTGATGTAAGGAAGGAGATAATGTCATCCATTCAGCTCCTGAATTCCCTTCAGGCCTTGAGTTCAGGTGGTACAGGCAAAGGTGCTTGGGTGTTTCACTCACCTTCTGAATTCTTGCAGTACTTTTGCAGGGATGTGGAAAGGGTTTGGAAACAAGCCACATTTTAAAAGCTTGTATCAAAAATGAAATGCTGATGCAGGAATGTTTTGAGTGTCTGCTGCCTGCCATCACCTTTTAACGTCCTCACCTCAGGCAGCTGGAGCTGTCCTGTCGTGGTGCTTGACAGAGAGGCAATGATGTTGCTGAGAAGGTCTGAGTATGGATGGCTGGCTTTGTGTGCTTCTGAGGTACAGCTGAGGTCAGAACTTAACACCTACAGGTTTTCCTCTGGTGTCCTTTCTTTCAGTAGGAAGGGACCCTTATTGAAGTGGCCAACAGTCCTGCTTTTCCTGAGCCACTTGTCACAACCCTTTATTTCCCCAACCCTCCACACTTTTCATCCCTTTATTTGTCTCTGTGTCTCTCTAAATCAGCTCATCCCTTCTCTCCTCCTCTGGAGATGCTGCTCTGGGCATTGCCTGTGTTTCTGCAGTCACCAGTTAGAATACAGTACAGCAGATAGGTCAGGTAGGAGTAACTGCAGGACTTGGTGGGGTGGCCTGTGCATATCATTGTCTGGGACTAACCTCCTCTGTGTCCTGGGCAGCTGAAGTCCATACTGTCAGAGGAAAATCTGAACAGCCAGCAATTGAGGTGCCCTTCAACTGCCTGAGAGCTTTCTGTGGTTTCCCATGCTCTTCTCACCCTTCTTCAAAGCCACAGATAAAAATCTCTCTAATTCCCAAATTCAGAACCAGCTTGTGACTTAGGTGAATTTAAATTGCTTCCAGGTGCCAGCTGTATCCTTCTGCTTCAAACAAATCCACACTTTCCATCAGCTCATGCAAATAATGACTTATTAAGCCTTGATCTGCTACATCACTGTGGTGGTGATCTTCAGTGTTTTGAAACCCAAACTCGACAGATGTTTCCTGCATGTGTGCCTTAAATTGTCTGCTGTTGCTCTTGAAGTATTCTATGAATCAGTGATTGGTCAGACTGTGTTTGCAGCAGCTTTACTGCATGGAAAACTTCCATCCTCTCTTGCTATTTATACCAGTGCTATTTTCTAGAGCACCTCCTATCTGACCCCAGTCACAGTCCATGGTTACAGTATGTTTCTGCTCTTTCTATGCAACAGCCCTGTAATGTTCTCAGCAAACATCTCCTGCCCATAAAGAAAATCAGCAGGTCAGGACTGCTGGCAGCTTCCCCTAAGGAAAAGGCAACCCACATCCCAGGAATAGGCTGTAAAGTTGCCTTAGGTTGAAATTAATGGCTTTACAAGATTTTGAGCATGTATTTGGATGTAATTCCATTTCCCATGCCTCTTCCCATCTAATTACACATGGGGAAGCAAACCTGCAGAGAACAGATTCATTAATGTCACAGGTTGTCACTGGCAGAGTTAGCAATGCCACTAAAGGTTCCTTTAAAGCAAATAAAGGAGGAAAGAACACCTCCAAGCTGTCCCATTACTACCTGCTCTAATGCTCTGTGTGTTTCTCTTTACAGGTGACTGTCACAACTATTGGCTATGGGGATAAAGTGCCTCAGACCTGGATAGGGAAGACCATTGCATCTTGTTTCTCAGTGTTTGCCATTTCTTTCTTTGCACTGCCTGCGGTAGGTTATTTCTCTGGTTTTGCTGGCAACTCGGTGTTGACCCACCAGAGCAAACTGCTGATTCTTGAACCTATCACTTAACCTGGTGTTAGGAAGGCTTTGTATGAAACCTTTATGTTGTACTTAAAATACTACTTTTGTGTTGCAATTAAAATATGTATAGCTTGCAGAGGTTCTGCACTTTGGCCACCACAACCCCATGCAGCGCTACAGGCTGGGGACAGAGTGGCTGGAGAGCAGCCAGGCAGAAAGGGACCTGGGGATACTGGTTGACAGCAGCTGAAGATGAGCCAGCAGCATGTCCAGGTGGCCAAGAAGGCCAATGGCATCCTGGCCTGTATCAGGAATAGTGTGGCCAGCAGGAGCAGGGAAGTTATTCTGTTATTCTGCCCTGTACACTGCACTGGTTAGGCCACATCTTGAGTCCTGTGTCCAGTTCTGGGCTCTGCAGTTGACAGGACATTGAGATACTTGAACGTGTCCAGAGAAGGGCAATGGAGAAGGGAGAGGTTTGGAGCACAGCCCTGTGAGGAATGGCTGAGGGAGCTGGGGTTGCTTAGCCTGGAGAAGAGGAGGCTCAGGGCAGACCTTTTTGCTATCTACAACTACCTGAAGGGAGGATGTAGCCAGGTGGGGGTTGGTCTCTTCTCCCAGGCAACTAACACCAGAACAAGAGGACACAGTCTCAAGCTGCACCAGGGGAAATTTAGGTTGGATGTGAGGAGAAATTTCTTCCCAGAGAGAGTAATTGGCCATTGGAATGTGCTGCCAAAGGAGGTGGTGGAGTCACCATCCCTGGAGGTGTTCAGAAAAGGATAGGATGTGGCACTTGGAGCCATGGTTTAGTTGTCAGGAGGTGTTAGGTATTAGGTAATAGGTTGGACTTGATGATCTCTGAGGTCTTTTCCAACCTGGTTGATTCTCTGATAAGTAGCTAAAAACATAAATCTGCAGTGTTTGTTGTATGCAGCACAAGGTTGGACATTTATATGAGAATCATAGAATGGTCTGAGTTGGAAGGCACCTCCAAAGGTCATCTAGCCCAACCCCCTCTGCAGTAAGCAGGGACATCCTCAGCCAGATCAGGTTGCCCAGAGATCATTAAATTACTTTTTCTGCCCACCTCATAAGTGTAAAGGAAATTATTTCTCGTGATTTCTCTGGATTCAATGATGTTTTGGCTTTTTAAGGCATTCACTCATAGTTTACTCAACTGACTAAGTCTAGGTTGAACTGTAGTGTTCACACACACATCCTTTTTCTAGCAAGGCTGCCCCAAAGGTGTCACTGGCAGAACACCAGCAATAAGCAGCCAGAAACAGTGATGCAGCTCTCTGCCAAATCAACATCTGTCCATGGCCAAAGTCCTGTTTCCAGCAGTAACCTAGGGCTGAAATCTTTTAAAGATCTTTTTTATGGCACTTTGCTTGAAAGCAGGTTCCCAAGTACTTTCTAACAAGAAACAAGGCACTTGAGTACCAAAGGTAGATTCAAAATCAGGAAAACCTGGACTGAAACCCCCAAGGGAGGAGGCTCAGGGGAGACCTTGTTGCTGTCTACAACTACCTGAAGGGTGGTTGCAGCCAGGAGGGGGTTGGTTTCTTCTCCCAGGCAAGCAGCACCAGAACGAGAGGACACAGTCTCAAGCTACACACCAGGGGAAGTTTAGGCTTGAGGTGAGGAGAAAGTTCTTCCCAGAGAGAGTTGTTAGCCATTGGAATGTGCTGCCCAGTTTGGTGGTGGAGTCACTGTCCCTGGAGGTGTTCAAGAGGGGATTGGACGTGGCACTTGGTGCCATGGTTTAGTCCTGAGGTCTGTGGTGGCAGGTTGGACTTGATGATCTTTGAGGCCTCTTCCAACCTTGGTGATTCTGTGAAGTGTTCAGTGCCAAAGTTAGTTAGGAGCAGGTTTTTTTTTTTTTCCCCACACAAATTTACCAATAGTCCTGAACTGTGCTGTTAAAATGCTTGTGCAACCTGAAATGTGCTGCTAAAGTGTTTATTTTTCCAACAGCTTTGTCAGTTCAGTGGCAGCAGCAGTAGTGTTAGCAGATGTGAGTGCAGTTGTGGCAGGGAAGTGGTGGGGATAAACACAGGATGGGTGAGAAAAACACTTTTGTACTTCTGCTGTCCCCCCAAATCCATCACAAGATGAAATAGTAACTATTAAAACTCCAGTGGCTTTTTAAATTGAGTCACCTACTTCAAAGAGACACAACCTCCTGCACAGGAGGGTAGTGAGGTGTAGATTTTTAGGCTCTCCAGCATCAAACTGCATTTAAAGCATTAAATTGCCTTTAAAGCATTACTCTTCCCCCTTCTCATTGTACTCTCTTTCACGTTTATTCCTGGTTTAGAAGAGAGAGCTGGCAAATTAAATTCCATGTAAGAAGAGTGCCAAAAGCTACTGTTTTGACTGAAGAGGGTTTGGTTTTTCTTTTTCAATGCCAGCAAAGATGTGTTAGGAACAATTGTGGAGCAGCCACACCTTCACAGCAGTGCTTTTATGTAAACCTGTCAGATTTCCCTGGTCGTTTGTAGAGGGAAAACAACAACAAACACTCCTTTATCAGTGGGATTTTATTACTGAATGAAGTTGTTCTTGTGAGTTGGCCCAAGGGGGTAATTTAGGGTTTGAAGCTCTAGCAGCATATAGCTGATAGGCAGTAACCACTGCACGCTGCCTTGCTGCTGTTCTGAATAAGAGTCGCTGGCTGAGATCACAGTCAGATGTAATTGTTGTGGCTAAACACAACTGGTGTGGGTTCTGGATCCAGCAACCATCCTTCATTTCCCCAATAAGTGATGTTTGAGCATCATTAACTCTTTGATCTTTACTAACAGAATATAATAGGAAGGGCCTTTCCTGTTCCTTTCAAAACACTCGGTGATTAATGTAGCTCTTAGAGGTTGAGCCAAGATCACTGGCAGCTCTGACACCTTGACTACCATCTGTAGGAAATGATTTATGTTCCTGTTGAGTAGGTGTAGTCATGTAAGCTGATTTAGAGAAGATCTCTTTGTTATCTGTGTTACTGAAACCTCTGTTTATTATGTCTATAGCTATGCAAATGGCTAGGTAAATGACTCGCTCTGCACTTAATAGTTATACTACATTCAGAGGGCTAGTCTGGGGTTGTACACCATCCAGTGCCATCAGTCCATGTCCCTTGTCCTGAGATGGCCTTGTATTGAACTCACTGGAGTGCTGACTATTTTGTAATACTCCTTTTCCTCTTTGTCCTCCCCTCCCAGCATGGGTGACCATGTAAGAATAGAAATTACCATACTGCAGTTCAAAAGTCTCTCTTGTGACCTCAGTCTTGCCACGCCGGAGCTTTGCTTCGCACAAAAAGAAAGTTAAGCACATCAGGTTAATATTTCTCCCGGTTCTGTCATCCCCCTGCACATTTATGAGGCTTTTAGAGGGTATGAAATATCATTTCTGCTCCCTCTTTAGTGCTTGAGTCCAGCTGACTTAAATAGGCTTTGAGTCAGGGCATGGTAGCATTCATAGGCTGTGAGTCTTAAAACTTAACAGTATTAAGTCATTTCCCCTAAATAATTAGTTGGGGTTTATGATGCTGAATGGAAGTTTATTAATACAACATAATTTGGCAAGCTTCTGTGTGGTGTGGGTTGGGGTTTTTTTTGTATCCCCTTAAAAGTATTATTTAAATAAATTAGGTTGGTGTTTTCTTTCTTCCCACAGGGAATCCTTGGTTCAGGCTTTGCCCTAAAGGTACAACAGAAACAAAGACAGAAGCATTTCAACCGTCAGATTCCAGCTGCTGCCTCTCTCATACAGGTACGGAGTTCCTGCAGGTTCCACTCTATCATTTCTTTCCATTGGTGGATTTTTTTTTCTTCCCAACACTCTTGGCAGCATTTCCATGCCCCATTTCCATTAAAAATTGTTTGGGAATTACAGATGCGAGTCTTAAATGCTTTTGGAAATCACAGAGTCATCACAGAACAAATAAGGTTGGAAGAGACCTCAGAGATCATCAAGTCCAACCTATTACTTAATGCCTAACACCTCCTGACAACTAAACCATGGCTCCAAGTGCCACATCCAGCCTTTTCTGAGCACCTCCAGGGATGGTGACTCCACCACCTCCCTGGGCAGCACATTCCAACAGCTAACAACTCTCTCTGGGAAGAACTTTCTCCTCACCTCCAGCCTAAACTTCCCCTGGCACAGTTTGAGATGATGTCCTCTTGTTCTGGTGCTGGTTGCCTGGGAGAAAACAAATCCTGCCCTTAGTGTAAACTAATGAGCAGAAAAGGTCACTCCTGAATCGGTGCAGCCCTGTTTGATTCAGATAAAACCAAGTGTTAAACCCAAACCAATTGTTCAGACCCAAGCTGAAGGCTGCCCTGTAGTCCTGGAGCAGTTCACCTGGGGAAAAATGTTGTAACATGTTATGCTTGGAGTAGTGAAAAACAGAGAGGAGGCCTACAGTGCAATTTTACTTCAAAAACCACACTGTTGCCTGTAAAGACAAATGCCAGGTGCACTTCCTTTTCCTTGAGACAAAAATCTTAAGAAATCTCCAATTTAGGAGAATGAAGTCAGAATGTTAAATAGGAAGATCTTGCCTGAACTTTCCAGCTTCAGGACAGGTAGCTGGGATCCACTGGGATTCTACAAAGTGAGGCTTTTTGGGTAGGATAGCACACAGGCAGAAAAATATTGATCCTCTGTGTTTGAAAACACAGTGGCAGTTCGGTGTCAGTAAGGTCAGTGAGATTTTTATCCTTTACTCCAGTGCAGCCTCCTTCACCCTGGAGAAGGACTGATACTGTTTCATTCTAGGTTTTTCCAGCTTCTCCTCCCTTCCTCAGCATTTGCAAGTAGCTTTGGGAAGCACAGGGATCAAATTCAAAGAACTCTATCTGTACACCTCAGCTGTATCATTTTTGTGTTCTCCTATGACTTATTTCTCTTGCTTCACAAGTGAATGTGGATTTCCAGGTCAGGCTCTTTATGGCTACAGTAGCTAACTGTGAAGTTTATGCTTGAAACTGAACAGTCCCAGAGTTAATGTGAAAAAGATTTGAATTTAGGGCTGTGGTTATAGCCAGAGATTAGCTGAAAGTCTTCAGACTTCAGGCTCAGTGTGTTTCCTTTGGATTGCATGGTCAGAAAAAGGTGTGGTTTTGCAAAGAATGGGTTTTTAGTGCTCCTGCTGATTCTTTTGGGAAATCAAGCCCAAATTATTGGGAAGCCTGAGACTGCATGTCTAGAATGTTGTCCTTGGCTCCATCTGAAATGTTTAAGGAGTGGAGAAAAGACACATTGCTGACTACTTGTTCTTCATAGTGGTGATTATGATTTACTAATAGACTTGGACTTCTGAAGGCCCAATTTAAGAAATGCTCTACAAGTAACTCACAAAAAGATTATTCTTAAACCAAGAAGTTTGTGCAAGAAACACAACCCAAGACAACAGCTGCAATAGGTATTTCCTGGATTCCCTCTTGTTTTCTTCTGGAAGCCAGTTGTTTCTTCCAGTTTCCTATTAACCATGGTGGGAATTCTTTGGTGATTGTCTGCTCCTTTCCTTTCCAGCTGCTCTCTGTTTTCCTCTGTCGTTCTGCCTTGCTGTGTTTCTTTCTTCTAGGGTTTGCTGGTCTTCTACACCTTAGATTTTGTGTCTGGGTGTATCCTTTTCTTGTGTACTGAGTAAGCCAGGATCTGCCTTATGAATATGGAGACTAATTGCTAATCAACTGGGACGATGTCATTGCACATTCAAGAGAGAATGCAGTAGTGTTTTGTGTCTGGTTGGTCTTGTTTCCTAGCCCTGATTTTCTCCTTTTTGTCCTACAACATAGTATTTAATCACTGGTGGTTGGCAGGAGGGAGGATCGGGTTTGGGTCTGGCTCCTGGTTAACCATTGGTGGTGTTCCCTCATGCTCTCAGTTTTATTTCTTCATATGCTTGTCAGCCCTACTGACCACATCACAATTGCTCTTGTGAGGCAAGGAAGAATGAGGTTTGTTTTCTAAGTAGGAGCCTGAAACACAGGGATGCAATAGGCAAAATGCTCAATGTCAGTAGGGGAAACTGGATCAGAGCAGGAAGTTCAACCCCAGTGTTTGGAGTCTAGTGCAGAAATCTCTCTTATTATTTGTTTGTTGCTAATGGGAATAAAAGTAGCACTTGCAAAGGCTGATCTTCCTCCTTGGTTTTCCCACTTCAAACTATGTGATGTCTGTTTACTAAATAAGGCTTCTAAGCCATGGAGACTTTGTTCCCAGAGGGAAATTTGGAGAATATTCATAAATAACAGATGACTAACATGCTGCTTGGAAGTTCCTTTGTAGCACAGATAGCTGCAACTCCCATTGCACTCACTCTTCTCTGTCTTAAACCATTTGTTCTAGACTGCATGGAGGTGCTATGCAGCAGAGAACCCTGACTCCTCCACGTGGAAAATATACATTCGAAAGCCTACCAGGAATTATCATCTGCTGTCACCCAGTCCAAAGCCAAAGAAATCAGTGATGGTACCAGTAACAAACATTTCTCATGGCAGTCACTTCAAATGGTTAATTAGATTGTGTTTGTGTACTCTCTAGAGATTATTTGTTGTGGGGTGTTGGTTTGTGGGGTTTGCTAGTTTCAGTTAGGGTTGGAAGGGACCACAAGGATCATCTAGTTCCAACCCCCCTGCCATGGGCAGGGACACTCTACACTAGATCAGGCTGGCCAAAGCCTCATCCAGCCTGGGCTTAAACACTTCCAGGGACAGGGCCTCAGCCACCTCCCTGGATAACCCATTCCAGGGCTTCACCACTCTCATGGTGAAGAACTTCCTCCTCACATCCAGCCTGAATCTCCCCACCTCCAGCTTCATTCCATTCCCCCTAGTGCTATCACTCCCTGATAGCCTGAAAAGTCCCTCCCCAGCCTTCTTGTAGGTCCCCTTCAGATACTGGAAGGCCACAATGAGGTCTCCTCAGAGCCTTCTCTTCTCCAGACTGAACAGCCCCAACTCCCTCAGTCTGTCCTCATAGGAGAGGTGCTCCAGCCCTCTGCTCATCCTCGTGTGTTCTGTTCTTTGTTTTTACAGATTACCACTTGGTTTAAGAGTTTTATCTTCATTTCAGTTATGAGATGATTTTTTTTTTCAGTATATAAACATCTTAAACTAAGTTGCTTCAGTTCCCACACCTGTTTCTTTTGGGTTTTTTTAATGGAACTATGAGTTTGGAAGAGAGAAACAATGACCTAACTCAGGCACATCAATCAGTAACTTACTGATTTGTGAGCAAAGGAAAAGTACTTTCATCATTGGTGGTTGGCAGCAGGGAGGACTGGGTTTGGGTTTTGGCTCCTGGTTAACCACTGGTGCTGTTACATAAGCAAGGAGGGGGAGGGGAATCAAATTCTGAAAGAGCAACTTTAAATTGTGTAAAAATAATCAACACAACAAAACTGCTGCTTCTTCCAGCTGTAGACTTCGTGGCTTTCTAAGCTCCTATAGTAAAGAGATCTTGTACCTGCATACATATGACAGTATTTTCGCATCAACTGATTCCATAGGTTCAGAATGTTTAGAAAAGAGCAGCAAAAGCTCTTTGTCAGAATCTTTAGGGTATGTAGTATCACAGAATCAATCAACCAGGTTGGAAGAGACCTCAGAGATCATCAAGTCCAACCTATTACCTAATACCTAACACCTCATGACAACTAAACCATGGCTCCAAGTGCCACATCCAAGCCTTTTCTGAGCACCTCCAGGGACGGTGACTCCACCATCATATCCCAATGGCCAATTGCTCTTTCTGGGAAGAACTTTCTCCTCACCTCCAGCCTAAACCTCCCCTGGTGCAGCTTGAGACTGTGTCCTCTTGTTCTGGTGCTAGTTGCCAGGGAGAAGAGACCAATCCCCACCTGTCTACAACTCCTTTCAGGTACAAGTCTCAAGCTGGATGGAGAGGATGAGCAAAACTCTTTCCTAGTAACCCAGGTTCATCTGAGTTCAGCAGCAGTCTTTGCCTTTGCTTATTGCTGGAGGTTGGATTTATTGTATCCATAACATGTTAAAGACACTGTAGAACAGTTTGATTTATACAAATTGTTGCAGAGCTAGCAGATTTTTGGTTTTTACTGCAGGCAAGGGATTAGCTAATGACAATGTGCAGAGTTCTAGTGATTAGCTGGTTAGGGTGGGATGGGGATGGTCTTGATGGGAAGCGCTGTGCCTAGTCAGGGACCTTAGGCTGGTAATAGCACGTTGGGACTGCTTCATTAATGAAGATATTACTGAAGAGACAGCTGAATGTGGCTTGGTTTGAGTAATTTAATGTATGTGCATTTCTAGGTTAAAAGGAAGAAATTTAAGTTGGACAAGGACAATGGGCCTTCTTCTCCAGACAGGATGTTAACCGTGCCACACATCACTTACGACCACGTGGCGGAGGACAGGAAACCTGATTTCAGCTTCGATGCCTATGAAAATTCTGGTAAGAAATTGCATCATAAAATGCCAATAGCTGTAGTGGCTTCTCTGGGTGGCTTACACCCAGGTGCTCTTGATTATCTGTAGGAGACAGGATGGGGACAGAGCAGATTTGTGTCACTCTAAAGCAAGAATACTTCGCCTTTTGGCTGTGGTTTCTGGCTCGTCTGGATGAGATTCAGCCATTCCTTTACTGAGCATGCTCCGCTGCAGGCAAACTAAGATTGTTTGTCATTTCTGCCTGCCAGAACTGCCACTGTCTCTGAGGCTGGTGTATACATTTCCTAATACTCCAACTGGCTGAAAGTAGAGGGATGAGCTGTCAGCTTTTCCACATGAAATTTACCCAAGATGTGTTACTACTGTGCTTGTACCTCGCCCAAAAAGGATCGGCGCAGCTTGGCTGCCCTGGACATGGTCTGCTGTGTGAAACCATCACGTGCCCCTGCCATCTGCTCGGTGGAGTAGGCTGTGAATCAAATTCTAAAAGCAGAAGTACTTAAGATAAATGTGGGTCCATCTGCATTAACTGTCACTGTACAAAATGGTACAGTGTGAGGAAAAAGAAGCAAGCACTTTGATGGCCACCTTTATAATTAATAATAGCTCAAGTTCTAGTTGCTTTAGCTGTAATGAACTCCAAAATAACTCTGAATTTACAGTGTGGCTTTTTAACAAATGGACTTTTAGTAGAGCTTTTAATGTGCATTGGCCAAATGTTGGCAGCAAGAATGAGGCTTAAGTTTTAAAGTGTGTTTTACTGATTATAGATACCTGAAGTACTTGGGTTTTTTTTTTTCCTCCTCAAAAATTTGGCTGGCCTGATTAAACTCAATGACCTTTAAAAATAAGAGCAATGTGGGCTGGCAGCTGCACTCCTTGAATTCAGGCAGAAAGTCTCACCCTTCAGGTACTTTCTTGGGTGCACTTCTGTCTTGTCTTGTTCTGTCCCATCCATGCTTTTCCAGTCTTTCCTGACTTGTGTTAAGGAATGTTTGCCAATCCCATCTGGTGGTGGAAATGACATAGCTGTTAAAAGGTGGACAAGTACTAAGTTTAGTCTCTGTCTCAGGCTTTGAGTACAGATACCTTTCTTCAAAACAATTTGAATGGACAAATGTTTAGGGTTGTCAAGTCTCCCTTTTTAATCACTAAGCTTTGAAGTAGATCAGAGGTCTTGTGTGATTTTTCAGGCTCCCTTTTGCTACTGTCTCTTCAGAATCACTTGCTACTCTCCCTTCTATATCTTTCAATAAAAGGATTTGCCTTCATTTCTTCTGACACCTTTTTTCCCTCTTTTTGTTTTCCTATCTGTGCTCTGCTCTCTCTAAACTGTTACAAGTACACAGGACATAAAGGAATGTTAAAATGGCTTGGTAAGTTGAGGAGAATAATTCTGTCTGTGGCATGCCAGCTTCTGACAGTGCAATGTTTGCAGTGATGCTCACGTGTGTCCAGTGCCATATAGTTTCTAGGAAATCACACATGGAATCACAGAACCACCAAGGTTGGAAGAGACCTCAAAGATCATCAAGTCCAACCCATCACCACAGACCTCATGACTAAACCATGGCACCCAGTGCCACCTCCAATCCCCTCTTGAATATCTCCAGGCACGGTGACTCCACCACCTCCCTGGGCAGCACATTCCAATGGCTAACAACTCTCTCTGGGAAGAACTTTCTCCTCACCTCAAGCCTAAATCCTTTGCAGACAAGGAGATCTAGACCCCCCCCCCCCAAAAATGTGCATTTTCATACTTGTGATGACAGTTGCACTCGTTTACAGAACTGGACCACCTCTGGGTTTGTTTTCATAACAGAGAAATGGCTCATAGATGTATAACCAACAGAAAAAGATAATCTGCTTAATAAATAAAGTATAACTGATCCCACAGCTATCTGAGCATATAGCTGAACAAACAGCACATTTCTAAACAAATGGGTTGGGGTGGAAGGAAAAACAGCCAGTTTTGACCTCCAGTATTGTGCATTCTGAAACACCTGCATCTGTTCCTGCAAAAGTGCTCTCTGGATATTTGTGAGCAGATGGGGACCCATAAATTAAATAATTTATTTTACTGTTTGTCTGGGTTCTGTGATCACTTAAGCAGCCATGTAGTCCTGTGATGTTTCTAATGTGCTTGCTTAGGCACTTTCTTAACAATTGAGTGCTCCCCCAAGACTCTAGGATTAGAGCTAGGGTTGGGCAAAGAAACCTCTGTGACTTAGTGAGAGCACTGCAAGCCCCCTGTAAGTTTTCTGCTCTGCATCCAATACACAGCAGAGACTTCTTTTCAGTGACCAAGTGCAAGGATGCTGTGGCTTGGATTAAATGGTCTGAAAATACAAGGTTCAGTTTCTCCTCTGTACCCACATGGAACATTGGACAATTCAGGTGGTAAAATCACAACAAACAAATGAAATCTCCTTGGCTCCTCCTGACCAATCCTTGATTTGGCCATTTTTCAATTTCCACTTTTCTGCTGTGTTCCAAGCAGTGCATCTCTGCTGGCAGGGAGCGTGGTGGAACAAGCTCAGGAATACTCAAGGGCCATGAAGTCACCTGTTTCACATGGAAAAGGAATTACTTCATCCTGGGGAAACATTGGAAGAGCTTTGGCAGCTGCCATAGGTTCAGTTTCTCTTTCCTAGCCAGGCAGTGTGAGCTCAGTGGACCTGGGAGGCTACCTAACACTGTTCTCAGTGACTCAAAGAAATAAAGTGGAGAGAGTGTATTTGTGCTTAATGTGAATAGGATTAGCTACACAGCAACTGAAGCTGCCAGGGCAAAAGCTCAGAAACAAGAAATCAAGAACTGCAAGACTAGAGGATGCAAATTCAGCTGTGGTTAGGCTCTCAGAGAACCTCTGGTCACATCCATATGCTGCTTTCTCATGTTCACTATATTTCAGTTCACTTTTTGGGCTGCCTACTTATTTTTGAGTCTTCACACTCCTAATCTCCCACCTGGCTTGGTTACCTGTATCCTTGTGCAACCAGGTTGCCACCTCCTTTCCTTCCCTCCTTCCTCTTGGCATCATCAGCTCAGCAAGGACCCAAGAACCATGGCTGCAGTATGCCTAGCACTGGCAGAGGACTTGCAAAATGAGTGGTTTATAAGATTTAACTCCCAATACATTTAGCTTTTGATAGTTGTTTTCTTTCCCTCCACTCTTTCCATAAAAGCAAGGCAACAGTTCTGAACAACATCATTCTGTGCTGGTGAGGGAGTCCTCAAGCATTTCTTATTAAAATAGTTACTAAAATGATACTCAGAAGAAGTAAACAGAGCATTAAGGCTATGTTTTGCTGAGTCTCCTTCTCATTATTGACTCCTCTTGCTTGCCCAAACTTTTCCCCAGGAAATGCAGCTTAGGCAAGCACTTGGCTTAAGCAGTTGGTGAGCAGCTTCAAATGCTTCTTGTGAGATCACAGAATGATGACACTGTTTAGCTTGCAAAAGACCTTTGAAGGTCATGGTGTCTTCTCCCAGGCAAGCAGCATCAGGACAAGAGGACACAGTCTCAAACTGTGCCAGGGGAAGTTTAGGCTGGAGGTGAGGAGAAAGTTCTTCCCAGAGAGAGTTGTTAGCCATTGGAATGTGCTGCCCAGAGAGGTGGTGGAGTCACTGTCCCTGGAGGTGTTCAAGATGGGCTTGGATGTGGTACTTGGAGCCATGGTTTAGTAGTTATGAAGTCTTGGGTGACAGGTTGGACTTGATGATCTTTGAGGTCTTTTCCAACCTTATTGATTCTATGATTAAGTCCAGCTATTAACCCAGCACTGCCAGGTCACCACTAAACCATGTCCCTCAGCACCACATCTACATGGCTTCTAAGTCCTTCCAGGGATGGGAAATCCACCATTGCTCTGGGCAGCCTGTTGCAGGGCTCAGCAGCCCCAATGGGGGAAAAATTGTTCCTCATACACCAGGAGAGGTTTAGGTTGGATAACTTGAGGCTGCTTCACTGTCATATCACTTGTTACTAGGGAGAAGAGATTGACCTCCACCTGGCTCCAATGTCCTTTCAGGTAGTTGTAGTGAGTGGGAAAGTCTCTTTGGTGTGCTGGGCAGCCTCAAACATGGGTGTCAGAGCTGTTCTGTCCATCTGACAGCACTCAAATCTGGGCAAGAGTTAGCTACACCGTGAACTGGAGCAAGGGGGCCCTAAGCCATGTGAGGTAGCACACTTTGGAAAGGGGAACCCCAAAGTGGGGAAGGAAGGGGCAAACATACAGATTGCTGGGGCTGGTGTGTAGGGAGGAGTATCTTGCAGCAGGTGACAGTGCCATGAGGAATGGGTTTGAAGAGAGAGCAATGCCTCCTTAGTGGTGACTTAACATTCAGCTAACATGTAACACACACTAAATCTCCTTGGCTGCCTGTCTGGAACTTTTTGCTTTTTACATTTTGTTTTATTTTATTATTTCTTTCCCCCCTCACCCCCATCACCTCTCCTGACTGTCTTTATTTCATGTGCATCTTCACTCTAACTCAGATTGTCAGCGCTCCTGGCCCTCCTTTTCTGCAGACCAGCAGTCTTCCAGCGTCCCTTCCTCTCCAGGTAAAGCTCATAATATTTCACTGCTCCACCACCTTTATTAATTCCTTCCTTATTAATTCATTGCAATGCTCTGTCTGGAGTGGCCTGCTGTGGATGTTAAAGAAAGCACGGGCATGGCAGTAGAATTTCCAGCCTGGAAAGTTCTTCAGCTTGTGAAATTGCCAAATGTTTAAATAAATACACACCCCCCTCCCAAAAAAGGCACTTTCTGCAGAAGTGGTTTCTAAATGCATTGATTAAAACTCAGAGGTTTTTATTCTCATCAGAAATACTTTAAGGTGGTGGTTGTTGTGTTGTGTTGGTTGGTTGGGTTCTTTAGTTTTGTTGCTTTTAATCTGTGCTTGCAAAATAGGAAGTGTAGAAGGTTTTCTGACCTACACTAGTAGAATACCCTACTACCAGACAAACATCTGTAGAGAGGTCATGTTGTATACAAAGTTGTGATATGGGCAATACAGAAAACCCATCAGTAATTTCCTGTGATCATCTGCAAAACTCTTCACAGAATCACAGAGTGGTTTGGTTTGGAAGGGACCCCCAAAAGTCATAGTATGGTATAGTATAGTATAGTATAGTATAGTATAGTATAGTATAGTATAGTATAGCATAGTATCAGTCAGGGTTGGAAGGGACCACAAGGATCATCTAGTTCCAACCCCCCTGCCGTGGGCAGGGACACCCCACACTGGAGCAGGCTGGCCAGAGCCTCATCCAGCCTGGGCTTAAACACCTCCAGGGACGGGGCCTCAGCCACCTCCCTGCACAACCCATTCCAGGGCTTCACCACTCTCATGGGGAAGAACTTTCTTCTCACGTCCAGCCTGAATCTCCCCACCTCCAGCTTCATTCCATTCCCCCTAGTCCTATCACTACCTGAGATCCTGCGAAGTCCCTCCCCAACCTTCTTGAAGTCCCTCCCCAGCCTTCTTGAAGCCCCCTTCAGATACTGGAAGCTGAAAGACTAAGTAGAGATACAATTAGGACCTGGCCTTGTCGTTGTCATTAGGTGAGGGGTTTGGAATGCAGCCCTATGAGGAGAGGCTGAGGGAGCTGGGGTTGCTTACCCTGCAGAGGAGGAGGCTCAGAGTAGACCTTCTTGCTCTCTAAAATTACCTGAAAGGAGGTTGTAGCCAGGTGGGTCTGGTCTCTTCTTCCAGACAACCAGCACTAGAACAAGAGGGCACAGTCTCAAGCTGTGCCAGGAGATGTTTAGGCTGGACGTTACAAGAAATTCTTCACAGGGAGATAGATTGGCCATTGGAATGTGCTGCCCAGGGAGGTGGTGGAGTCACCATCCCTGGAGGTGTTTAAAAAGAGCCTGGATGAGGCACTTGGTGCCATGGTTTAGTTGATTAGATGGTTTTGGGTGATAGGTTGGACTTGATGATCTCAGAGGTCTTTTCCAACCTGGTTTGATTCTGTATTCTGAATTGCTCTCACACACTGTTGCTGCAGATGGGTTGTCCCCGAGTATTGTACAGTAAGTTTTATAGTGCATGAAGCAGCCCATGCTATAGATACTCTACATTTTATTGTAGGAGGAGTATGAAGGGGGAAAAGAGAAGAAAAAAAAAAAAAGCTTTAAGTCTTCATCAGAAGTTGAAATTCTTTGGGTAGAAGAAGATCTAAAGCTTCGCTTTTCTTGACCTCTGCCTTGCATGCAATTTTTTGGTAGCAACTTCTGTTTTCAATATTCTGTGAAAACAGAGAGTATTTCAGAGGTCCCAACAAGTAGCAGACCTCTCTTGACAAAGCCCAGTGCTGTTGCTTTAACTGTTATCTGTATGTTTCCTCACAGTGAAAAAAAGCCCCACCTTTTTAGATGTGAACACAGGACCCTTCATCAGGACCAACAGCTTTGCCGATGAGCTTGACCTGGAGGGTGAGACGCTGCTGACCCCAATAACTCACATCTCACAGTAAGTCAAGGCTATTGGATTGTGTGGTAGTTGACTTAGACAAGAGAAGCCAGTTCAGGTGGGAGGAGCTGAAACGAGGAGATGATAGGGGCTATCTCAGCTATTTGCCTCAAACCCTTTTTACCTTGAAGTCGGTGTACACCCTTCTGAGTGCCAGTAAATCTTCAGCTTGACCCAAAGCAAAGTTCACTTGGCTGTGACACAAGGCTTTAGTTTTGAGCTAACGTCTCTGGGCAGCTGGTGGTTGATAGCCTCAAGATTTCCACACGGAGACAGTGTGTGGGAGTTGTTGCCTGGTGAGAATTATGTTGCTCCCTCCACCATTTTCCAGTGGAATACCTGTGAAGTGCAAAGATTGAAATACTACTTCTGTAATCCCAGCCCTTCCACTTCAGCAGCACCTTCTCTAATGGTCAGAGGATTGTCTGTGCTGGAAGCAAGGATCTGTGCTGATCTTTAGTGCTGCTTTATGGTATATAAAAATGATCTGAATTAGGCCTGTCATTTTGGCTTTGCTGAGGGGTTGTGGGTTGGTTTGGTTTTTTTTTCCCTGATAAAAGGAAAATCTTCCACATCTTTTATGCTAAATTTTTGTCTCCAGGTTCTCAGATCGTTCTGAAACACTGAGAATTGCTAAAGATTTCTGTTCAAATGGCTTTTAAAGAGCAAACCCTTCTGTCATTGTTTAATGCAAGCTCCTGATAAATGCTCGTTATCTACCATGAAAATTCTTGGCATGCTTGTATTTCTGAGGCACAAAATGCACAGAAGTGCCTGCTGCCGATTTTCAGGCCTCCTTCCTAGGCAGCATAAAGAGCAGAGAAGCACAAATGTGCTTCTATGTAGCCACTTCAGGAGGGTGTTTTCAACAGAAGTAGGATTGAGGGGAGTCTTCCCCAGCTACAAACAAAAAGACTTGCATTTTCAGGTGGGTCACCTAAACTGACACACATTTGTAGGCAGAGGATTTAAGAGACTTGTATTCTGGAAGATTTCTTAGTGCTACAGGCAGGAGGAGGAAGTCATAAATTTCCTCAAGCCTCAGACAAGAACAACGGAGCAGCAAAACCTGATCTAGAAGCTTCCTTTGTGTAGCTGTTTTTAAACCTTAATTTACCACAACACTGCAGGACTTCTCTTAAGAGAAATAAGCTTTGTGCTTGGAGGTTTTGTTGTCCTTTTTGGGGTTGGGAACGATTTGGTTATTTCTCATTGTCACCTTCATTGTTGCACTTCAGATAAGGTGCTCCATCCCTCTGAAGTCCAACTTGTGTAGCAGTTGTTATCTTTGCTTTCTGTTAAGTACTTGTGGGAGACCTTGAGGATATAGGTAATGTGTATCAGGTGAAGGCCAGGACCAAATGAGCATCTTCACCCTTTAGTAACTTATATATTTCTAAGTTCTTTGTTCTAAGTTGTGTTGAACTCTCCCTAGATTGCTGTAGACCATGAGTGATGGGATGACACAGAAATTTCCCTGTATGAAATGAACTGAGTCTCTGCTAGGGTGGAAGAAAATGGAAGTCATCTCTTTCAAGACTCTGAATTTAGATTCAAAAACTGGATAAATAGAATTAAATGCAAAATGAGATCAAATGTGAACTCAAAGATGTCTCTTTGAAGCACAGGTGCCCAAATGTTGTAGGGCCTGCATTTACTTTGCGTGCAGTTTCTTACACAGCCTGAAACGATGCCTGACCAGCCTTACAGATACAGGGGTTTGGCTAAAACTTAGTGTAAACCCTGTGTTTTGTAATGTCAGGTAACAGATACTCCAAACTAGTTTGAAATTAAAGATATCCCAGTGTTGTTTGTGCTCTTGGGTTGTGTATGCTGCTTGCATTTGAGGTAGCTGGAAGGCAAGGTGCTGGGCAAGTTTCACTGGGTGCCCACGAAGCTGGATGCTGGAGACTGGTCAATTTCCATGAATTATTTAGGCAAATATTTCTTTTTCATGCTTCATTTCCGAGTCCTAGGGAGTAAATATTGATGAGCTGGTTGCACATGTTACTAGGACCTGCATGCTAGATGTGTGGGAAGAGAATTGAGGATCCAATTTGGGCTTGTGCAATAGATATATCTCTGTGCAAAGTTGCTGCCTCCATGTTCTGTGTCATGGAAGTGGATAGTCATTGCAGGGCCATGTCTATGTGTGCTTTTAACTCAAGCCTGAAAGTTGTGCTGTGCCTGAGAGAATCAAGGCTGAATTATCTTGTTCTGATGTCCCTACTTGTGAAGCATTCTTGTATTGTCCCCTTAAAGCCATCACATCTACAGTGTGATTGCTCTGGATTCGTTGGTAAGGAAATGAGCAGCCATGTACAAGTCTGAACCCAAGTACTTCACAAATGTACTGCATCAGCTATGAAAACAAATTCATATGGAAAAAGTCAAATTTGCAAATATATCTAGTTTCAGGTCTTAAAAGCAGTTTATACTCTATCAGAGGAACAGAAGCATGAAGACAGTTTAAGAAGTGGAAACATAATGTAAAACACTTGATGTAAGGATGGTTGGATTTGGGCTTCATAGAACCTCTTTCCTGGCCAACTGTATGTTTATTGCAACATCTGAATTGGCTTATCCATAAACCACAGAGAGGTGACTCCAGAATAAACATTAATTTTTGTAAGTCATAAATAACTGAGTAAATATTACAGTTAATTGGTGACATCCAGCTGGAAAACGACTTTTAGCTGACAGTATGAAAAACATTTCCCTTTTGAGAGGTTATGTAGATCTGGCAGAAGTGTGGGTACCTCCCATGCTACTGGCAGGCAGACACTTGGCATCCTTGTGGCATTAAAAAACCAATGAGGCTAAGTTTGTTTCCTCACTCACATTAGGTCATGGAAAGGAGATGCCATCTTTCAGCCCTTATGACAAAGGGCTTCAGGCTTCTAGGCCTGGAGTCTCCTTTAAGTTGTGCTTCAGTGCCGTGCTTCTTTATGCAAACAATTATTCTCTTTTTGTCAATGTCAATTTCAGTCTCTGAAGAGGGCCTGCAGGAAAGCTGGGGAAGGGCTGTTTCAAAGGGCTTGTAGTGATAGGATCACAGAATCACAGAGTTTCAGGGGCTGGAAGGGACCTCGAAAGATCATCTCATCCAAACCCCCTGCCAGAGCAGGATCACCTACACCAGATTACACAGTGTGGGGGACTGTGTCCCCCAGACTGAATGATTGAAGATGAGAAACTGCAAGGAGAGATGAAATGGGAGCCACCTGTTGATGGCTTAACAAGTAGCTCCAATAGATGAGATAAGGGTCAGCTGTGCTACCCTAATAAGTATCGCCAGCCACTAAGAGAAGGAGGTCGATTAACCACACCCCTGCAGCCACTCCAAGGGGAGAGCAATGAATGTGAGCTGCCATGAAGGCAGTCGTCAGTCTCAGGGGCTTGCTGCTGCAGGTAGGAGCTCTTGACCTGGGCGCTCCAAACCTCCCTGCTTGAATTCCACCCTCATCGCTGTGGGTGCCTCCCGAAACCCTACCACGACAACACAGGAACACATCCAGGTGGGTTTTGAATATCTCCAGGGAGGGAGATGGCCACAACCCCTCTGGGCAGCCTTTTCCAGGGCTCTGTCACCCTCACAGTGAGAAAGTTTTTCCTCATATTTACGTGAAACTTCCTATGCCTCAACTTCCACCTCTTGCCCCTTGTGCTGTCATTGGGCACCACCAAGAAAGTCCTGGCTCCATCCTCTTGGGACTCACCCTTTACATATTTATAAATATTGCTGAGGTCACCTCTCAGTCTCCTCTTCTCTAAGCTACAGAGCCCCAGCTCCCTCAGTCTCTCCTCGTATGGAAGACGTTCCATTCCCCTAATAATCCTCGTGGCTCTGCGCTGGGATGAGGGGGTGATGGTTTGAAACAGGAACAGGGTAGGTTTGAGTTGGACATAAGGAGGGAGCTCTTTACAATGAGTGGTAAAATACTGGAGCAGGTTGCCCAGGGATGTGGTTGAGGCCCCATCCCTGGAGACATTCAAGATCAGACTTGGTGTGGCCCTGGGCAGCCTGATCTGATTGGAGGTGTCCCTGCTGTCTGCAGGAAGGCTGGATAAGATGGCCTTTCCAACCTGATGCAATCTGTGAATCTGAATGTAGGTACATGTTGCCAGTGCATTTAATAGGGCTGGTTTTGTGTCTAATGAAAAAATGCAGGTGTGGGGTGTTTTGCTGGGCATGCTTCTGGCTGTATTTTAAATCTGTTTTGAAGGAAATATTTGTGTTAAATGTATTTCTGTGGGGTTAGAGATGGGAAATCTTTCCCGTGGAAAGATTACTGTAGCAGTTAATTGTTTGTCACTGCCACTTTGAGGAAATAAAAATAACAATGGAAGCACTTTTGAGACCTGATGTTCAAAGAGGAAAGCGATTAAAGTACGGTAGGGAAAACCCCAGGTTTGGGCAGCTGCCTGCAGAAACACAGAATGAGGTAGCAGTGCATGGAAGAGTGACTGCGCTTCTGTGTGAGAAGTCAGAAGGTGCAGGGAAGCAGAAGCTGCAGATGCAAGCAGAGCAATCTGTAATTAGCTGGTCTGGGTCTCACCTGTCTGGGCTGTAGCAACTTGAAGGGTGCAGTAGAGAGTGTGGTGTGTGAGGAAGCCTTGGCTCTCCAGGGGTTTGTTTACTGGTGGTTGTGGTCTGTTCTGCTGCGAAAGTGAAATGGGAAACTGGATGGGAGCAATGGCACACCTCTCCTTTGGACTTCTTGCTGTTCTTTCTCTCCCCTGTGTTCCTTGTTGTCTCCTTTGCCCTGTTTCACTTCATTGCATCTTTGGTTCTTTTTGCATTTTAAAACAGTGGAAATTTGATGCTGCCTGTAGCTGAGCCTCGGCTCCCCAGGGGTTCTTTCCCTGTGTTCATGATTGTTTCATTTCAGCACCTTTTTGAACTTCACATTTGGCATTAGCTGAAGGAGCAAAAGAAGTCAACCGAGCTTCTGACTGTACAAATAGGGGGAAGAGGGAGAAATGGATGGAATTGAGCTGAAAAGGGGACATAAGAGAATAATGAAGAGCTCTAATATATCTTTATATAAATATTTCTCATCTCTTTAAAGACCTTTAAAAAGAGCTCTGGGTTCTCCACGGCATCAGAAATGCTCCTGAGTCCAAAATAAGTCTGTGCCATTATTTCTGCAGTTCCCCATTCTCCTTGATCAGCAGTTCTTTACACAGTGCTTTGTTTAATCAGTTCCAGTGTGTACATTCTGGGTATTCCTTACTGCTTCTTAGTGAGTCACTTTTTAGAGAAACACCATCTCTTAAGGTATTGTAATGTTAGTGCAGGAATAGAAGCAGAACTCCAAGGCCATCTCTGGATTTAAACTCTTTATCTGCAAAAAGCAGCTCAAATGTTCTCAAAGTTTAAAGAGCCTATGGAGCCTTCTCAAACAGCTTTATACCTAGTTCTGTCACCTTGGGTATCTCACCAAAAGTATCATAGTATCAGTCAGGGTTGGAAGGGACCACAAGGATCATCCAGTTCCAACCCCCCTGCCATGGGCAGGGACACCCCACACTAGATCAGGCTGGCCAGAGCCTCATCCAGCCTGGGCTTAAACACTTCCAGGGACGGGGCCTCAACCACCTCCCTGGATAACCCATTCCAGGGCTTCACCACTCTCATGGTGAAGAACTTCCTCCTCACCTCCAGCCTGAATCTCCCCACCTCCAGCTTCATTCCATTCCCCCTAGTCCTATCACTCCCTGAGAGCCTGAGCAGTCCCTCCCCAGCCTTCTTGTAGCCCCCTTCAGATACTGGAAGGCCACAGTGAGGTCACCTCGGAGCTGCCTTTTCTCCAGACTGAACAGCCCCAACTCTTTCAGTCTGTCCTCACAGGAGAGGTGCTCCAGCCCTCTGATCATCCTCATGGCCCTTCTCTGGACACGCTCCAGTATGTCCATATCCCTCTTGTGATAGGGGCTCCAGAACTGGAGGCAGTACTCCAGGTGGGGTCTCACCAGGGCTGAGTAGAGGGGGAGAATCCCCTCCCTTGACCTGCTGGCCACACTTCTCCTGATGCAGCCCTAGATCTGATTGGCTTTCCAATCAGGGTTCCAAAAGGGTTCGTGAAGCAATATTTTGCTCTGACTATGCAGATTGCTGGCACAATTCTTGGTCTTTAAGCTGTGAGTGTGGCATTACTTCATATGCATCCTTCTCTCTAATTTGTTTTGAAAGAATTACTGTGGATCCAGCTGGCTCCAGGGAATGTATTTCTTGCTGAAAGCAAACATTTGTGATCCTTTTATTGTCTATATGGTCTAACTAACAATAATTCTTGATGTTTCAATGTGTCTTCCCCACGTGCTTTGTGTACCTCTTTATTGAGGTGATGAAAATATATTTAATTAGTTAAAGATTTGTTTTGTCAGTGTAGAGGGCTGAAATAATTGTTCAGTGGAGGCTTTCTTGCAGTGGCACACTGCTGTGATCTTAGATTGAATACAGTTGGCTCAGACTAAAAAAAACCCATGAGATTAAAACCAAAAAGCCCTTTTTTTCCCCCTTGTTAAGTATATTTCCACCTGAAAAAAAAATGCTGTGCTGTGACATCAGCTTTATCTTTATCTCCATCAGCGTCCCAGGTGTGGTGGAGAGAGGGATTGCATTGGGAGGAAATGGGAAGCTCCAGTGGTGGAGGTGTCTTAAAACTCAGCCTTTCTTTGTTAAGCAGCATGATAGATGGAGTAATTACATTTAGTGCTTGTTAATAATTTCCAGGTTAAGAGGAATGGATAACAGATGGATCCGAGTGATTGAAATGAATGCTCTTGAACACTTTGACATGTAATTGAAATAATCAACAGAAAGTGCTGGTAAACTCCAAGTGCAGTGTCCATGGTGCTGCAGTTACCACTGGCTTTTTCTTGGCAATGATATTTTTCTTTCTTTCTTTCTTTAAGTTTTTTATGAAGTGCACTGTGTTTGGTTTAATTACCACCATATAAGCTGCTGGCGTGAGGTATCACGCCAGTATCTGAAGGGGGCCTACAAGAAGGCTGGGGAGGGACTTTTCAGACTATCAGGGAGTGATAGGACTAGGGGGAATGGGATGAAGCTGGAGGTGGGGAGATTCAGGCTGGACATGAGGAGGAAGTTCTTCACCGTGAGGGTGGTGAAGGCCTGGAATGGGTTGTCCAGGGAGGTGGTTGAGGCCCTGTCCCTGGGAGGTGTTTAAGACCAGGCTGGACGAGGCTCTGTCCAGCCCGATCTAGGGTAGAGTGTCCCTGCCCATGGCAGGGGGGTTGGAACTAGATGATCCTTGTGGTCCCTTCCAACCCTAACTGAAACTATGAAACTATGAAATCACTGCCTTACCTGGAGCAAACGGTGCTGAATGTGCTTCATAGCTGTCTCTTTTCTGTTGGGTTGCAAGTGAGCGGAGTCCCGTTTGCTTTGATTTGCTAGCTCATATTTAAATGATTCCTGCTTTTATCATCCTCTTCTGCACCAAAAAGACCCTCTGAAGTCTAGGCAAATATTTCCTTTTTCACTCTGGAGTGGCCAGCTGTAACGGCTGACTTCTGCAGGCGCAAGGATTCTCTGTGAAACACTGCTAACGTTATTTCAACCCTGATTTGGCTGGGGTCCATTTTATCATTAATGGCAGGAGAGCAGTAGCAATGGAACTGCATGTGAGAACATGCTTGAGTTAAGACCAGAGCTTAACATTCAAACATCAATGGTTCCTGTGCTGTTATTCCTGTCCTATCCCTTAACTCAGAGTATTTGCTGTGTGCTGGGCAGCATCCCCTCTTCATTCAGCACATTTCAGTATGCCATCAAACTCTCTGACAAACGTTGCCTGTAATCTCTGCTGATTTAATAGCTTGCTAAAGAAGGGAGGTCTGTTTCTCGTGAGTTATCCCCTTTGGTATGGAAAAGCATCATCTCCTGTGCTTTCCTTATAAAATTCACCATAAATTTGGCCATACAAAACAGCTCTGGAACTCTGGATGTGTCAGCAATTTAATTATTCTCATCTATTGACCTACTGTGTGCCACTTGAGGAGTGTCCCCAAACCTGGTTTGACGAGCAAACAGGGAAGTTCCCTTTTCAGAAGGAAACTCCAGAGAGACACTGTAATGATTCCAGTGTCATCTTCCATTCTGGTTTCTCACTGCAGCTTTCACAGGAGAGGAGAACCACCATCATAATCCAGTCCTACATATGATTAATCCCTTAAGTAAGCAATGATCAATGCAGCATAGTTATCAAAAAGCACTCAAAGTGTCTTTATTTAAAGAAATTACTTGTTTGCTACTTAGTCCCAGTTTTAGGTGGCTGCAAAGCTTGTCTGCAGCTCATAGCTAGGTGGTTGATGTAGAACAGGACATCAGCAAGCTTGTCTCTTAAATGTTGAATGGAAACGTGTATTGCAGGATGTTCATCCTGCTTTATAAGAACTTTTTGTATTGTATTTAGGTGGGTTGGATTGGTTGATGGGTTGGACACGATGATCTTGAAGGTCTCTTCCAACGTGGTGGTGTATTGTATTGTTGTGATTTCTGGCTTATGGGTACTGATACTAGCTAGAACCCCACCAAAACAGCCGTGGCATACCCACTGTAGCACTGCACTCATAGTACCAGTGTGGTGCATTTCTGTGTGAAACTCTCCTTGTGCAGCATCCCTGCAAAATCTTCTCTGCACCTGAGGACTGCTGCAGCCACTGCTGTGCTGAGACAGATGTGATTCCTTGTTTCCAGGTGCTATTGCTCCTATCTGTCTCTATACATTTAATCTGTCATCCCATGCCTAGACTGGAAGCCCTTTGAGTTGGGCACTGTTGTTGTTCTGTGTTTGTACAGTGTCTGACAGGTGGGATCCCAGCACACGAACTGTTTCTGTGTTCTGCACACAATGTCTGCTACAGAGCTGGGTAAAGGTGGACTGATACAGGCTGTTACTGATAATCTTCAGTTTTATAGATGGATTACCTGAAATGAGCTGAAGACTCGGGCAGATCTTCACGGTGTCTGATTTCACCCTCACCGCTGCAGGAACCGAGCTGCTGCCGACAGCACAATGAGTAATGTGGCCACCATCTGTGCCAAGTGGTTACTCTTTTATCTTCAGGGAGAATTTCTTGTGTGCTGTGGTGGGTGGTTGTTTTTGCCCTAGATTAGATAGAGTGTGTAGTTTACATCTATAGATCTGAAGACCAGAAGGGATAATTAGATCATCTCCTTTGATCTCGTGACAGACAGGCTGTAGCTCTGTGTCAAGTTGAATGCAGCGTTGCTGGGCTGTGTTAGCAAAAACACAATAAAAGACTTTTATTTCACAAACTTAGGGAGGTGAACAGGTGAAAAATTCAGACAGGAACCTACAGTTTACAGTTTCATTGTTCCTTTTATTTTATTTCATCTATCTATTTATTGGAGAGGGAAGGGCTATGATATCCTGGTGCTGTTTGTTAGAAGGTAGTGCTTGACAAATATGGTCTGTGTTACAGTTTATGAGCCTATGTAAAATAACATTCTCATGATCTTTTCTCACTTAGTACAGATTGTCACTGATGTATTCAAGTACAGTGTGGAATTAGGCCTTGGCTATTTAATGTAACTGACACAGTATAAAAGTAACGTTGACTTTTCGTAGTGTACAAACATCTAGGCAGAGGCTAAGATAGCTTAGCTATTTCTTTTGTGTTGCAGATGAACGATGCATTCCTTGGTCTCCAAGTGCTGGTTTACATCTTGATTGATGTTCACTAATTAAAGCAGACTCCAGCTGCTGAGTGATTCAGAAGTACAGGGCTCCTATGCTGTAAAAACAACAAGCAACTCCCCACTTACTAACTTTTATCATTGTTTGCTTTGGGCACCGTGCAGAATAATAAGTGCAAAAGCTTTTTTGGGGGGGAAGGGGAGACAATAAAAATGTCCCACTTTTACCTAGCATTAAAACCCCCTCATATTTATGAACACCCAGAATTAAAATTCAAAGCATTAATAAGCATTTTCTTTCTGTTATGAGGATGGAGGATGGCTTTAGTTTTTGTTTAGATGTGGCAGATATCCTAAAAGAAGTTGAAGTCGTTTATAATGTGAGTGCTGCTTCTACTGGGGGTTATTTCTTATCTGGTTTATTGGCTGAACTTCTGTTTAGTGGTTTCTTAATTCTATGAGAAATAATAGCAAAATATTATTTGTGACCTTGTAAAGTTTAATCTTTATAAATAGCAGTTAAAGTAGCAGCCCTCAAAATCTCTGGGCAGCATCACAGAATGTTAGGGCTAGGAAGGGACCTTGAAAGAGCATCCAGTCCAACTCCCCCTGCCAGGGCAGGATCACCTAAAGCAGGTCACACAGGAACACGTCCAGGCAGGCTCTGAATGTCTCCAGAGAAGGAGACTCCACAACCTCTCTGGGCAGCCTGTTGCAGGGCTCTGGCACCCTCACAGTGAAAGAGTTTTTCCTTAGGTTCACATGGCACCTTCTCTGCTCCAGCTTGCACCCGTTGCTCCTGTACTTCTCTGAAAACTCTTTCACAGCATTGAGACATTAAAGAGTTTTTTCCTGCAGCTGCTCTTTCTGACCTCTAGTCATAATCTTTTTCTGAAGCCAGTCAAGTATCCTTAACATGCTACTGATGCAGCAAAGCCTCTGCAGTGGAAGGTTTTGTCTGAAACCTTTGCCAGCTCCAAGGCAGAGCTGTGAGGTGAGGAGCTCTGTGTGTCACCTTGGATACCTGGCCTTGAGAGAGAGCTGTTGGGAGGCTCTCTCTCAACAGAGAGGTCATGGAGCTGCTGCCTGTCTTTGTGTGACTGAAAATAGTTGTGATTTCACTCCTTGTCTCAGGGATCTCCTGTCATTGCCATTTTCAGAAGTGTATGTTTTGTTTTACTCACTGCAGGAAGTTAAAACTGGGGAAAGCTGAAGTGTTTTCATTGTCTTGTGGAGAAAACCTTAACTACCTCACAGTGGTTGTCAGTTTGCTAGGGAGCTAAAGCTAACAGCTGACCTGTTGCTCATGGTTGTGTTTCAGTCTGTTTTTCTCAGGTTCCTGTATCACACCCATTTCCGTGGTTACTGAGTGTCTCTTGGGATAAAAGTCAACACAGAAGCGAGTCATTGCTATGTCCTCTTACATCTCTACCTCTCTCTTTCCCAAGATGTTGTGGTTTGTCCCCAAAGTGATGTGTCTGTGTTGGGTTTTCTCCCTTTTTCTCTGCATGTGAAAGACATGAATAAAATGTCAGAAGGCAAATGGATCAGAAAGTGGTAACTGTTTCACCAGTCTGTCTTCATGTCCTTTGTCCAGGGACCTTACCCACAGCCAAGTCCCATCTTCTGTGCAGCCAAGGGTTGCTGGAACAGACAGCATAGAATGCTTTGGGTTGAAGGGGAAAAGGTCACCTAGTCCACAGAATCAGTAATGCAGGGGAAGCAAGAAGTCAGGAGCACAATTAAACAGATGTTCTAAAACTTCATCCATGTTCTAGCTGTGATCAATACACTAAAAAGTTGAAGGGCCAGTAATTAGTCTTCTTATTCTTGGAATACCTCCAAATGTGTGGGCTTTGGGAGAAATGTCTTGATTCAGAAGGCAAGGTGAAGATGCACCTAAAAGCTTTGTGCTGGAGGATTTGCACTGCGCTGGCTGGTGTCTGTGGAGCCTGTGCTGAGCACTGTGGGCTGTACAAGAAGCAGCTGTGTTTGAGCCATAAAATGGCTGCTGGGATAATAAATAATGGAGGGATGCAACCACAGTGTATGTGTTCTTCAAGTGAATTTAGGAAGTGTTCTCAGTCCATCTGCTTTTTATTTTAGAAACCTAATCCAGTCCTGTCTATGCACAAGTCTCAGATATTAATTTGGAATGTGTTTTATCCACACCCTTTGTGGCACTCTAGAATCTTGATCTTTTGAATATATATATACACACACACACACATTTGTATGTATGTATGTATTCCATTTAAAAAAGGGTATTTGCAGTATTATTTGTTCTTTTTTTTAGGCCACCCACACAGGGGCACCTGCCAGGGCTTCAGGGGTACTTCCTTTATTCTACAGGACTCTGAGGCTTTTTGGAACTGTCTGTGCTGTCTCCCATCCATTCATCATTATTACATCTTAATGTGGGTCTCAGGTTTGCTAAATGATGGCAAATCGCTTCCAGATTGAAGCACATGAATAATTGAAAGTCACTGTGTGCTGCAAACAGCAGGATCAGATTATTAGAGCTCTTAATTGTCTTGGTCTGAAGACTTTTGGTCTTTTACTGTAAATTATGAGCTGGCAAATAATGTGTCCTATAGGTCTTGCAGCATTACCACCAATGCCGTGTTTGAGACACGGTAGTCTAGGAGCTCTCTCTCTTTTCTGAGGGGAGTACAGTTTAGAGGTATGAACTTCTCAAAATCTCTTCAATATAAATCATGCCTAATGGAGCTGTAAGCATTAGAGCTTGCAGATCCCTTGAGAGAAGAATGAATTATTAGGAATAGTTGGATGGCAGGAGCCTGTCATTTGTTAATGACTTTGTTTGCAAGGTGTCCCTTGTGTCAGAACTGAAAGAGGGGGGAAAAAAGAAGAGAGAGAAAGGAAAGGGGGAAAATCTAAAAGCAAGCCTAGAGTCTGAAGTCTGGGTATACTCACTCAGTTGCAAGCTTTTGAGTTCAGTTCCTCTCTGATTAAGCAGGACATTTGCACAGAATGTAGAACATGCATTAGAGAATCAAGGTTGATTGCTATGCTGTGGTGGAGAATGCATTCAAAGTGCTTGTGGCAGCAGTGACAGACCTAGCACAGAGACTGAATAGAGATAAGGATCCAGTTTTGATAGCAGGAGAGCAAACTGAGTTGGAAAGCTCTGCCTTAATTACTGGCTTAGTCTTGTCCCATCTGTACTCACTCATTGAAAGGCTAGAGAATTCCAAATGCCCAAATGAATTTTGGAGAGGAAGGGGACAAGTCTTAGAGACACTGCAGTGCAGCAGATGGGTTGTGGGAGACGGGGAGAAGAGGAAATGGAGTAATTGAAGGATGTAAGCTTCAGTGAGCAGGAAGGATAGTTGTATTAGCAGTGACAGAAGAAGGAAATGAGCTGAGGATATGGGAAAAAAGTTGGCTGATCTTGGTGATACCATCAAACACTTTTGTGCTTGGAAGTGATGCCTTTAAATCTGTTGGTGCCTTTCAGAGACTTGGATTATTAGAGGTGGCTTGATAGCTGCACATTTTTCAGGTATTAAATTTGTGTTGCTGCATTCCAGACACTTTGATACTTGGCACATGTCTAGGAGCTATGTGGATCTATGTGCAGAAGCAGCAACCTTCATCAAATTATCTTTTCCCCACTCTACATTTCTATCCAACAGCTTCCAGTTTCCTGATGTGGAACTGTGTGATCTGCTGTGAACAATAATGATCCTTTAGAATATGCTGCTTGTTCCCATCAGTTCAGCTCCTTCATTATCTGCTTCATTTCACTTCAGCACTTTTTCCCCTTGGTGTTTTCCATTTCCAAAGTTCAGTGGAATGCCTTGGCCCAGCATTTCTCCTCACATCAGAGCTTCATCCTGTCTCCTAACTTCTGTGTGGAGAAGACATTGGAGTCCTGCAGATAGGAAATGATTTCTTCTGTTGGCCTTGCCTGCTGTTGCTACTGACTAGTGTTTGTGCTCACACAGGGCATGTGCCAGTAGGACTGAGGGATGCTGCTTCCTAGGAAGAAAGGTGTGGGGGTTCCTGATGACTCCACAAACCATAGAGAGCACTAAGGGAAAGCTGCAGGGGAGCCCTGTGGGCTGAAGCCAGTGCTGAAGACTAAAAGGCAAGGATTCTGCTAGTTTGGATAGGAACTCTTAAAACAGTGCTTTTTGGTTTAGCTGGGCCAAAACTGATCAATGAGTGAAATGGGCAAAAATGGGACTTCTTCTGTGCCTGTATCATGGCCTAGGTTTTTGAGGGGGAAAAGTTCTTGTTCAGTCTTTTGACTTACTTTTTCTGCTGCTTTTCAAAGATAAGGTTCCTTGGCCAGACAGCCTCTCTTTTCTATTTATTCATTTGCATTTCCTTCCCCCTAGTCATAAAGGCAGACAGTTCTCTCCTTGGTTCTTGATAGCAAACATCTAGTCTAGCTCTGACCGCCTGCCATCTGCCAGCGTCATTGACAGGCTCTCCCTCCCTTGGCTTTGAAAAAAAAACAAAACAAAACACCAAAAACTAAAGAGAACAAAAAAATTGCATGAAAACCTGTCCATGTTTCTTTAATGACATTGCTCTCCTGTCTGGCCTGAGTCCAGAGCCTTGGTTAGCCCTTCACAGGTGCCACACACTGCTGCCTGCATAAACCCCACAGACCCATCTCGACCTCTTCTTCCAAAGGACAGATCACAATGTTTTGTAAACGTATTTCAACTAATTTCTACGTTTCCAAACACAGGTATAGTGTGTTAATATATGTAAATCAGGCATGGAATCAAATGCTCCTTAGAAAAATATTCCAGCCTCTGTGAATCCCTCACAACTAGCAGGCTGAATGTGTTATGTTTGAGCTAATCATTCTAAATGCAAGCATATATCCTGCCGATGCCTGTGTGCCCACCTGGACCTCTGATGTCCTTTGTGGGTATTCCCCCTAGGAATAGTGTGGCACATGTTGATGTAGGCATCTGTGTCCAGAGCTACCTAGTGGATTCTGCTGTATATCTGACCTGAACTGAGCTAACAGTCTTGCTGTATGATTTCATATAATTAACTTTCCAGCTGACCTACAAGATAAAAAACCAACACAAAACCAAGCTTAAAAAAGCCCCAAGAAATGATCTAAAGAAGCCAGCCTTGAGAGTGCAGCAGCTTTTGCCTTTTTTTGTCTGGGTTTTGTTGTTGAGTAACCTGTCAGTGGTTTAGGATTATATCACTTTGGAAGCCTGTGTTGCTGGTTTCCAAACTGCTTTCTGTCACCCATACCTTACATTGTGTTTTGTCATCGTTTCAAGAACGGTGGAGCTCCAGTTTCACAGTGAGGAAACTCGATTAATCAGGGGTTGTTTTTCCACATTAAGAGAAGTAAGAGAGAGATGTGAGGAAACCCCCCCCCCCCCCCCAACCCAAGGAAGAGGATCTAGTTTGACACAAGGGGGCACTCATGTTATATATGAAATTGTGCCTACTTCTGAGTTACTCAACCATGGGTTAATAGTCAACTGGATGACAAAAATCAGTGTTGTAGGGTGGCAGAAGTGCAGCCTTTGTATTTCAGTAGGATTCACTGCTGCTGCAAGTAGAATGATTGCCAGAGCTGTAAGAAAGATTTATTTGTAATGCTTTTTTAAGGAAAAAACAATTGTGTGTGTATGATAAACTGTTTGGTTCTTAAAGGTTAAATATATATATATATGTAGGTATGTAGATGATAATGTAAGTGTTAGGGGAGATGACTGTAGTACTTTCCACACTTGTCATCTACAGGCATCTCACCCAAGTGTTAATATCTCTTCAGGGCTAGGGAATAAGAGGAAATCTAAACACAATATATCTTTGAAAAACCCTGGATACAAAGGATTTTAGTTGGAAAGGGGTCTGGGTTTAACAATTGCTGATTCTTTGAGAGGGATTTGAGTAGATGTCTCCAAATTTGTTTTGGACAGGAGATAGGAGAGTGCTGGAGAAGTCTCATTTCCTCCTTTTGCATCCCTGCTCCTGGCAGGGTCAGTTGGGTGATGTTCAGTACAATCAGTTAAGGCTCTGTACAATGACTGTGTCCAGGGCTTGTTGGGAAGCATTACAATTTAAAGCTGGCAGCCAGCAATCATGTTTTACCTGGGTTATGGTCCTCTTTTGGTTTTGTTTGGAAGATCCAGCTACATTCAACATAAAAGTGAATCTGCTTGGTTTGCCTTGGAGGTGAAGTTGCATGACCACAGAGCTCCAGAACTATGGTTTGAAAGTGAAGTGATTTTAATCCTAATCCATCATGACACATCACAAACCACTCTTGCAGTGCAGGTCCCAGAGCCTTGCATACAAGTTTCAAACGTAGGTCCGTGGTGTGAATAGCTCTCAGAGGAGAATGCAGGGAGGAAAAATAGCTAGCAGCCTAGCATGTTGTCTAACTCTACATTTGGAGCCTGTTTCCCATTAAGGGAACTCCCATAATTAAAAGCTGATAGACCTGTTCATTAGTTGCTTTAGTATGCTGCTGCTGAATGAGACTACCTAGAGCATTCTGTCACTTGAGCACGTCAGAAATCTCCCTGGTTTCTGGAAACTATTGACAGAAAGGAGGAAAAACCCTTGAAAGATGAGACAAAATGTTATAAATAGTGCTGGAACCACTAAGCCTTCAGCCAGACATAAACAGGGTGTAAGTGACTCAGATGGGTGATAATCCTAAAGTTTATGTTGCCATCTCCTAGTGTGTCTCGCTTGAGGCCATTACTGTAGAATGTAGGCTTTTACTTGGGAAACTATGGGACTGGGGAAGTTGCTTTTTTTTAATGGCTTCTTTGTCATGGCTGAGAGCATTTGGGGGTTTTATTCATAGATAGATAGGTAGATATATGGAGCTGAGTATTAGTTTCATCATGCGTGGCATACTTCACTGTCACAAAAGAAAGAGATTCTGATGATCCTGCTTTGGCAGGGGACTGGACTCACTGATCTTTGCAGGTCCCTTCCACCCTCTGCCATTCTGTGATTCTCCTTCACTAGTTCCCTTATTTTAACCTCTTTAGCCAAGTAAGATTAACAAACATGCAGGGCTGCACACACACTAACTCATTTTTTTGCAAGGACACAAGGCCAGTGTGGTTCTGTTGTCTGCATGTCACCAGTCCCCAGACAGCTTTTGAAGATCTTACCTTAATTTAATAGCAATCAAGTCTAAATGATGATTGGTTTCATTAAAGAATCAGTTGTGTAGGAGAGGGGGAAGGTGGAAAGTTCCCAGGTGGTACCTCCACTGAAGGAAAAGGTTTTTAGCCTGTATTCAGTCTCCTGGACAAGTCACAATCCACCCAGAGAGCCACAAGAAACAAAGTTTTGTAGGTCCTTCTGTGCATTCAACTCTTCTGTTAGAGAAAGGGTGAGATGATGTCTAAGCTTGGAAGTTAGGAAATGCCTATAATGCAATGAAGTGAAGCCCTAGAGTAAGTATTCATGTGTACACCATGGGAGCAAGGGAGGAAGCGCTGCCCATGGCAGGCTCTTTTTCTCAGCCACACCTGCACTTGCACTGAGACAGTATCTCTCCAGCTGTTCAATGGTTGACACCTGAGGATAACCCCTGTGACCCCCATCATTTTTTCTGTCCTTCTTGGCAAGTAGGTTCAGACTGCTTTCATACAACAGTTTGATGGATGTTTTGATTCAGGAAATTAATATTTCACTCTCACTCAAAGCCTAACAGGTGAGAGTGTGCTAACCTTGAACTAGGTGTTTTCAATCCCAGCATCCATCTGCCCCCAGTGTGAAATTGTGTATGCTCTACTCCAGGTCATAGAGGGAATAGTAGACAGAAGAGCTCTGTTTGGGGCAGGTGGGGAGAAAGATACTGCAGGAGTTCTTTGAGAGTGTAAGTCTTTGAGTATCAGTCAAAGCAATTCATTTTTTCTGCCAGTGGTATGTTTTGCTTCTCTCCACAAAAGGACAAAATGAGCAAGGTGTGCATGCCAAAACCAACCATACTCTCTGATAGGGCTTGGAGAATTTACTTTTGCTTGACATTACATCTCATAAGTACCTGTATGGAATGGAATGGAATGGAATAGACCAGGTTGGAAGAGACCTCCAAGATCATCATGTCCAACCTACCATCCAACACCACCCAATCAACTAAACCATGCAACCAAGCGCCCCATCAAGTCCCCTTCTGAACACCTCCAGTGATGGTGACCCCACCACCTCCCTGGGCAGCACATTCCAATGGGCAATCACGCTCTCTGTGTAGAACTTCCTCCTCACCTCCAGCCTAAACTTCCCCTGGTGCAGCCTGAAACTGTGTCCTCTTGTTCTGGTGCTGCTTGCCTGGGAGAAGAGACCAACCTCTGCCTGTCTACAACCTCCCTTAAGGTAGTTGTAGAGAGCAAGAAGGTCACCCCTGAGTCTTCTCTTCTCCAGGCTAAGCAGCCCCAGCTCCCTCAGTCTCTCCTCACAGGGCTTGTGTTCCATCTCTGACTTGTCTCCAATACTTACTCCTCTAAGCTATTCCATATTAACCCCATTTTTGAAGCATTTATGAGAGGGGAAGTGCTGCTGCATTGTGGGCAGGGCAGTAAGCTACAGAGCTGCGCTAATTAGTCTTGGTTAATTAAAAGTAGGTGACTATGTTCTTGTGGGCCTTCCTTTAAGATTGCTAAGCTCATTTTTTTTATCAAATGGAAGCAAAGTTAAAGGTTTGCTCCTCGTCTTGTCACGGGACTTGGCAGATCCAGGCCTGGATTCCTTTGTATTTTGTCCCTTTTCACAGAGTATTTAATTTCCTCATCTGCCTTGTGGGTTAAAATGATTTTAAAAACTCGGCCAAGCAAACCTCTTGTAAGTCTTTGCCACGGGATAAACTTTGCCAGGATCTGAAGGACGAAATGCAAAGCGGTGTATAGGTTACAGAAATTGAGTTTGAACGCTGGGCAGAGGCTCATTTATAATCCCTGCTGGACAATGCGTTTGTTCTCCTCGACAGTTGAATAAGGGGAAAAGACATGTTGAAAAATGTGTTCCTGTCCTCCTTTTCTGTGTGCTTTTCTCTGCATCTGTGCTTAGCAGAATCCCTCAGGGTATCCTGGATTGTATTTACCAGGAAGAAAGAATACCTGACTAGACTAGCATTGCTCCTCATGATTGTGGTGTCATCAATTAACTTCTATGACTCAGAACTGAAGTTTGCCAGTCATTTTAAAGCTCTGGATAATGAAGCTCAGGAAGTTTGCTCCTACGGCGAATTTCTTCAACCTTTGTTTAAAATAGTCTAAAATGACTTCCTTTAATTGTGGAAATACACTTTTGGCAATAGGCAAGGGCAAACTATAACTCTTTAAACACTAGAAAACACAAGTCCATCATGTCTGACAGGTTAGAACTGGTGTCTCTGCACACCCCACAGTAGACAAATAGCAACAGTGTAATAATTAAAGCTTAAACCATGTAGTCATAAGGTATTATAAGTAACTGTGACTACTGCAGTTTAGGAGTTTGGTTTTTCTTATCTTTCAGAGAAGGATTTTTACTTCCCCCCCCCCCCCCCTAAAGAAGGGGAAATGCCTCAGTGCTTCTGAAGGGCTGGTAGGACAGCTTGACAGTTATGTAAGCAGCTGTCTGCAGAAATTCATTAGATGTCTGGTTGTGCACAGCCGTGTCTGACCCTTGGTGCTCATGCTGAGCTTTCCCCCCGCCAGCCACCTTCCCGTCTCTGGTTGACATTGTGGATATTCATTTACAGGGATGCAGACTCCACCAGTCCACCTCATGGCAAAGTGGGCCACGATTCCTTTAACTTTACAGGCGGAGATCCACCTTTGTCTGTGAAATGCAAATGGAATTTGGTCTCTAAGTGGTGTGGCTTCCAAAATGATGGATGTGGTCCCACACACTTGCTTTTGCTTCGTACTACTTTTCTGTTTCTGAGGTGATCTCCTAAGAGATCCAAAAGGTGTTCAGGGGGGTTTCATGTCCAGCAGTACCTGATTCTGTTTAGAAAATCTGTTTAGAAAAGCAGTGGTGATTACTGACCTGTCCCACCATGGCTGGTGAGACACTGGCACAGGTTGCCCAGGGAAGTGGTGGAAGCCTCATCCCTGGAGGTTTTTAAGGCCAGGCTGGTTGTGGCTGTGAGCAACCTGCTGTAGCGTGAGGTGCCCCTGGCCATGGCAGGGGGCTGGAACTGGCTGATCCTTGAGGTCCCTTCCAACCCTGACAATTCCATGGTCTCTATGATCTCCTATATTCACATTTTTAATTTTTCAGCCCTTATAGTTGCATTCAATTTTCTTCTTTAATGAAATTGTATCAGGATTTGTGAAACAGATCTCACAGCTGATGTATTTCTTCGCTCGGCTTATGTGATGATGCCATTTATAGCCAACAGAATATAAAGATCACTGTGAGATTCCTTCTGGCTTCTGTTAAGATTTTGAACAGTTTATTTTCATATGTTTTGGGGTTTTTTATTTTGTTGTTGTTTGGGGTCCCTCTCCACAACACACACACTTCTTAAAGCTGAGAGGCAGCACGCCAAGCCTGAAGCCACTAGGTTTAGCAGGATTAGTCAATAACCAGAATACATACTAGAGCTGGAAATTTTGGGGAAACATTGTCTTGGACAAGGTATGGAAGAGCTGAAAAAATTGTTCTAAGGTTGCAGAAAGTGGCCAGGGTGTGCTTTCTGCTGCTTCTGCCCCAGCAGCTGCACTGATCAGTTGTTTTTATTGCTACAACTAAATACTGTAGCATGCATTTTATTGGACAGTACTGACCACCCCATGCTTCCCACAAATGCCAAACACACTCAGCCGAGCTGGTAATTAACCCAAAGGAAGAATGTGCAGCTTTTGGGAGTAGCTGCCTTGTGAACATGTAGACCCTGATCTAGGTAACTGGTTAAACACACATTTTGAGTGCTTTCTGAGTCTTAACAGCTTCAATGGAGGTAACGTTTTGTTTAACATGCAGCCTGTACCTGCATGTGTTGCTGAATCCGATCCAGCTGAATCCCTGTAAAAGATTAGGGATTAGGGCTGAGATTCTCCAATTCTCTTGTTTGGACTGTGTCTGCCAGCTCTGAGTCAGGTTGTGTAATCATAGCAGTGCCAGCCTCAAAAAGGTCATAAATTGTGAGTTAGGCCCTGCTGAATCACAAGACTTAAGGAAGCACTGGCATCTCCTTTTAACCATTTGTTTTCTTTACACTTTAGGCTACATGTAGTTTCAAGCCCTTCTGTACACTTAAAAATTGAAGATGTTCCCATAAATCCTTGAGGTTTCAACTCTTTCAAGTTTTGTCTTGAGTTCTTTCTCTCAATCTGTGTATCATCTTTCTTAGACACACACATCCTACACTTCTGTTTACTTCTGCCACTCAGAAAGAGGGAACCAGAGAAGCTGATGGCTTTGAGAGGTTGGAGGGTTCTGGCATCCTGGAAGATTAAGGGATAATGAAAAAACTGGGGCACAGAGAGAAAGGAAACCTTCATAATTTCACTAGCTAAATGACTTTTAGTATGATTTTATGTCTGCTTCAGCTGGTACATAACTAGATTTTTGCATCTAGAATGTTTGTGAGCTTGACATGAGAAATACATCAAGAGTTGACTAGGATTTAATTTCCTAGAATATGTGAGTAAAAGGCTTCCATTGTTGCAGTGGTGTAGCGTGGAACAAAACAGCACCTTGGCTCTTGGAGCTGGGGAAAAACAGAGAGATCTGAGTCCAGTGTGGAGCAGAGTCCTTGGCCCTGTGTGTGTCCAGTGAGGAGACTTCACCCTGAGAGAGTGGAAGGCTCTGTGTGTGTGTGTATAAATGTATGTATGTTCGTTTGCAAACTCATTAATTCAAGTGAGCACTCCCCTTGTTCTACACCATTTATTCCTCTCTGCTTTTAAGCTGATTTGTACCCCTTAATTGCTCTTGTACTTTTGGCAGCTGAGGTGCCTTTTGTGAGGGGAAACCCGATTCCATTTTCTGTCTAATCTCTGACACATTTTGCATTTTGTTAATGTTATGAACAGATTCTCTGCAGTGACTGATTGTCACCTCCTACCCCCAGCATTTTGTACCTCTGAAGTTTTTCTGCCAACATCCATTTTCTTTATCTAAGAAAATTAGTATGTGCCCAGTAGAGTTATCCATCCTTTCTATTGAGCTGCCATTACAAACAACCAGAGAATGATGGGAGTTAGAAGGGACTTCCCTACCAGAGAGTGGTCTGATTAAAAGGAAGAGTGTGCTCTTAATGCCATTACTCTCTTTGCTTGCTTGTGTTGAAGGTGTATGCTTCGGACAAGGTGTGAAGGGAAGAAGGGCAAGAGCAGGGGGGAGGTAGAAGTGAAAGTCTGTCTTGACAGTGTTGATTGGAGTGGATGGGAGCAGGAGTTAAGTATTTTCTTGTGCAACGCTGGAAAAATCTGTTGATGGTCCTCTGGAGACCCCAAACTATGCGTACAGATATTTGATTTTGGCAAGAGGTAATGGTGGGGGGAGGTGGCAACTCTCTGTGCTGGTGGTGCCCCAGAAGCACAGAATGGCAGCAGTTGGAAGGGACCTTTGGAGATCATCTAGTCCAATGCTCCTTGCTAAAACAGGGTCACCCACAGCAGCTTGCCCAGGATCACAACGTCCAGGTGGGTTTGGAATCTCTCTGGAGGAGGAGACTCCTCAACCCCTCTGGGTTCAGCCGGTTCAGCGCTCCGGCACCCTCACAGTAGAGAGACGTAGCTTTTGTACTGTTGTTGTAAACGGTGACTCATCTATTGACACATTCCACCTACAAATCCATGTCAGCGTTGCATTCCGGAAGACATTGCCCACTCTGCTGTCCTCAGGAAGGACAAAGCTGCCTTCCCAGGAGCCCCAGCAGCAGCTCCATGAGCCGGGCCTGGCGGCAGGCTGCAGGCAGCCTGTTTCCCGCCCAAAGGACGAGGTGGGTTCGGCATTCCGGTGCTGTGCCGGCTCTTTGCCGCCCGCCCGCAGACACATGTTCGGTCTAGCAGCTCCTCTTTCAGCCAGGGTTTGAGCAGCGGTTAAAAGAAGATGCACTCATGTGGAAAATCCTGGCAGCAGGCACCCCGGATTGTGTTACAGCAGCTGTCCTCAATGGGAAGGCATTGATGTTTACAGTGTGGGGTTTTTTTCCATGGAATTTTGTTTGTCTGCTGTATGTATACAACACAGGCTATTCTTCTCCCTGTGGCGTGGGGTTGGCTTGGGGTTTTGGGTGATTTTTGGTTTGGTTGGTTGTGTTTTGTTTTGTTTTTTCCTTTCCTTTCCTTTCTTTTTTCTTTTTTCTTTCTTTTTTTTTGGTGCTTTATATCCAAAGTATTTTCTGTGGTAATATTTATAGGCTCGGTGGGAATGCAGATGGAAAGCTTGAAAACGTTCGCAGTTGAAAAGTCTGATAGGTAGTAACTCGGATTAATCAGCAGCTTTGAAACAGCATCGTTGCATGGAGTCGTTTTGGTTGGAAGGGACCTTTAAGATCATTGAGATCATCTCACTAGACAATTTCACATTTTCTTGCTTGGGCACCAGCATCACTTCCCTCCTCCCCCACCCCATAATTTCCCTACACTCACACTTCTAAACACAGGCAGATAGTAGCCTAAAGAATCCCATAATGGTGGGTTCTGGGGGATCATCAAATCTAAACCCCCGCTAAAGCAGGGGCACTCGCAGCAGGTTGCCCAGGATCACAATGGCCAGATGGGTTTGGAATCTCTCTAGAGGAGACTCCACAGCCTGCCCTGGCTGGGGGGGTTGGACTCAATGATCTTCAGAGGTCACTTTAAACCCCTAACATCCTGTGAGTGATCCTGTGAACCTCTCTGGGCAGCCTGCTCCTGGGGTCCAGCACCCTCACAACAAAGAAGCTTCTCCTCCTGTCAGATGGAACCTCCTGGGTTCTAATTTATGCCCATTGCCCCTTGTCCCATTACTGGGAACCACTGAAAGTAATCTGGCCCCGTCCCCTGGCCCCCCACCCTTTAGCTCTTGTTGAGCATTGATCAGATCCCCTCAAACCAAAAAGGAGGGTGAAAAAAGAGCCTTACTGATCTGAAATGTGCAATCCTGCTTCAGCCTACATATTGAAATCTGGAGAAGAACATACATGCAGCACATTAATTAGTAAATTCTCTTTCATTGTTAAGTTGTTTTTTAAAGTTTCTTTCTTTACATGGAGTCATAAAGTGGTGGTGTAATCTGAATTGCAAATGGTTTAACTGTTGGATATCTTGATGTAAGATGAAACCCCCTTTTTTGCATCATTTTCCCCAACAGATCAATGTAATGTGGTGTCAGATATTGGCTTGGATGGGATTTGAGCACTCTCTTGAAGTGCTTTTTGGAGCATCAGGTGGTTTGTAGCTTCTGGATAAGCAGATGCTGGGTTTTTTCCCCCTGGACTCATGCCTATAAAAACTTGAATATGAATGAAGTCAAAAGCCATTTCCACATCTATGTGACACCCCTGATCATTCCAGGACCTGCCTGTCCCAACAGCACCAGCATGCAATGAAGCAAGGTGTGAAAAAGAGAGCCTCAAGGCAATCAGACCTTAATCCTTTTGGATAGTTTGTGAATAAAAAGGAGCAGCATGATGCATGTATGGAATTGAATGAGTATCCTGAGGCCTGTGGTATTCTACCTGAAGATCTTTCTCTGATATTGAAAAACATCTGCCTTTGGGTTGGATCACCAGTTGCTTGGGACTGGATACAGATGGAAAGCCGCTCACTGGCAATTGTATGCTCTGAAAAAATTCCAGAACAAGGTTTTCTGGACCCTCTGGGTAAAAATGTGGGGTACTAGACACAGTTGTCTTTGGTTTACAGATGTAGCATGCATGTGTATAGGTCAGCCAGCCTCCAGAGTGTGCCCAGAGATATACAAACTCATGCTCTGAGACTTGTAGTCAGGCATAAACTACAAACATCAACAAAAACCCCACCCAGAAGGAACTTGTAATTTGGATGCTTTGTCCTTTTAGTAAAGGTCAGCGTTTCAGCACTGTGTCTTCAGTCCCTTGTGCTGAGGTGGTGCACAGGAGCCCATCGCTGGGTTATGCTGTGAGACAATCTCTACCTGTGCCACAAGGAGCTGGAGGTTCCATCATTTCCTCGTGTCTGTCTTTGGTTACTGGGGGGGAAAAAAAGCCCCAACCTTTAATTGTACACAAAACTGTGTTTGCAATGCAGGTGCAGCAATGTCAAGCCTTCACACCTAGTCCAACCTGTTATCAAAGACATGTATGTCAGCAGGAAGCTCTTAGTGTAACAGAGTCCAAACCAGAGTGAAAAGTGGAAGGTGTTCAGGGCTGCAGTTCAGACAGTCTTCTCTAGGCATCAAAAATATCTCCTTTTTACTAGTACCTCACGCAGTCAAGCAGTCAGAGTTAGCTTCAGCCAAGTCTGCCTTCTCTTTGATCTCTGTGCCGCCTGCTATTGTAAGATACAGAATTATCACCACCTCCTCCTCCTCCCTCAGGCTGTTTCAGAAGTTTACAGATGCAAACTTTCAAATCAAACAGTTTACGTTCAGCTGGTTTCCCCTCACTCCCTACCATTTTGAACCAGCCACAGAGAAGCTCACAAAAGAGTGGGGAAATAAGAGTAGAGCAAAATCACGTAACAGATTTTGGTGTGTTTTTTCCATGAAACAGTGTTTTTTACTCTTTAATATGGAGCTGTGATGGAAGCAAAGTCACTTGTTCAAGCCTGCAGTGGGCAGGAGTGTTCTCTCTGGGGAGCAATGTCCTTTCACTTGGTGCCATGGTCTAGTCATGGGGTTTGTGGTGACAGGTTGGACTCGATGATCTTCGAGGTCTCTTCCAACCTTAGCAATACTGTCATACTTTGCAACTTGCATTTCAAATTGGGCACTTGTATCCTGGCACTGCTCACGGCAATGATTGTTCCTAAGGAATTCAGGAAGCTTAATTGGTGTGTTCATGCTTTTAGTTGTGTGCAGGTGTAGCTGTACCCTGTGCCATCAGCTCTGGCTAAAGCACCAGCTCAACGATAGCAACACTGTGTGGGGAAATCAGGCCTAACATGGAATTGCATCTTGATATTTTCACCAAATTACTGGGTGGGGGTTTTGTTTGTTTGTTTGTTTTGATTCTTTCACTAGAATTATGAAAGCTGCAACCCACAGAGCCTCTTTTACAAAGCGCAGATCCACTCCGCTGTCGGATTTCGTTACGTTTCTTGAGCACGTTGTAGCCTTGAAAGCAATGGCACTGTAAATAATTCCAACTGTAGCTTGGGAGGTTGGTTAAAAAAAAAAAAATAGAAAAATAAGGGTTTAAAAATTTTATTTTCAGAGGGAAGAGCTGCTGCCTTTTCCTTTGCCTGGGATTTGAAGCAAACTAAAGTGATAGCCTGAAAGCTTTGTCATTTCCCCACTGTGTCTTCCATGACCAATGACACTGCTAAACTCGGCTGCTAAATCTTCTAATCTTTAAGGTTCTGAGAGTGTAGGCAACTGTCAGGGAAGCTGCATAATTCAGCAGTGAAGTCATGCCTGATTCATTGACTGTTGTTTACCACAGAATTATTCCTGCAGTTCCTAAAGATGATAATCCTGGTGGTAAATGCTGATGGGAAGTCAGCAGCCTTGGGATCAGGAATGAGATGATCAACATTACATGCTGGAGCAAAATGTGCTAGCAGGCATTCCATTGAGGAATACTCTATTGAACACAGGCTCCCTTTAAAAGCTCTTGAAGCCAATTTTTGGAAGTATTTTTTTTTTAACCAATTCATTCTTTTAAAAAGTGTGAAAATACTTTGTAATTCCTTTCTGTTTCTTCCCCATTAGTGGATATGGTTTTTGACTGTCTTTGCCGTGTTTCTCCCTTCTCTCCTCAGCCTTCTCTATTTTGGATCATTAGTGTAATTTAATTAAAAGATGCTCAGGAACTTCTGTGTGTGTGGTGCAGGTGGTTGATAGGGGCTTCCCACACTCAGCTCTCCTGTCTCTCAGTTGTTTAACTTGTGTATTCCTGTCCTTGAACTCTTCTGAGCTGGCAGTCCTGGGCTCCAAGCAGTGACAACCGAACCTGTATTGTGGCTCTGAGAAGATGACGAATGGCAGCTGGAGCCTGGTTTGGTAACAACTGCATTTATTTTTGCTTGAAACATAATCTGTGCCTCCTCCCTCTCTCTTTCCCTCAGTGTTTTGAACAGAGCACTCAGAGAAGGAGAAAAGAGAAGTTTGGCTGTCACTTGTTCTCTTTGAGTTTAATTCAGCAGTGCTAGTGGCCCTGGCAGACAGGGCAGCCCTGATAGCTGGGTGCTGTGGAGCTCTGTGTGCGAGGTGTGCTCTGTGTGCTGCACAGAACTGGCTGTGGCAGCTCAAGAAGGGATTAAATTCATACTCAGTGATGGTGTTCTTTCATTGTGAGATAGGCAGTGGGTAGTGCCTGACTTTGTGGAAAGGGGCTTGTCAGAAATCAGAGCAGGCCTTAGATTTTTATCCCCAGCTTTCAGTGTTTCCAGGATTTGTCCTGAGCTGCAGCACTATGTGCCAGAGCTGTCTTTGCACAGGGTACAGATGGCATCACCAAAACTCCCTGCTGGTCTGAGGGTCTTCTGCAGTAGAAATGGTGCTAATCTGAACAGGGTCTGTGTGCCGAAGAGTAAGTTTTTTACTCTGACCTGAAAACAGTGTATTGTGAATTACTTTAGTGCCAAAGCTGAAATTGAAGTTGAACATAGCAGAGAATGACCCAGCAGCTGTCAGGGTATAATGAATGGAGCTGCAGGAAGGGAGGGGCAGAAGCGCAGGTAAGCGTGATGGATATGTTTCTTAGGAACCAGCCTGCAGAAAGCTGGATATGAAGATGCAGACCAAACTGAGAAGCTTCATATACTCTCCTGAGAGACATGAGAAACATCTAACACATCCCCTTTTCTGAATCACTACTTGGCATGCTGTAAACCCACTCAGGGCAGGCACATGCTTTGAAGTGCATAGACACATCAGAACTGGGCAGTTGAAAAGCTCTCTTCAGCAAAGCACCAATAAAACAAGCCTGCTAAACTAGGAACATATATGAACTGAGAAATACAGTAGAGGTTTTATTCTTAGTAACTCTGCCAGTACTGGTTTACCACAATGTTTTTGCAGTTAACAGCAGTTGTAGTTGCGTTTGTTCTCATGGTACCTAAATAGTGTTCGAAGCTAATAAGGGATGTTAATTTGTACTTGAAAAGTTTTCTTTATAGGAGAGACTTGGTAAATGATCTGTGCCTGCTGAACACAAGGCTACGAGTCTGGCTGTAACACTGACCACGCACAGAGTGAATAAGTCCAAGTGCCCGGGTGCTGCACTTTGGCCACGGCAACCCCCATGCAGAGCTACAGGCTGGGGTCAGAGTGGCTGGAGAGCTGCCAAACAGAGAGGGACCTGGGGGTGCTGATTGACACCCACCTAAACATGAGCCAACAGTGTGCCCAGGTGGCCAAGAAGGCCAATGGCATCCTGGCCTGTATTGGGAATAGTGTGGCCAGCAGGAGCAGGGAGGTCATTCTGCCCCTGTACTCTGCATTGGTTAGGCCACACCTTGAGTACAGTGTCCAGTTCTGGGCCCCTCAGTTTAAGAAGGACATCGAGATACTTGAACGTGTCCAGAAAAGGGCAACAAGGCTGGTGAGAGGCCTTGAGCACAAGCCCTATGAGGAGAGGCTGAGGGAGCTGGGATTGTTTAGCCTGGAGAAGAGAAGGATCAGAGGTGACCTCATTGCCCTCTACAACTACCTGAAAGGTGGTTGTAGACAGGAGGGGGTTGGTCTCTTCTCCCAGGCAACCAGCACCAGAACACGGGGACACAGTCTCAAGCTGTGCCAGGGGAGGTTTAGACTCGAGGTGAGGAGGAAGTTCTTCACTGAGCGAGTCATTCGTCATTGGAATGTGCTGCCCAGGGAGGTGGTGGAGTCGCCGTCCCTGGAGGTGTTCAAGGGGAGATTGGACGTGGCACTTGGTGCCATGGTCTAGTTGTGAGGTCTGTTGGGACAGGTTGGACTTGATGATCCTTGGGGTCTCTTCCAACCTTGGTTATACTGTGATACTGAGTGTTCATTCCAGTTGCTAAGCAGGGCTGAGCCTTTCGAGCACTTGAGGAGGAAGATATAAAATTAAACTCAAACTGAAGAAATTGAATATAGCCATTCATTTGGAACATGTGCAAGAGATTACCGAGACAAGGATAAAAAGGAACTTGATTTCATCTTTCAGTTAAAGCTTCGAGTTAGCAAATGCTAGAGTAAGTTTTTAAGATGTGTGATTGAAATTTTCCTTTAAAAAAAATTACTGAATGAAAGCCTTAAGACAGGAAATTGTGACTGATGCCCTTGGCCAATTTTGTAGAGAGTACCCATTTTTACTATCCTTTAGTGAAAAATGTTATACAGATTATCAAAATGCATTAAGTCCTGAGAAGGAGCTGACAGCAAAGCCCCAAAAACTGTCCTGGACTGCTTTACTGTGTGCTTTGATGAACAATGTTTAATGTTTACCATTTGTTTTGTAGCAGAATTATAATTTGTGGCCTCAGGCAGAGAACTGTACCTGAGCTGTGTTCCTCTTGCTCTCTCTTTTGCCTGGCTATGAAAGAATTGTTGAGTCACCTGTGCCTCCTCCAGTGCTTCTCCTCCTTCCTTTCTACATCAGCAAGAGCTTTTCAAAGCAGTAGCCTCAAGGAAAGCAGTAATGGACTTGATTTTTAAAATCTTGGGTTTAAGGAAAGGGTTTCTCTGTGACTCTTCACATACTTTTTGCTGGTATTTCCCATCACCATGCTTACTGGGTAGATGTCTGAAGTGGTATGTACATTGTGTAGGACCTATAGGTGTATGCTTAAGGTTAAGCACATTACAAATTGTATCCTTGCTGAGCAAACAGCTTATGCATCTCCTTAAATCTAATTAAAGTTAATGGGATTGGTGAGATGCTAAGAATTAAGCACATTCTTAAATACTTTTCTGAACTGAGACTTTAATCCTTTTGAACTGGTATTTCAGGCAGTTCTGCAAGCAGAATGGAATGAGCAACTTGTTGCTGTAAATGTCTCATAACCATGGTAAACCCTTCTGCATGAAGGGGATTGATTGAAGAGTTATGTGGCAGGTTTAGTAGAGATTAAGAGCATTTTTATTGTAGAGGTAAACTCGGGTTTGGGTTGTGTGTTTTAGGTTGTTTGGTTTTTTTTTTTGCTATTGGGAAAAGGTAAAAATTCAGGTTTCATTCAAAGACTGACTTGAAATCAACAAAAACCCTGTCTGCAGTGCCTGAGAAATAATTAACTTCTAATGGTTATTCTGAACTAGTGTACTGTTAGCTTTGCCATCAGAGCAGTTCACTGACTGCTGAATTGAAGACAAGCCAATCAAAGCTGCTTTCCCTGTCACACATACTTGTGTTAATCCTACTACAAGAGACCAAGCAGAGTCACAGTAGGTGTTAGGAATTGTTGAAAAGTTCAAAGTGTGCGTTCTGGGTAGGATGCAGGGACTCCAGGGTGCTCAGGCTTTGGAAGGCTGGTGGTGCAGCCTTCCAGAAGGGCTCTGTCCCTTTTGAGCTGGTTCAGAGGTACTGTCATTTTTGGTAGGAAGAAGGCTGTGGAAAGCTAAAAGGAGCAACTAGTAGCCAATGGGGGGGATGTGGGTGGTTGGGGTTTCCGAATACCTTATTTTAACTTAGTCCACTGCAGTCATTGTCATGAACAATCCACACTTCACAGAAACTGAAGAAGGAAGAAAACCACATAGATCATCTCAGCTAATGCTCTTGCCAATGCAAGGTTGTGTCCTGCTGTATTTTCCTCTGGTGTTAAGACTGTCCATTTGTATCTGACTCAACTGATAATGCATTTCCTAAGAGTCTGTTTTACAGTCTAGTAGATTATACTGTTAGGAAATCTTCTGTTGCTTTGTAAACTGCATTTAACTTTGTTTAAATTCAGGCCATTACAGTGAGACAAATCTCCAGGAACTTAAGCTAAGTAGCTCCCGTCTCTGTTCTTGGCAGTTTATACCATTTGGGTACCAGTAAGTCCAACAATTGGGCTATTAAAGAAACAATGCTACTGCATAATTATTTGTTTCCAATGCAAAAATAAAACCAACCACAACCCTGAATACCAGTTGAGTATTCATCAACCTGGTGTTTTTCCATTGTAACTATGTAAAAGTTTGTGTCTGAAGTCAGCCCCATGTTTTAACAGCTCTTGTGGCTCAGCTCTGCAGCCTCTACCTGCTGTATATTTGGTTTAAAGGTTGCAGCACACACACAGTGGCAGGAATTAGAGAGAGGACATGCAAGCAGGGGTAGTTTGGTGGTTTGGTTTGTGGTTTTGGTTTCCTGAAGTTTTTCAAATCATGGATTGGGCTGTTTAGTGTTGATCCAGGTGTTAAAAAGCATTGCAGCTCCTTTACAATAGCCTGGAAACTTAAAAGAGCCATAAACCTGACTCTCTGGCATATTCCCACCTTAGGGAGATCTATGTAAACTCTGCAGCATCTCTGGCCTATAGGTATGGAGGAAGTGTTGAAAGAAGAGGTAAAACAAACAGTGGTGGATATTGCTGTCACCTCAGCAGATAACCTTCAACAACTGGCCTTGCCACCAAGCTCTATCTAGGATAAAGGGATGCACTAACAAAGCCCGGAGTGTAGTTCCCAAACTGTGTTTAGTTCAGCCCCTGGGTGCAGGAGAATGGGAAGTGATTCTGTGAGGTCTGACAGGTCTCTGAGACACAGGTGACAGACACAAGGGCAGGGCTCGGCTCACAGTTGCCTCTCATAAGCCAGTCTTACTTGCCTGAGCAAGCTGCATGGACAGCTGGCACAGGCCTGGCCGCTCAGCTTTTGGAGGTGCTCTTTTTGCACTATGTGGCATGAGTGTGAGCAGACAAAGGTGTCTGAAGTCATAGTTCAAAGCTGTTTTCTTGAAGAACCCCTCCAAAGTTTGAATACCCTCGAAACCACGGCTCTGGCTTACTTTGTCTTGCGGGTGCTCGTTTTCAAATGTATGCTTCCATACCTAAGACAGACCCAGCATTGTATTTCCTGGCCAGAGAAGGGAGAGGTGGTTATTGTGGAGTCAGGAAGACAGAATGAGGGCTTGATAAGAGCCCTAGAGATGGGAGGCTGGTGTCGCAGTGTGTCCTTGCTGCCTCCCTGCTGATTACTGCTTGAAATGGCCCCCATCTTAATTAGAGGCTTCCTGGCAGCTGGAGATAACCTTCAAGGTTGTAGTGCCTCACTTTTATTACCTTTGGCTCTCTAGCCTGTTATAAACAACGTGTCTCATTACAAAATGAAAGGCTTTGTCCTCCAAGCTTAGACTTACATAAAATTTACCCTCCATATTCTGAAATGTCTTTGGCTGAACCTTTTCCTTTCCTTTTTGCTGTGTTTTTTTCCAGTACTTTTGGTGGAATAAGTGTGCTTGATTTAAGTATTTGTCTTTGCAAGGGCTGATTTATAACCGTGCTTTACGAGTGTTGTCTTTAGATGGAAAAAAAAGGTCAGCTGAGAAAGCTTCTTGCAGCTGATCTGTAAGGAGCAGAACGTTGTGGAATTGCTGGAATGTACATCTGAGATGCTGGAGTTGGTGGCAATGCTCTGTTGTTTCTGTGGGAAGAGGAAGGTTGAATCAGCACTGCACTTACATGAAAAGGTCCATAGTCCATTCAAGGTGGTGCTACAGCAGTCTCTGAAAGCATGGCTGTAGTTAAGCATCTGTAAGCACTTCTATTATAAAGCCTGATTTTATAGCCCTGGTAGCTTGACCATAGAAATTTGCCCTCAGCAAGAACTTGGCATGCAGACTGCTGTCAACACAGGAGCCTAAGTTATGTATTTGTTATCTTCTCCTTCTTAAATCTAATTAATTTTAATTAGAGATGGGCTTTTGCTGCAGAGTTCAGATCCAAATCTCAAACTCTCCTCCCCCAGGTTTAGAGGATGTGTAGACTTGACACTTACTTTAGGGCCAGACTTTTGTTTGAATTCAGCTGGCAACAGTTAGGCAGTGAAGTAGTGTCAGATCCTTTTACAGTGTTCTTTCAAAGAACAGGATTTTTGTCAGCAGTGTCCTTTCTTGCATTTAGAATGATGCCTTCAGAAATGCTCCATTTATTTTTTCAGTATTTTATTTTGGAAAAAAAAAAATAAATCAAATGGTTTCTAGGTTTTGTTCTGTTTGGAAGAGGATAAGTAGAATCATAGAATTGTTGGGGCTGGAAAGGACCTCAAGGATCAGCCAGTTCCAAGCCATGGGCAGGGACACTTCACACTACAGCAGGTTGCTCACAGCCACATCCAGCCTGGCTGCAAAAATTTCAAGGGATGAGGCTTCCACCACCTCCCTGGGCAACCTGTGCCAGGCTCTCACCACCCTCATGGGGAAGAACTTCTTCCCAGCATCCAATCTGAATCTACCCATTTCTAGCTTTGCTCCATTCCCCCCAGTCCTATCACTCCCTGACACCCTCAAAAGTCCCTCCCCAGCTTCCTTGGAGCCCCCTGCAGATACTGGAAGGCCACAATTCGGTCTCCTCAGAGCCTTCTCTTCTCCAGACTGAATAGCCCCAACTCCCTTAGTAGTTGGAAGGCTGATGTTGCAGTCTGGTTTGGCTTTCTGATAGAACCATAATCTGTACTGATGGTGTTATTGGCTTCCTAACTCCTGGGTCTGAGTGATGCCTTTTAGCTCTGGCTATCTCTGGAAGCAAGGTCAGGCTTTACAGGACAATTACATGATTTGTATACATGGGGAGGAGACACAGGAAGTTCAAACTCAGAATGAAAACTGGTCCATGTTGTGTCAGGCAACAAGAAATGCTTTTTAATGTAGATTAATAGCAAGAGGAGGTCTGAAGAAAGCGTTGGACCACTACTGGTTGAAGACAGTCACCTGACTAGCAGGGGTGAAGAAAAAGCAGAGGCATTCAGTGCTGCTTTTGCTTCAGTCATTAATAATACTGACAGACCTTGGACTGCCTGGTCCCTCCCCAGGCAGAGGACTATAAGTGCAGGGGCAGTGACTTGCCATTTGTGGACACCGAGGTTGTCAGGGACTAGCTGTATCAGCTGGTCACAAGTCCGTGGAGCCTGATGGGATTCACCCCAGAGTGCTGAAAGAGCTGATGAATGTTATAGCAGGAAACCTCTCCATCAGCTACCAAAGGTCTGGGGAGGCTGTATACTTGTCATACACAGCTTATTTATTTCTTTCACTAATAAATTATCTGCTTAGAAAGTGTCTTGTTTTAAACTTAGGACTTGCAGTTAGTGGAGTATCAAGCCAAGCAGGCAATGGCAAAGCACTCTGTATATTGCACTTCACCTTCTGCTTCCCCCAAGGGTCATAACATCAGCTTCACTGGGTAGTTACCTGGAGTTCACAATGCTCACTTCTCATTGAGGCATTTGTGATCCTAGTGTCCTTCCTTCCCTGTGCATTGACTACACCAAGTCGAGGTGGTTTAGCATTAGAAGATTAATAATTGCAGTTGGAACCAAAGAGGGGTTTCTTCTGCGTGCTAAGCCATTCCTGACGTGCTTTATCCATGGAATATGGCAGTGGTGTTCTTAGTCAGGATAATAGTGGTTTAAATCTGACATAAATCAGCAGTGTGCTTATTTACTAAACTCAAACTGACTTCTCATCCCATGCCGTTCCAATTATGCCTTCATATGTGTCTTCATTTTACAGATTCTTCACTCTCTGTGCTGCCTCCATCCTTATTCCAGATTACTTTGGAGCTGGAGACAGTTTAAAGAAAAAAAGGTCCCCCTTAGATAATCCTGTGATAAGGTCTGGGTGTGCTCTCTTGTTCCTGCCTTTGTTTCCTGTCAGTGCAAATATTGCTAGGACGTTGTACGAAGCAAAGGCGGGCAAAAATTACTAATATTCCCTGTATTGAGTAGGCCTTGCATCTTTAATTACTGTATAATTGCTTAATTGCTGTATGAAGGGCAGCCTTCCATAGAAGTTCAGCCCTGCTTTTAGGTCATGGCAGTTGGTTGCTGTGGGTATGGGACTGGGATGTTGCCCAACCGCGTGGTTTGCTGTGGCCAAAGGCTCGAGAGTGGAGAAATCAGAAGCAAGGAAGAGCCTGCTTTCGCACTATGCTTCATGTTAAGGAGGAAAGTTTGTAAGTGCACACACAGAGCCAAGTGTCTTCTAAATATTCGGGGCCTGTGTTATCATTCTAATGCCAAAGGGGGTTTAGATTGATCTTGCAAAACGAAATGAGCACTTTGAGAGTCACATTCCAAAGCTGCTTACTCATGCGTACTGCAAGCACGGCATTTCTTGCCGTACATCCTCTTCACTGAATGTTCACTCTATTCATATTAAATGTATCAGGGTGATCAGAACATGGCATGAGAAAATACCTGAGATACACATAGCTCTTACGCTGGGAATACATCCTATTACCAGCATAAGTAGGACCAGACCAGAGGGACTCCTGAAGCTCTGCAGGATGGCACCATGGTGGGGGGGTGGAAGGGACCACTGGAGATCATCAAGTCCAACCTCCCTGCTAAAACCACAATAGGTTGCCCAGGATTACAATCATAGAATCAATAAGGTTAGAAAAGACCTCAGAGATCATCACGTCCAACTGTCACCCAACACCTCATGACTGACTAAACCATGGCTTCAAGTGCCATGTCCAATCCCCTCTTGAACACCTCCAGGGATGGTGATTCCACCACCTCCCTGGGTAGGACATTCCAATAGCCAATAACTCTTTCTGTGAAGAACTTCCTCCTCACCTCAAGCCTAAACTTCCCCTGGTGCAGCTTGAGACTGTATCCCCCTGTTCTGGTGCTGGTTGCCTAGAAGAAGAGACCAACCCCTACCTGTCTACAACAAATATCCAGGTGTGTTTGGAATCTCTTCAAAGAAGCAGACTCCATAACCTCTCTGGGGAACCTTCTCCAGGGCTCCAACACCCTTACACCAAGGAAGTTTTTCCTTCTAATGAGGTAAAGATTGGGGTTGCCAGCACTGCTGTCAAACTGCCACCTACTCATTGTGTGCTGTGCACCTTTTTAAGGTGATGGTGGAGTTCCCATTAAATGTCTAATCATGTAGTTCCAAAATAATACAAAATAGCAAATAAATAAGTTAAATAGCAAAACCAAATACATAAGTAGGCATAAAGGGCCTATGTGTTTGACCTCTAAAGGTGACAGTTGAATGAAACTGTTTGTACTAAACAAAGTCCTTATGATCAAAGGCAGCTGGCCTTGAGTTTCTCATAGTGGGTTGATCTCAAGGGTTGTTTTATGTTACCTGTCACTGCTGCTCTTTTATTTCTGTGTTCCTTGCTACCCTGGCTATAGTAGCTTGTATTTTTCCTCTCTGGTTTCAAAATACAACATCAAGTGTGTTTGGACTTTGATACCCCATGCATACGTATTTATTGATGGAGTTCAGTCTGTGTGTGCACAAAGAATCAATATTTTTCACATCTGCTGAGCCAGTTTTAAAGCCTAAAGCTGTCTGCAGGGCTAGCCAAAAAAGAGGCACCTGGAGCTGTGGTGCATTTTGTACATATTCAGAATCATAGAATCAATAAGGTTGGAAAAGACCTCAAAGATCATCAAGTCCAACCTGTCACCCAAGACCTCATGACTAACTAAACCATGGCACCAAGTGCCATGTCCAATCCTCTCTTGAACACCTCCAGGGATGGTGACTCCATCACCTCCCTGGGCAGCACATTCCAACAGCTAACAACTCTTTCTGGGAAGAACTTTCTCCTCACCTCCAGCCTAAACCTCCCTTGGCACAGCTTGAGACTGTGTCCTCTGAGAGTTGTTAGCTGTTGGAATGGGCTGCCCAGGGAGGTGGTGGAGTCACGGTCCCTGGAGGTGTTCAAAAGGGGATTGGCTGTGGCACTTGGTGCCACGGTTTAGTAGTCATGAGGTCTTGGGCGATAGGTTGGACTTGATGATCTTTGAGGTCTTTTCCAACCTTATTGTTTCTATGACTCTATGAAATAGTCCAAAAAGCACCACAATCTCTTTACAGTATTTCATTTATCTGGACATCAGAGAGCAGTGTGTAGACAGTTCTGATCAATTGATTGTGCTTGAACCTCCCTGGACAGCAAAAGCTTATGTGAAAACATTTACCCTTTGTTATTTTGTTTTATTTTCCTTTTCAAATCTTTTCTTTCTTCCCCAGCAGGGAAGTAACACTCATTCATTAGTAGCAATGATGCCTCAAAGCAATATGTGCTGAGACATTAAGAAACTAAAAATAGGATCATTTTCACATTGAACATTGCTCTTAAGAGCTTCATGGGAAAGATCTTTGTTACTAAAATACCTGTGTTGGTTTTTTTTCCCCAGAGTGAGCTGTTCACCAGTTTTCTCTCTCTAGTATGTTTTTTATGTTGCAATATTTGAATATTTAGAGAAAAACCACACCCAAACCACCACACTGGTGGTGTGTGACTGTCCTTTAAGTGCAGCTTCCCTCTGAGGAACGCCACCTTCTTGGGCTGTGCCGTTCATGTCATTCCTCTGAAAGGTGTTAGTGAATTTGAAAGTCATTGTGAGGTTGAGTAAGCATTAAAGAGCCTTGATTTTTATGGAAATAAGAAGTAAATGGAGTAATATTTTCTCCATACATGCAGGAGCATTCACAGTTTTGACAGTAGCTTGTTTTAGGTTGTAAATATTCTTTCTCTTTAGTATTTACATGTTTTATTGAGAGGTTTATTTACTTGGAGACACAAGTTAATGACGGTGGCTTGCAAACCAGACTGGAATGGAAGGCCTTTGGGGTTTGCTGCAAGGTTTACCTTTGGTTTAGTGTCTTGGGTATATACCCCCTGTTCCCCATCAAGTGAAAACTGCTAAACCATACAGTGGTGAGGAACTGTTCAGCCATGTCCCATCAAGGTGGTTTTCCTTCCTGCTCGTTAGCACTGGATGCACATTAAAAGTCATGGAAAAGAATGCACAGATGAGCTCCTCAGAACAATAAATGACTCCATCTTCTTTGGATTTTGGCCAGTTAAAGTAAAATTAATTACACTTTAATTTGATCCTAATAGCCATGTATTTGCATTCAGACAGACATCCCCCTCTGCATCGTGGTTTTTGTTTGGCGTAGAAGATGCCAGCTAGACGCTGCTGGGAATATTTTGATCCCCAAGGTCTATATGAATCCTTTCTTGCTAAAAGCCACATTTCTATAATATTTATGATAAACCTGCCATGCTGTTGTCACATTGTTCCTTTTGTGGTGTGAGCAGTTCTGGGACTTCTGCCAGCATTGTTCCCTCCATTCAAACAGGAAACGTGCTACGAAGTGTCCTGCTCTGGGGTGAATATCACGCTGCTTGTTGATCAGCCTGGCTTTGGCCATCCATAACCCAGCTGTGTGATGCCATGCAAATAGCAGTAGCCAATATGTGGCCTGTCAGGTTTACTGACATTATATTTGCAAGTATAATTTTAATTGTATGTGTACGTAGAAAGTGGGGAGGGAAGGCTTGATTGTTTCAGTTGTGCCTCCAACCTCATTTTAGATAGCAGCCGGACCATCAAAAGAGTTTGTGTGGCTTAAGTTCCACAAATAATTAGGTAAAAACTGAATGAGGCTGAGGCTTTGAACGTGTCCAGAGAAGGGCAACAAAGCTGGGGAGGGGTTTGGAGCACAGCCCTGTGAGGAGAGGCTGAGGGAGCTGGGGTTCCTTAGCCTGCAGAAGAGGAGGCTCAGGGGAGACCTTCTTGCTGTCTACAACTACCTGAAGGGAGGTTGTAGCCAGGTGGGGGTTGGTCTCTTCTCCCAGGTAACCAGCACCAGAACAAGAGGACACAGTCACAAGCTGTGCCAGGGGAGGTTTAGGCTGGATGTTAGGAAGAAGTTCTTCCCAGAAAGAGAGATTGGCCACTAGGAATGTGCTGCCCTGGGAGGTGGTGGAGTCCCCATCCCTGGAGGTGTTTAGGAAGAGACTGGATGGGGTGCTTGGTGCCATGGTTTAGTTGATGAGATAGTGTTGGATGATAGCTTGGACTTGATGATCACAGAGGTCTTTTCCAACCTGGTTAATTCTGTATTCTATTCTGAAAATGTCATTAGTCTTTGAACCTGAGTAACTGAGAAATATTTGTAGGTGTGGGGCAGAACCTCGAACTCGCAGCGTGTTTGAAATGTGTGGGGGACACCTTGCTCAGAAGAGTGTCCATTCTAGGGGTATTTCATCTATGAAATCTCTGTTCCAATTGCTAAGCTAAAAATAATGTTCCCTCCAAGGGGATTCATGTACAGCAGAAACAAATCAGTTTGCAGATTATTTTTTTCCCCTTGCATGCTTTCCAGTTTTAATTGGTGATGTGTTTTGGGGGGTGGTTTTTATTATTTTTTTTTTTTTAACTCTAGCAAATGGCTTGAGTGCTTTACTCTTGTGTCTGTGGTTTCATTTAAAATGCAAGTCCTATTTTAGCTCTGAGTGATCTGGAGGATAGCAAGAAGAATTTGATAACACTAGTCCCTGATGAAAGCATTTAAATTTCAAGTGTTTCCATTTCAGGACTGTGAAGTACATCTGGTTAATTTACATGTTGGGCTTGAATGCATCATTTATGAGCTCCTGGAACCCAACTTTAACAGCTCTCATAAAATTATGCCAAATTTGGGATTGGTTTTAGCATGTGTTAGGATCTACCTGCAGTAGTGATGGCTTTTGTGTATACCAGTAAATTACTTCATTGTGGTAGCCAAGTTAAAATCGTATAAATAAGGATGCTGCTAATAGTAAAGCTTGCACACATCAGCATGAAGTTCAACACAACTAACAGGGTAAACTAAGAATTCTTTCAATTTCCAGTCCATGGGGCCACTGAAGTTTGTATGCTCAAGGTGCTGTGACTAGTTTAGAGATCTCAGATACTTTTGGAGCAGGCTGCCATATTCCCCAGCACCAAGGGAGGTTTGGGCTGGATGTTAGGAAGAAGCTCTTCATAAAAAGAGAGATTGGCCATTGGAATGGGCTGCCCAGGGAGGTGGTAGAGTCAACCATCACTAGAAGTGCTTAAAAAGAGCCTGGATGAGGCACTTGGTGCCATGGTTTAGTTGATTAGATGGTGTTGGGTGATGGGTTGGACTCGATCTCAAAGGTCTTTGCCAACCTGGTTAATTCTGTTCTATTCCATTCCATTCTATCAAACACAGGCTATAGAATGTGTGTGTTGGGGGAGAGGCAGCACTTTTGTTTGAGCAGATGAAGCTCCAAGCCACTGCATTTCTGCTCACTCATTGTAGTAGACCTTCCTCCTTTATCTAGACCTCCTTCCACCAGAGAGCTCCTGCTCTCCTTTGTCTTGTCCTAAAGCCTCCAGAAATGGCAAATTGTACTTTTCCCTTTCATCCCTCTTACCACAAAGTTATTTGTTCTCTCATTTCACATCAAATCACCCAGGATGTAACCAGCATCTGCAGGTTCAGGTACAGCAGTATCAGCTTTGCTGAACTCAAAGGAGGTTCTTAAACCACGGTGAAAGAGCCACTCTATCACTGAAACCGAGTGCAAGTTCAAATGCATATCTAAATGTTAGAGGGTTTGAGGAAAATGCAAAGTAGGTCAGCTACAGCAAGGTGTCACAGGAGGCTCTGTGTGCAAGACACTTGTAGCACATTGAAGTTGGGCTCATAATCCGGGAGCGCTGCCATTAGCAAAATAGGAAAGAAAGAGAATATTCAAGGGACAATAAACTGCGGGGAAAACATTTGACCTATCTTAAGATCAAAATATAATGCAAGGAGTCCTATGCTCAAAAATCAATGTTTATCTACTAGCAATAATTTCTCCACCCACCAACCACTTGCTATTCTGTTAAGCACTTGTTTCACTTGATCATTTAAGATAAACCAATTGACCTGTTAGGTGCTGTATTAAATGCTGGCTTTTTAAAAATGACTCTTAAATTTAAGTCACTTTCAGTGTTCCACCTCCAATAAGCAGCTCAGCTTCTTCATTGTTCATACTTCCAGATCAGTAGCACATATTTTGATCATTGAATGCTCATATGAAAATACTTGGAGGGTTCCAGAGCTTAACACTCTGGTGGGTCCTTATGAAATTAACTACAGAAATTAAAACACTTCCCTCCCACCCCCTTTTCCTGATGTGCAGCATTATCTGCCTCTTGAGAAAGAAAAAGCTTTCAGAGCAAATATGCTTAGACTTGTTTAGCTTCTATTTCCCAGCTTCTATCTAAGAATTTCAATGGGGGGAGGGGGGTGTGTGGAGAAGTCTTATTTTTATCTTTAAATTTGTTGAAGTCGTCATTCTGTTTAGAGTCAGACAAGCCTGAGGTCTAAAGTTACATGAATTTGGTCAAACTGACCCTGAATTCTTGACTGTAAACACCATAAATCTTCCCAGCAATAATTAGTTTCACATTGTAAAGGCCATGCTGTGAAGGGTAATCCCTCATGCAACAAGTTAAGTTTCTAATTTGTTTTCCATAGCACAATGAATTCCAAAAGCTTTCACCATGTTTCTAGCGAGTCATTTATCAGCTTCATAATAAAGCATGGAAGGGACATCACAGATCATCTGCAGCAGGAACCAAGTGGTGTATATCCCTGTAGCAAGAGGCGGCAACAGTGCCCCAGGGCTACAGTGTGGTTATTTGGGTTCTACTTTCATCATTTGCTTTGTTTCATAGGATTTTAATCTGAAAAATCTCTCTGAAAAGTAATCAAAGTGTATAAGTTGAGCCCTGAGGTTGAGTTTCTCTTGTTAATTTTCATCTAGAGAGTATATCAAACAGACCTCAGGCATGCCAGTCTCCTAATTCTCTCCCGAAACACAGCTTTGCAGTATAGACTGTGTGGACTTTCGCTTTATAGAGTAATTAAACATTTGGTACAATTCCTCTCCAGGCAGGTTTCAGTGCTTGGGTTGACAGCACATATCTCTAGAGCAGACATTTGAACTGCAGCTTTTAAATCACTGCTAAACTCAGGGCCCTTCTTCATCCCATTTTGATTCCATTGAGACCTCCTTTACCTTTTTTTCAGTGTGTCACATTGATTTGAGTTTGTTTGTTTTGTTTTCAGGGTGGTGGTGTCAGAAACACTTGGCTATGTTTTGGGATGTTTTTAAGGAAGGGGGTTTGGGGTTCTTGTTTGGTTTGGTTTGTGTTTTTGTTGTTGCTGGTGGTGGTTTTGTCTGTTTTTTTTGTCTTTTTTGTTGGGTTTTTTTTGTTGGTTGGTTGGGGGTTGTGGTTGGGTTTTTTCTTGGTTGGTGTTTTGGCTGGTGGGGTTTTTTTGGTTGGTTTTTTGGGAGGGAGTGGTTTTGTTTTTAACTCAAGTGCATGTCCCTTCAAACATTACTTTGCTTCTCCGGTGAAGCAAAAGTCACTTCAGCCAAGCAGCTAAAAGAAGTCAGCAAAAGCCCACATTAATCATGGCATAGCTTTTTTGGGAGCAATTTGGTTAGGTCAAAAAGAAAATAAATCTACCTTTCTGCTTCAGCACATGTGAAGCATGAATTCCAGACCTCAGTCATTTTCTGTCTCCTCTTGGAGTTTAGTTTAAGAGACAGCAGTGTGTTGAAAATGTTTACAGGGGAATCCTGTGGATGCCAGCCAGGAACACAACTGCGTAGATATCTCTCCTGTGAATGGGAGCTTGTTCTGTTCCCAGTTTCACTTGGGTACAGGAACCATCTCTGAACACATGCCTCTGTGCCAGAGGCTCTGCTAAACAAATATGCTTGTCCTGACATAATTTGTGTTGGGGATTATTAAAGCACTCAGTGGGTTATTAAAGGTTCATCCCATTCATCCCTTCCCTGCAATTTTGAAAGGAGTTGTGCAACTAAAACCTGTGTCATGAAACAGTAAAAGGGGAGGGGAGAAAGAAAAGAAAGGGGAAAAAAAAGGCAGGCAAGCAAAATGAGCAGCAAATTGGACAGGCTGAAGTATCCAGAGACAGTGTAGGTGACAAATGCTTCATGGATTTTAGCAGAAGACGTGTTCTCCAGTACAACAGACTTCCTTTGATAGCTTTCTAGCTCAAGAGCTTTGGTTCTTGCTCAAGTCACTTGCCTGAGAAAAAAAATATTCTGCTTCTTTAATAGTAACCCAGTGTCAGTGACCATTATTTTCTCCCCAGTTCTCATTTCGAAACAGAGGTGTCTCTTTAGAAATAGTGCTGTCTGTTGGGGCATGCTGTTGAGGAGGTGGTTGGGCTCATGAGTTGGAGCTTGAAGGAGTCAGAGGTCTTTGTGACAGAGGCTGTTGTATGGGCAGGTGGAAGGGCTGGGCTTGAGTGCAAAAATTCCTGGTGATTAGCAGTTTGCACGGATTTCAGTGCTTTTGAGCATCAGGTCTTAATTAGTAGGACATTTGCTTAATGATGTTTTATCAACAACCAGTACATTGTGAATCCAGAGCGTGTACACCTGTTCTGCAGACCTGCACTGAGCACCATCCATGTATTACCGACTTTCTCTCCCTTAATGTTGTCCCCCTAGCAGGAAGAGTCCTCTCAAAAATAGCAAAGTGGATTGCTACCAAATCCAGGTTTTAAAATTCAAGGCCTTTTAAAGTTTAATACTTCTCCCAAATTATTTTTCCTGACTGCAAATTCCGGACATCTCCAAGTCCTGCTGACTTCCACTGGAGTCTGTAGTGGATCACAGATGGCTTACTTTGTGCATCCACAACCAAAAGCTGCAAACCAAAGAGTTGTCATGAAATGCTCAGGGCTGCAAATGTAAATAGAGTAGTGAGTTTTCTCAGATGACTACATTGTCCTTGCCTCAAGAATAAGGCTTGCCCTTCTGTAATTCCCTGCCTCGTTCAGAAGGTAACACAGAGCAAGTCAAGTGAGTTCAGCCCTGTGGCTAGGGATTGTGCATCCCTGTGTCCTTCCTGCTTCAAATGCTTTGTAAGATGAACCAATACAGCTGTTAACTGTTGAACCTCTAATATTTAGGATAATATGAGCTAAAAGATTCTGGTTGCCTCACAGCAGGCAGTGCTGTACAGTTCTTTGGCTAGGCACTGACCTTATTTCTAGTGAGGTTTAGTAGCTCATTGTGTGTATAGGCCCTGCTGAACATTAGGCTGTTTCTTTCAAGCTTCTCTGGTGTCTCTACATTCTTCATAGCAGCATCAGATGTGGTTATTAACTTAGGCACAGCATTCATCCTTTTACAAGCTGTGACACCAACTTGTCATCTCTCCCCTTCAAACTTGTGTTCCATGAGGACTGCTCTCGACTTGGTGCTCCCCCTGCACCTTCAACTTCCAGAGAAGGGCGACAAAGCTGGGGAGGGGTCTGGAGCACAAGCCCTATGAGGAGAGGCTGAGGGAGCTGGGGTTGCTTAGCCTGCAGAAGAGGAGGCTCAGGGCAGACCTTATTGCTGTCTACAACTACCTGAAGGGAAGTTGTAGCCAGGTGGGGGTTGATCTCTTCTCCCAGGCAACCAGCACCAGAACAAGAGGACACAGTCTCAAGCTGCACCAGGGGAGGTTTAGGCTGGATGTTAGGAAGTAGTTCTTCACAGAAAGGGAGATTGGCCACTGGAATGTGCTGCCCAGGGTGGTGGTGGAGTCCCCCATCCCTGGAGGTGTTTAGGAAGGGACTGGATGAGGTGCTTGGTGCCATGGTTTAGTTGCTCAGTTGGTGTTGGATGATAGGTTGGACTTGATCACAGAGGTCTTGTACAACCTGGTTAATTCAATTCCATTCTGTTCTATTCTTCAATCAGAAAGCCTATAGACATTGTCCTTTATTATCTGCATTCTGTTCTTCTTTGGAAGCTTTGAAATTTAGGGGAAAGTCATTTGAACAAACTACTTAAAGAATTTTGAAGCACACAGTCCAGGCAAAGCCCTGAAGAAGCTACACCCATGGATTCAGTGTGAGGTCTAGGCTTCTCAGGATGAAGGTCTCGTTGGAAACTTGGTCATGACTTTCCAGGAAAGAACATCTCTTCCTCCTGGCAACAATGATAATCCCTACTGTTCATAGAATGTCATTTAAATTGCTTGGAGGTTTTTTGGCTTGCTTGTGGCTGGCTCTTGAGGAAGATTGTCTTCAGCTATAAAGTGGGGGAAAATTTCGCCGGGAAGTTCAGTCAGTAGAGCTAGTCAGCAATTTGTTGTGAATTTCTGAGAGGGGGAGCTGTCAAGAAGGAAATCTGGCTTGTCTTCAAAAAGGCTTTTTACAGCACAGTCTGTTTTGATCTATGGCTCAACTCAAAAAAAGGCAGAGGGGGAAAAAAAAAGATCTGAGATAGTTAAAATGTCCCTGTTGACATTTTTGTTTTTGAAATAAAAAGATCTTTTCTGCTCAGGCAATGCTTTCTAACAAGTGAACCTATCTTGGAATTTAAAAGCCAACTCTTAAAGTGCTTTGCTAGACCCAAAACTGGAGCATTGTTACCCTTTTATTTGAAAATCCTCTTTTGATTTATTTTTTTCCCCCTCCTTCTCCCCTCATCTTCTGAGATGGGAACGATTTCTGAAATCATATATGTTTGCACAGAACAAAAAGTCTCTCTTTCACTCAGCTCCTGAATCTGTTCACTAGCTGAGGATCTGCCCTGCACGTTCTGTGAGCCCCTTGAAGTGTTAACCTGATATTCTGCTGAAGTGTGGCTTAGCTGTATCACTTTCAAAGGAAGCAGGGCTGTAGGGTCACAGTCTGATGTCCATGCTCAAGTTGAAGCAGTGCCTTGTGCTGCCCAGCAGTCACTCTGATTTCACAGAAGCTGTTTATGGAAGAAAAACTTCATCAGCACAGATACTAACATTTTTTAAGAGCCTGACCTACAGACAGTATTTACCATCTCTTTGGATAAGATGCTGAAGTCACTGTTATTATGCTGCTTTATTTTCAGTATCAAAAGCTGCAAGGAAATAGAGCTTTTCCTCCACCCCCCTGCTCAGACAGACATGATGTTACTTGGGGGTTTTACTGTTGATTCTTTGACTGTATCTTCCTGTTGAAAGGTTTAATTTATGTGGAGCTTAACAGTATATTAACTTTCAAATCATATTGCAAATAGGAACTTATCATCTTCTGGCTTCAGTGGCAAATGTTTGTATTAGCCTGGAGAAGAGGAGACTCAGAGGAGACCTCATTGCTGTCTACAACTACCTGAAGGGAGGTTGTAGCCAGATGGGGGCTGGGCTCTTCTCCCAGGCAACCAGCACCAGAACAAGAGGACACAGTCTCAAGCTGCACCAGGGAAGGTTTAGGCTGGATGTGAGGAGAAAGTTCTTCATAGAAAGAGAGATTGGCCATTGGAATGTGCTGCCCAGGCAGGTGGTGGAGTCACCATCCCTGGAGGTGTTTTGGAAGAGACTGGATGGGGTGCTTGGTGCCATGGTTTAGTTGATGAGATGGTGTTGGATGATAGGTTGGACTTAATGATCTCGAAGGTCTCTTCCAACCTGTTCTACTCTGTTCTATTCTGTTCTCTTCTAACATCTTAGGGGATGTTTCAAGAAAGCTTCTGGGTTCCAGTGGGTCTTTTTCATTATAGACTCCTAGGGTTGTTTCAGATGGAAAAGATCTTTAAGGTCATTGAGTCCACCCATTCTGATGTGCTTGTGCTGAGGACTTGTCCCTCTGAGGAGAGGACAGTTTGTGAAGCGGAGGCTTAGCCCTGGTGGTTTTGTGCACATTTGCCATGCCACTGACTCCCCAAGCCTTGCTGAAAACCATCAGGCTTGTCACTGAAGGAAAGCTAATACAAGGGAGCATGCTTGGGAGGCTTTGCAGCGAGTTTTGGGGTACTTATTCTGCACTGATACATTTTGGCTTTTCAAAAGCAACCACATGATGATTTGTTAAAATCATCCACACAGGCTGTGTTTAGAGTATGACTTAGTTCACCTTATGCTGTGAATGCAGTGGGTTTTTTGGAAGTATAGCTGGAAAATCTGAGCATGCTGTGGTACAGCAGCTGTTTGTAATCAAGGAAATACGTTTAAAGGAGTCCTAGGACCTTTATAAACTATGCATGCAAATTACTGCTGGAATTGCTTTACTACAGTCAGTTGTGACTGCCATTGCTCCGGGTAACTGTTCAAGCCCATTGTTATGAATTAATTACAACCATAATATAGCCTTTTGGTACATTGAACTTCTCTTGCAGCAGCTGATCAAAGGCCCATGCCTGCTCCGCTGCCACAGAGCAGGGAATAACTCATTTTTCATCTCCTGTTTATTTCTCTGGTGTGCATTTTCCCCCTAAAAATAGAATGCAGACTGTTTACTGAGGAGATGTGATTGGACATCAAATGTATCTGTGTGCTCTCTGCAGCAAGAACAGCTAGTGAAGTATTTGAAATGGCTTGGCAAGGAAGTGAACTTCTGGTCCGTGGGCTTCAGCTCCCTCGGGAGTGTGCTGTTCATTTGTTAATACATCCAGCACATCGTTTGTATGGAAGATGCCAGTTCCTGCTGTGTCTCTCTGTTTTCCTTTCATTTGCATGCAAACATGCAGTACTGGAGTTCTACAAATTTAACTGCTGTGATCCATGGGAAAACTGGCTGCATTTGCATGCATAAGTATGCAGGGTTTCCAGCAGGAAAAGTTGATACTAAAATAGGGCTGTGTGTATGTATATATATAGGTACTCAGTGAACATAAATATGTGTGTGAGAAGTGAAAGCCAAGGTGTATGTAACATGCATTTCTTCCCTTTCTGCTGCTTGTCCCTGAGTTGTGTGCTCTGTGGCTAAACTGGGATAGAGAGCTCTTTGGAAAACGTTCCCAAACAGTTGACATTGTTGCTGCTATTTTTAGCCAAAGCTCTACCACATTTATTCTTTCAGGCTGTTGTTTTTAACAGGCCAGGAACCAGTCCTGTGTGGGTTTATGCAGGGAACTGAACTGTACACATCTCTTGCCTGTTTGTCAGCCAGAAACAGGAGGCTTGTGCTTGTAGGCAAATTTGATTCAGGACTGCTTCAGACTGGAAGAAGATAGGTTGAGATTAGGCATTAGGAGGAAATTCTTCCCCATGAGGGTGGTGAGGCACTGGAACAGGTTGCCCAGGGAAGTTGTGGATGCCTCCTCCCTGGAGCTGTTCAAAGCCAGGATGGGTGGGGCCTTGAGCATCCCAGTCTAGCAGGAGGTGTCCCTGCCCCTGGCACAGGGGATGGAATGAGATGATCTTTAAACTTGAATTTATAGAGCAAATCAAGCAGCAGTCATCTGCTGTTAATAGCTAGGGAAAAAATTAAAACTCCAATCAAAAGTGAGCAGGCTTGCAGAGTGAACTGCTAGTCGAGGGTGAATTGAGTCTGGAAAGGGAGTAAATTATCTGACTGAGTGAATTTGAGGCTGCCCTCCTACAGAAGTGCAGAAACCAAACTGGTACTTGCTCTCAAGTCAGTCACCCATTCTAAGCTTTTATACCACAGTAGTATTTTAGAGGCATCAAAGTCTTAAATAACTTAATTCCAACATTTTCCAGACCATTCAGATATTTTCTGTGTTGTTTCTTTATTTCTTTATATTCTTTCTTTCCTCTAGTTTTACTACTGGGTTATGAAATCATAGAATTGTTAGGTTTGGAAGGGACCTCAAGGATCAGCCAGTTTCAACCCCCCTGCCATGGGCAGGGACACCTCACAGCAGATTGCTCACAGCCACCTCCAGCCTGGCTGCAAAAACCTCCAGGGATGAGGCTTCCACCACCTCCCTGGGCAGCCTGTGCCAGTGTCTCACCACCCTCATGGGGAACAACTTCTTCCTAACATCCAATCTGAATCTACCCATTTCTAGTTTTGCTCTATTCCCCCCAGTTCTATCACTCCCTGACACCCTCAAAAGTCCCTCCCCAACTTCCTTGGAGCCCCCTGCAGATTCTGGAAGGCCACAATTCGGTCTCCTCAGAGCCTTCTCTTCTCCAGACTGAACAGCCCCAACTCCCTTAGTCTGTCCTCATAGGAGAGGCATTTTGTGACATTTCTTTTGTTCTAGGCTACCTATCCTACATGTTAAGCTTTGTCATCTATGCAATAGGTTCAAATCAGGTATATAAATGAAGGGGTCAGTGTAAGCTTTAAAAAGGGGCGGGGAGGGGAGGTGGGAGGGAAAAGAACTGTATAGAAAAGCAAACTATATTTCCCCCCCAGGCAGTCCCCCAGTGAGCGCTGGTGTACCACCCAGGCTTAGAGAGCAGCCTTGCTTATGAGAGCAAAGGCAACACAGAATCAAACAATGGTTCAATTTCATGCCTCATTTCAGACGTCGTTAAACATATTTGGTCTCACCTCATCTTCATCAAGGTCCCAGATTGAGACAGGAGCCCTGATTAATGTACACCGCAGCGAAAGAAGAGGAGAGGAAACTTCATAAATCATTTTTCTTTTCTGATTTCTTTACTTCTTTGCCTGCTGGTAACCAGCTTTTTAGTCCCCCCCCCTTTTTTTTTTCTTTTCCAGAGATACCTCTTTTCTTGTGGGCTTTTTTTTCCCCTCTTGTTGCTGCACAGGACATCACTCAGGGGTTAGACCCCTGGCAGAAATCAGCTTGGCCTTACAAAGCTGCCCGTCGTTGGTTCTTCTTCATGCTGCTGCCCTCCACTGCCTGACCAACCCCTTGGCACTATTCCTCTTTATTTTGCTTTACAAAAGGGCTGAACATCCCAACTAGAGTAACTTTGTTTACTTTTTTTCCCCAGTACAGAAGAAAATAGTAGCACTTCACTTTCTGGGTTCTTTATTGTTCTTCCCTTATCTGTGTTTATAGCCAGTGGCCAAGGAGGGGAAAAAAAATCCTCTTTAGACCACTCTGGAGCTGTTCAACTCATGGGGAAATTTCTGCTGGCTACAATGGAGATTGAATTTCCACTCTGTAGGTATTAGATGTGAGAAAGCCAGGACTCCGAGTTCCCCATCATCCTTCCTTCAGAAATGTGCAGGTACTGCAGGCTCCAGGATAAAGCTACTCTTGACACCACATGAAATCCAAATTCATGATCGCTAGAGTGTGGTGTCCTGTCTCAGAGAGTGCCTGGCATAGAATCACAGAATGGTTTGAGGTGGAAAGGACCTTCAAAGGCCAACTAGTTCAACCCCCCTGCAGTCAGCAGGTACATCTGCAACTAGAGCAGGTTCTCAGAGTCCTGTCTATCTGACCTTGAATGTTTCCAGCCATGGGGCATCTGCTACCTGGGCCAGTGTTTCACCACCCTCAGTGTAAAACATTTCTTTCCCTAGATCTGGTCCAAATATCCTGCCTTCCAGTTTCAAACCATCACCCTTTGTCCTGTTACAACAGGCCCTTCTAAAAAGTCTATTCCCATCTTTATCATAGGCCCCCTTCAAATACTGGAGAGCCACAATAAAGTCTCATCATCTCTGCATGATAGCAGCTGCTGCAGAGATTTGTGAGCACTTGGGTATACCAAAATAAAATTGGAGAGAGAAAAATTCTACCTTTCTGCATCTTGCTCATCCCTGTGGGATGTTGGCATTCTGTGACTGCCAGGAGGAAGCTTCCTTTCTCCTACACCGTTTCCATCGGTGCTTCTGATGTGTCTCTGCATCCATGAAGCAGACAAAGTAATGGCCAGAGAGCTCTTATCTCAGGGAGCAGGAAGCCACGTGCTGGGACAGGCAGAGATTGCCAGCAGCCCTCACAGCATAGGCATGGCAGCCCCTCTGCTGCCAAGGGGCCTGCACAGGAAATATCTTGTACCTGCAAGAGTAATAAAATCTTAGTACCAAGCACTGTCTGTGTCAGCTACTCTGACTCACCAAAGAGGCAGACCTCCAAAGAGCACAGGCTTTGTGGTCTTTAGAAATGGGCTTCTTAATCACTGAACATAAAGCTTGAGAATTTGAGGTTGGTTTCCTGTAATTCTCTTCAGTTTGATGTTAGTTTCCCCTTTCCTTTTCTCTCTCTTGGCTCTGCTCATGTGATGCTTTTCTCCTTGTGCTGAACATCTATTCCCTCTCCAGCACTCTTTTTGTCACATTTTTTCCTTTCTTGGTCCTTCTCTTTTCCCCACCCAGCAGCCACACTGCATGTGCTGCATTAGTGCCTGCTTTGGGACCTGCTGTGTCCAGGGGAGATCTTGCTGTCCATTGAAACCTCATTTGTGTGCACTGCAAGCAAAACCTTAGAGGCCAGTGGCACTGGCACACAGAAGAACAACATACTAACCTAGATGACGTTTTGACCTTCCCTGTTTACAGGAGATACAACTAGTTCAGTGTCACCTGTACCTGCCAGTTCTGCCAAGAGTATGTTTTGGTGTAGTGCTTTTGTGGCTGTTGACTGTGGGAACCTTTGGAGACCTTTTCATTTCACGCTGGTGACCTGATACAAGCTGTGGGCCTGAGCTTTGGTTTTGTTTACCCCAAAATGCAGAGGAATGCGAGACAAGGACTTCTCTAAGGGACATTGCATCTAACATGAAAAACATAAGCTAGCCTTGATGATTTGCATAAATGCTACAATATGTGATTTAAATGAAAGTTAGCAGTGCAGCCTCTTTGCCTCTCTCATGTGGAGATTTGAAGCAAACCTTGCAAAGACCCTCTCAGCTCGGCAAGCTCACTCCTAGGCTAACAGCTAACACAGCACAGAGATCAAAAGGATCAGTTCAGGTTTTTTTTGGAACCTGCACATTGAGATAAGATCTACATGAGCCTGGGCTGAATATTTCTCATGTTAGATCTGTGATTTACCAGAAGTGACAGTATCACCTAATTAGTGATGTAAGGTTTGAAGCATTTCATGGAGTCGCATGTGGATCCAATCTTTGTGCCGAGTGGAGCTGTATTAGAGCTGTGCAGACTGCAGCTTCTTTCCTCTAATGTCTTTATAGCTCATAGCTGATTGGAATGATGTCTGTTATCATCATTTGATACCTTAGGGTAAAATTTATTGCCCATAAATGAACTAATCTCTTGAACTAATATCTGATTTTGCAGCTGAGAAGGGGAAAAAAAAAGGGCTAAGAATTGTTGCCTGCTAAATCACATTCCTAGCTCAAGTAGTTAATTTCTTAACCTCTTAAAATTGCAATAGCAATATGTGGTCTTTTATGGGAAATTATGGCTGCAAAGTATAATAACTATCATTATAATATAATACATTATGAGAATTAACTAGCTAAATCTGAAGGGCTCATGAATAGTGGAATTGCAAATGAATTAATTCCATTTGTAATTGCTTTTCCTTGGTTTAGTCTCACGCTGTGGATACCCTGTGGCACATTCTGAGGTGCTTGGCATTGTATTAAGAACAGAAATGTTGTGCATGACTCTCTTGGTTACTTCTGGTTTCACTGCACAGCCAAAATGGGTCATGACTCACCAGAAGGAGAGATTCCTTCTCTATGTTGTGGTATGGGATGGAGGCACTTTCTGTGTGCTGTGGACAGTCTCCTACACTTCAGTGGTCATTAGGGCATTATAGGACTAACAAGAGCTGTGTTATGTATGTTCTTCTACAAAATACTTTCTTTCTCAATGGAAAGACTACTAATTTCCTAAACTCTCTCTGGAGGTCCTTCTATTGACAGAGGACACAACGAGATGTCCTCATCCCTGGCACTTCATGGTGCAGTTGCACTGACTTGGCATTCAGCACCTGCAGCTAACCAGGGATTGGAGTTTGATTTTTATGTATTCAGATTTTTCTTAGCTCTTCTCTTCCAGATTCCATATTTAGTGGTTGCATGCCTTGAATGTGCTCTCTTTGGCAGTGTCCAGTTATTTCTGAGATAAGTTTTTGCTGGTTGTAATAGAATCATAGAATGCCTCTGGTTGGAGGGGACCCTCAAAGATCCCTACCAGTTTTGCATGTTACTGCCATTAAGAAACAGTGGTGAACAGCCTGATGTTGCTTTTTGAGTGAGTGGAAGTGATGCATCTTCTTTGGAAAGTGCTTTTGCTCTCCTGGTGGACAGGTAAGACATGGGAATGTTCACTGGTAGCTGTCATCATGCTGCCAAACTAATGACATTGGCCAACCAGCATCTGCTCACTTGGTCCTTAACATGCATCTGTTAGAGTGCTTCCTCCCGTGTGGCATCATTCTGATTCACTGTTTGCTTAGTATGTCTATCTCTGTGTGTATGGGTGTGTCCAGTCCAAGAAAGGAGCACACCATATTCTCCTTCAGCTTCTCATTGCAATGAGCATTTAAAACATAGGGAAAGTAGCAGCAGTGGGGTGGGAAGTTTGAAGCTGGCTGTGATGTGAAACACCAACAACTCCCAAGACTGGATTTCTGCTGCTTCTTGAGGGAAGGCCAGGCTGTGTCTTAGCTCTGTCACAGGATCACAGGGTGTCAGGGGTTGGAAGGAACCAAAGAGATCATCAAGTCCAACCCCCTGCAGGACTATACAGTCGAGCTCAGGTCACACAGGAACACATCCAGACAGGTCTTGAAAATCTCCAGAGAAGGAGACTCCACAAGCTCTCTGGGCAGCCTGTTCCAGTGCTCTGTGACCCTCCCAGTAAAGAAGTTCCCCCTTGTGTTGAGGTGGAACCTCCTGTGCTGCAGCTTACATCCATTGCTCCTTGTCCCATCTCAGCGAGCAAGTGAGCAGAGCCTGTGCCCTCCTTCCTGACCCCCAGCCCTCAGATATTTATAAACATCTATTAAATCCCCTCTAAGTCTTCTCTGAAAAAGAGAAGACTTAGAGGAATTTACTAAATGTCAGCCATAGTTATGGGAAGTACTTGTTCAAACTGCTTTTTAGGTGCCTGCAGAAAGCACTGGCAGGATCCTCGCCCTTATTTCTCTGCATTTTCCCCCCAAAGCAGTGTGGTATGCCGTGTACAACCAGTTCTCAGTCATTCTGGGAATGAACAAACTCCAAGATTTGTTTGGTAGTAGTAGTTGTCAGAGATCTGCATTAACAAAAGATGACTGAAGACTTGTTTCCTCCAAGACCAGACCTTCTCTAATGACCACTTGTTGCAAAGGAGCTTTGTCAAAGTGGCTGCAGCGCTCGCTCCTGAATATTATGAATTGTGACATGCAGTGGGGCTGCTCCCAACAATAAACACCAGGCTGTTTCATAGATGTTTTGCATGCTCTGGCCCTTCCAGGTTCTTGCATCAGTTAATGAGAGTATTTTATATGTGCAAGTGTCAGAGAAATTCAAGCATGCTCCGTGACTAATACTTAATAATAAGGGCGAGATACAATCAGGAAAGTATCAGCAGAATTGCGTGCGAGCAAGTTTGGGTTAAAGAACACTTTTCATTCCTTGTAGTTGCATGGATAGAGTCCAGAGCATACAAACCCCAAGGTTTGATCCACTGAGATGCACATGATAAAAATGAAAGGCTTTTTTTGTTGTTGTTGTTTTTTAATTGTTTGGGTTTTTAATAACTCAGGACTTCAGAAGGACTTTTTCGTAAGGACACTTAACCTATGGAATGATCTCCCCAGAGCACTCTGCTTAGAGGCATTTAAAATTGAACACTGCAAAATGTTCATGGGTAATATGATTGGAACATTGGCTGAGAGATAGACTGAGAGTTTGATTAATTTCATTCCCCCCCCCCTATTATTTTTCCAGCAAGTTGCTGCCAGTTTCTGCCTGTGCCTGTGTAAAGCTACCTGAGCTCACTGAACTCTTCAGTGCCTGAGGAATTTCAGCTAGTATAAAATGGTAGCAAGGCAGCAAGTCCTGGTCTATTGGGGGCAGGGGGGGATAAAAAAAAAGGCATAATTAGATACCTTGAATCTTTCTGTACCCTGTGATTCTGGGCTAATGTGCTCAGAGAAAGAGCAGAGAGAGCCTTGGGCTGATAGGGGTGATGTGTTTGTACCACGATGTGCAGCAGGTCATCTCTCCATGCTCTTTAATTAAGCAGGGTAACAGCCTGTTGGTTTTTAGTGTGGCTTATAAACCTGGGTTTAGTTACATGGCTTTACCATCTCTCTGTGGAAGTAACCTAACAATAAAATACTCTATTTTGAGGAACAGCTTGGAGCTGGAGGGCTGGGTTCCACCCTGCTTTTGCACCTCTGGGACAGGGCAGCAGGACGAGTGCTCAGCCAAGGACAGCTGCAGGGACGGTTTCCATTCCCTCACCAGTGCCAAAGGCAGTGTTACTAGGCTTGTCACATTCTCTAGCATGCTGAGTTACATGCAAAGAGCAGATATTTCTAAAGTGCTGCATTCATGGTTCATTTGGATGAGCAGGCATTTCTAATTTGGCACCAGCCTAATGAAAAGATGCATTCCATTCCAGATTCCAGCAGCTGCAGACTTCATTGACTCCAAAGATAATGCCTTTAGTTTTGGCTGTGGAACTCAAGGGATACTTCAGCTAACTGCTGCTAAATCCAGTGGCTGTTATACTTAGAGGGGAAAATAGTGAAATAAATAGTTCCACTTTAAATTCACCCTTCTGTTAGGTTTTTGTTTGATTTACTGCTGAATTATAGATGTACTCCAGTAGATTAAGCAAGAATTTCTGGCATGTTTTATATGCAAAAAAAAACCCCCAACCCTAACAACCCCAAAGCATGTCTGACAGAAGAGGCAATGCAGAGGATTCTGATTTAATGTATAAATGCTAAGCAGTTTTGCTAGGAGTGGGAGTGAGTGGTGTGCTTTCGTTTCTGCATTTCTTTGCATTCTGAAGGGCAGCAGCTGAGCTGGACATGTAGGTTTACATGTTGGGAAGTAACTAGAGGGAATGCTAGGTGTAGCCTTGGGAATAAAGGTAAAATCTGGAGAAGGAATTAGGTAGTAAAAAGTGGGGGAAAAAAACTATTTCACGTATATATTTCTCTCTGGCATTTCTTCTCTTTCAATGTTCTCTATAAATACTCTACATTGTCTACTTCCAAACTGGTAGGAGAAGCCTGTTCCTGAGATAAATGTTCTTTTCCTAGTTAAAATACAGAGCAGAGGAGTCCCCACTTGTGACAGTTTGATAGCAGCATTTACCTGCTCTGACTTTTGCTTGCTCTCCTTGTTTTGACCTATGGACGTGATGATCTTGAAGGTCTCTTCCAACCTGGTGTATTGTATTATTGTATGTATTGGGTTGAATTGAGATGGAGTTAATTCTCCTCACAGCATCTTTCTAGTGTTGAGCTTCGTTGGATATATTAAGCTGATGGATAAATCCATTAGGCCTCTGCTGATAGCTGAAATTGACTCCTGAGTTTTAGAAATAGGAATGTGGCAATGGGACAGAATGTCCTTGCCCTGCTAATTCCAGTTTACTGCACCAGCAAGACCTATCACACTCCCAAGCAAGGTGTGGCTGCTTATTAAGGAAAAGGCAGGGGCTTTAAAGCCAGAGTCATGTTGGTATCAACATGACTCCACTCACTCAAATCAATTTTTACAGACCTGGCTTTCCTGCACATTTAGCTTGAGCTTTGTAAGTCCTGTATTGTAGCAAAATTGTGTTCCTTTCTGACTTTTTTTCACTTTTCTACTGGCAAGGGAATTTTGGAAGATTTTGAATAGTGTTGTCTGAGAATCATAGGATGCCATAAGAAAACCTTGGCAGTGTATTCCTATATTATCTCTTGGAATTTACTCAAAGCCCAAGTTACTCAAAGCTTAGGCCTGATTTATAATTACGAGGTGGATAATCTAAATTCATCTCTGTTTTTATGGGCATCCATTCAGAGTAAGCACTCTGGCCTGGAATTTAAGAAAGAAGGGGGGAGGGGGACAATAACAAAACACAACAACAAGCAAAAAAAACCCAAAACAAACTCCCAAGGAATCATAAATGTAAAACCCAGACCCAGATCTGAGAAGTGAAGAGCTATAAATGTGGGTTTTAAAACACAGGAATGGCAGTTCTATGAAAAACCATGTGAAGCATCTTTGGTACTGAATAGATTTCATTAAACAGCAAAAGGTTGGGCTTAGGTTTGGGTTTTTTTTGGGGTGGAGGGTGTTTTTCTTTCAGAAAAGAAACCATTAGGCTGCCCCCTCTTCGGATTCAGTGACAATAATGACTCAGTAGAAGATCTGGTATGCAAAATGCTTTATGCTAAGCACGGCCCTAACAGCATTTTGAAATCAGCAGCTCGTTAATGGCACTTTGCGCTGCAGACATCTATTTTAAATGCATACCTAGGTGGAGTGAGTAAATACAAGCTGCAGTTTGTGGAAATCCCCCCCCAGTTAGTCCTTTATCTTCTGTTTGCTCAGCTTTTAGAAAGCATTTGTTGAGTCACAACATTAAGCTAGAAAAAAGTTAGTGCTGCACTTGTTATTTGACACCTCCTTTATAGGACTCCTCCTGAAACAGTTGCTTGTGAAGCCATCCCACTTTCCCCAATATCTTCTTGTGTAAGCTTAGTCAACCTTTTGGAAACGCCAAGGCTGTTTTTGTAACAAAATGTTGCACATGTGGCTCTTATAACATTTTTACACTCATTTTTTTTTTGGTATTAGGCTAATGCTAGGGTAAAAAGTTAAACAACTGATATTGCAGTTCCCCCAGGGGAGCCTTCACTGGGGTTTTTATCTCGTCTCTGTTACTGAATTCTTTTGTGATCTGAACTCTTTTAAATATAAACCACTGCCATTTTCTGGGGGTGGAATGTGAGATTTACAGATCTGAATCTGAGGAAGGCTGACATTAATAGTTACAGCTGAAATCAGTGGAAGCTGTACTTGACTCTATTGGCTCTCATGTGATGCTAACCGCAATTAATTCATTTTCACAATGGAAAACACAGATCTACTGGGTGGGTATGGAAATAGAAAGTACAGACATACAAGGGGCTCAACGTAGAAGTCACCAGTGGGTGACTTCAGTGCTGACTCCAGCAGAATTATCTCAAGCATCTGCAGTTGTCCTCAAATCAATTGGGTCATGAAAGCTGAGAGGTGCCTTCACTTGGAAAAACACAGCTTTTACACGTGTAAAGTCAGTTTGATGGTTTTGGGCCACAGTCACACTGCCTGCCAGTTTTGATCTGCAGAGTGGAAGTGTCATACCAGCCAGCTGTTTATAACTGAGGGCTGGGTGTCAAGAAGGAAGGGACAGGGACAGCCTCTTCTCACTTGCACCCTGTGATAGGACAAGGGGAGATGGATGTAAACTCCAGCACAGAAAGTTCCACCTTACCTTAACATGGGGAAGAACCTTCTTTACTGTGAAGGTCACAGAGCGCTGGAACAGGCTGCCCAGAGAGGTTGCGGAGTCTCCTTCTCTGGAGACTTTCAAGACCCATCTGAATGTGTTCCTGTGCAACCTGTGCTAGACTCTGTGGCCCTACTCTGGTAGGGGGGTTGGACTCGAAGATCTTCAGAGGTCCCTTCCAACCCCTAACATCCTGTGATCCAAATGTTAATCCAGCAGTTGGCCAGAGTAGATCCATCTCAGCAGCCCCAATCCGTTACTTTCAGTCGTCCCTAGTGCCTCACGAGGAGCTGCCTTGTTTGTGCATGATCACTTTGCAAGAACAAATGCCAACCTTAAAGGCTGGTTTGTTCAGGCAACAAAATATGCCAAAGTGTTTGCTTAATCTCTGAAAGAACTGTATTTGAGGGACTTTCTAATTGTATTTGTTCAGCTCACACTTCACAATGGACATTGAATTTAAAAGGGTGAAATAATGAAAGCAGCAGAATCAGCAGCGAGTGCCTTAATTGTGATACCACAGATAGCATGGTCAGGGATAACAGAGCTGATCTTCAGTTTTCCAAGCACTTGTCTACACATGGATTTATTTAGGAGCAGCAATACTTGAATAACTCCATGTGCTGACACTCTTGTTTCTGTTTAGCCTAACATACTTTGATGGGCTAAATTAAACAGAAATAGGGCAACCTTATTCTGGACTAAGTGTGTCTCCACATGGAGTTATTCAGGAAGAGCTGTTCTTGCACAGTCATTACTAAATAATTCCATGTGTAGACAGTCCTTTAATCTAGCAAGTGCTTAAGTCATTCCTGAAAACATGACTTAGTTTCCTGTGTTATTAAGGAACAATCTAAATATTTTTATCAAAAGTATTGTTTGGGGGGAAAAAAAAACCCAAACCACAACATTTAAGTCTCAGCTGGTCCTGAAAGCTGTAGGCTAGATAAGGAGTATCTGTGGGGACTTTTTTTGCAGGTAACATGATGCAAAGGAAGAAAAATGTACAGTAAAGAAAGTCCAATTTGGAATACAACTGAAATGATGAGACTAGGCTGAAGAGGCTCCCCAGTTTAAGAAGGACAGGGAGCTGCTGGAGAGCGTCCAGTAGAGGACAGCAAGGGTGATCAGGGGACTGGAGTGCTGCCTGGTGAGGAGAGGCTGAGGGACCTGGGGCATTTTAGTCTGGAGGAAACTGAGAGGGGATTTAATAGATGTTTATGAATATCTGAGGGCTGGGGGTCAGGAAGGAGGGCACAGGCTCTGCTCACTTGCTCCCTGGGATAGGACAAGGAGCAATGGATGTAAGCTGCAGCACAGGAGGTTCCACCTCAACACAAGGGGGAATTTCTTTACTGTAGGGGTCACAGAGTACTGCAACAGGCTCCCCAGAGAGGTTGTGGAGTCTCCTTCTCTGGAGACTTTCAAGACCTGTCTGGATGTGTTCCCCTGTGACCTGAGCTAGATTGTATGGTCCTGCTCTGGCAGGGGGGTTGGACTTGATGATCTCTTTGGTACCTTCCAACCCCTGACAAGAGGAGGCTCACAGGAGACCTTATTGCTCTCTACAGCTACCTGAAGGGAGGTTTTAGCCAGGTGGGGGTTGGTCTCTTCCAGCCTATCACCCAACCCTATCTAATCAACTAAACCATGGCACCAAGCACCCCATCCGGGCTCTTCCTAAACACCTCCAGTGATGGTGACTCCACCACCTCCCTGGGCAGCACATTCCAATGGCCAATCTCTCTTTCTATGAAGCGCTTCTTCCTAACATCCAGCCTAAACCTCCCCTGGCACAGCTTGAGACTGTGTCCTCTTGTTCTGGTGCTGGGTGCCTGGGAGAAGAGACCAACCCCCACCTGGCTACAACCTCCCTTCAGGGAGTTGTAGAAAGCAATGAGGTCTCCCCTGAGCCTCCTCTTCTCCAGGCTAAGCAACCCCAGCTCCCTCAGCCTCTCCTCACAGGGCTTGTGTCATTGCCTTGAAACCAGGTCACACAAGAGGATGCAGAATTTACAACAGGTGTTTTGAGAAACCACCACCAGATTAGCTGTTCCTTTCAGAGAAATCAGGGAGCACTCACAATGTCTCTACTGAAAGGTTTTCTGTAAGGACTGACAGGCGTGCTACACTAAGCACACCTTAACTGGGAGATTGTGTTATCCTTTGTTAAACAAAAGAAAACACATTCTGTGTACTCAGAGGTCTTTTTGGATGCCCAGATGTAAACACAGAGCATGAGAAACCATTATTTCAGAGCAAGAGAAACAAACCTGCACGATTCAGGTGAAGGAGAGGTGTTCAAACAAGCACCCAAAGCATGTGGCACACGATTTGCTCAGCATGGAGCTGGCACCGTATCAACACTGACAGTGCTGCTGGGTCAAGCTATTGCTTCCTGTGGCACATTTTCTTACAGTATGAGTAAACAAAAGAACTGTGCTCTATTTGTTGGTCCCTTTCTCTGGCATACAAACCTCCTCTTTTCTGTGTGCACACAAAAATGTGCACTTTGCTGCGTTGTTTTCTCCCACTCACATGAATCACATTCTTAGCTACAGGCAGCCAAAGTAGCCTTCAATGTAACCCTTTCTCCTAGACACCAACGTTAAATTATCCTGCCATGAGATCATAGCTGGCTTCATTAACACAAGGCTAATGTGGAGCAGAGTTGTACCTGATTTGCCTATCAGTACCCTATTCTTTTCTCTCTTTGTCACAATGAAGCCAAGAAGAATTTGACTGCAGTTTTCCTCCCATAACTCCAGGCAACTTCAGCAAGGTCAAGACACAGCATTGCTGCAAAGTCATCAGTGGGGTTTATATAGGTTCTACACATACCTCATTGGAGGTGGCCAATAGGCTGAGGTAATCCAGCGTAGGAGACTTGATGAGTAACAGTAAAAATACCTTATTGGAGGTGGCCAATAGGCTCCTAACTGGGCTGAGGGTATCCAGCATAAGAGACTTGATGAGTAACAGTAAAAATACCTTATTGGAGGTGGCCAATAGGCTCCTAACTGGGCTGAGGTAGTCCAGCATAAGAGACTTGATGAGTAACAGTAAAAAATACCTTATTGGAGGTGACCAATAGGCTCCTTACTGGTCTGAGGTAATCCAGCATAAGAGACTTGATGAGTAACAGTAAAAATACCTTATTGGAGGTGGCCAATAGGCTCCTTACTGGGCTGAGGTAATCCAGCATAAGAGACTTGATGAGTAACAGTAAAAATACCTTATTGGAGGTGACCAATAGGCTCCTTACTGGGCTGAGGTATTCCAGCATAGGAGAACTGATGAGTAACAGTAAAATCATTGCTGTGCTAATGTTTAGGCACGGTTCTTCTCTATTTTGCTGTATAACCATGAGTTATGAATCAGCAGTGGGAAGGGGCTTCCAAAAACCCAAGTGCTGCTTTTCACGGGACACTGAGCCTGTGTGACTTTAGGCTGGAGTACCTCTGATCCCAGCTCCTGCTCAACAGCCTTTGTGTTGTTCAAAATCGTGTGAAGTGCATTTCCCCACACGAAGGAGCCTGCAGATCTCATAAAACTGGAATTTTGGTGAACCAAGCCAAGAGGCTTGTGTTAAGAGTCTCGTTTATACCTCTGTCAAATGGGTATTGATCCCAAGCAGCCCTGCTGCAGCCTGGGGTTTGGGTGTTGCCAGACAGGCTCAGAGAGCCGCAGACACACCGATAGATCTATTGATTGGGTTGCTTCCAGTCTCTGTGATAAAACAGGGCAATTCTGGCAGGCAAGTCAAAGAAAAGAATGCTCTCTTTGTGAAGTGAAAAGACAGTGCTTCCCTCCTACCTTCTAGGGTAAGATGCATCTCTGCTTGGGGAAATGCTTGGCACCCCTTCATTTTGTTGTAGTGCTCCCCAAAAAGCAGACCTCTGAGCTCTCACCTCTTCCAAGCCAGAAGTGTTAAGATCTGCAGTTTAAACTCTGTTGAGATTTGGGCTGAATCCCACTCAGGCTGTGCACAGTTCTCATAAAATCTCCACATAGCTTTTTCAGACCCAGAGGAAGGCACCTACCAAGAGCCCTTGTAATAAAGAGGACTGTACGTGATCTAGTATAGGCTATGAGGGAAAAACCTTTGTCAAGATCCATGTCAGGAGTTTTTGGAGCTAATCTCAGGGTTTTCACATACTTGTATTAAATCAGAGCTGTGCAAAGCATTGTTTTGCATCTATCCCAGTACTCCTCTGTAGGCATTCAGCCTGCAAATTGCTGCAGCATCTGTTTTCTTCCCCGGGTAAAGCAGCAAAATGCAGTTCAGTGCTTGCTCTGGGTTTTTTGGGTTTCATAGTGTTCCAGGGTCCCTCTGGATGAGACAGTGGTTGGATCCACCTGTAGCTGTCAACCTGTTGGAGTTACAGGCTGCTTCTCCAAAACCTCACAGAAGGAAGGGACCAAGTCTTAGTGAAAAGTTTCTTATGGTTTCGTGCTTCCTGCTTAATTCCCTCTGTCAGGTTAAATGCTACATTTGCTAGAGTACTTTTGTATATGAAGGGGGGGGAAGGAACTGCATTCCAAGCGTTGTTTTGTTGGTTGGTTGTTTTGGTTTTGTTTTATTTTTCAGTTGGAAAGCTTGTTAAAAAGCAACTGAAGACTACATGTGTGTGTGCAGATCTATGTGCATTTTGTCAGCATGTCAGACTGACCCAACCTTTCTGGGTAAACAGGGTTAATGAACCTTGCCAGGCACAGGATTAACACAAAGGAAAAAGAGCTCAGGAAGAGTGAAAATGGCCTCAACATTAACTGGGGAAATGGGTTGCTCTCCAAGTCTGTCCATTTGGCAGCACTTGTGGGCAAGCAACGTGACGTTTCCTCTCTCTGTCTTTCTGCCTTCGATTCATTCCTTGTCCCATTCTTTTCACTCTGCCAGCTATAGGAGAAATGGACTTTTACCCATCTGCACAAAAGGCAGAGTTTCCACATGCCTCCTAATCCTCTAAGGTCATTCATTGCAGGGCAATGCAAAACTGAAATGCACATTGTGAGGTTAGCATCTTGAGGCCCTCCGTGAGCGTCTATGATGAGTATAGCTAGAACGGGCAGAAACAAGCCAAGGCAGCTACTGCTGTTAAAGAGGGTTTGTTTTTCTTCCAGAAGTCTTGTGGGCAGCCTGTGTGAGAAGTCATAGTGTGAACATACAAAAAAAGCCAGCATTAAGCCATGACTGTAGTCTTTAACAATTATTAATGGACATACATGTTTCTGGCTTGTGGTGCTGTGGGGTTGCATGCTTCATGTGAGAATTAAACACTACTGGCCCCCATCCCTACTGCTTCTTACCCTGCCCCCCCTATTTTTTTCACTTTTTTCTTTCCTCTAAAAGAACCCCTTTCTGATTAAGGATCATGTTGAAAACTCAGCAGTTTTTAATCCAGCTCTCTGCAGGCTACAGTTCATGCTTCATTTAACTGATCAGTTCCACTGCTACGTTACTAGACAAAATCACCAGGTTGAAGAGAGCAGCAGTTATAGTAAGTCATAAAAATGGAAGACCCCACGTTTTAAGGGATGAAATCCAGTTTATAAACTCTCCACTGCTCACAGAGGTGATTTGGAGGGTGGATTTGCACGTGACCAAGTGAAATCGCACACTTCTCAGTGTTTTGCAGCCCTTGGTATAATGAATCCAAATCAAAACACAAAGTTCATGCTCAGCTGTGCAGCAGAGGCTGTTAAAAAGATTATTCTGCATGCATTGAAGTAAGTTGGGATGCATGTGAAAATGCTTCAACAAAGCAATGCAGAAATGCTGGTGTGAGCTGCCAGGGTCAGACTTGAGCAGTGAGTGTTCATATGCATCCTGAGGTTAGCATGAATAGGCCTTCAAATCAGCACCACTGATGCTTGCTATTTTGAGGGGTGGCTGTAATGTGACCTTGTGAACAGATGCGTTGGCAGGGACAGCACATCAGACACTGAGAGGAGATGGTATTGGAAAACAAATTTCATGTCCTACTAGCAAAAAAGGAGGTGTGGGGCCAGATGTGGAGCTCTGGATATTCCTATGTGGATGCCCACATAGGACTTGTTTAACACCAGAATCATGGAATAGTTTATGTTGGAAAAGACCTTTAAGATCCTCAAGTTCAACCACTAACCTAACCTACCAAGCCCACTGTTAAATCGTGTCTCCCAGCAGCACATGTACATGGCTTTGAAATCCCTCTAGGGATGGGGACTCTACCACTGCCCTGTTGCAGAGTCTGACTGTGGTGGGGTGAGAAAGTTCCCTCCCCACACACAGGGAAAGAAACCACAGCTAGCTCAGTCGGAAAAGCAGATGAAAGCTATATTTACAAGCATAAATGGAATGCAATGAACATATACACAAATATACAATATTTACAATATATACAGGAAAATATAACAATGAACACAATGCAGAAAAGCCTTTTTCCCTCCAGCTGGCCAGGGGGGTTCCCTGAACCCCCCTCTCTCCCTCCCCACCTCCCCTTTTTCCCAAAAAAGGGTTAGAGAGAGAGAGAAAGGCAATTAAGGAAGGAAAATTCTGTTAGCTAAAAAGTGCATGCAAGGATTAGTGTTCTTATCTGGTTAGCTGTTAACTCAAGGCCGCTCCTGCTTCAGAGAGAAAGAAGCACAGACTGCACCCAGCCTGAACCCAGACCAGACACAGAGTGAACCAACAGAACCCAAACTCCAAACTGCACCCCACAAGCACCAATGAAATTAGTTTAGACTATCTTGTTTTTGTTCAAATATCAAAAACATTCAGCCAGAGTGTTCAGCAACTGTCTCTTTCTTAAAGGCATAGCATCAACCGGTCACACTGACAATCCTTTTGGTGAAGAAATTTTTCCTCATGTCCAACCTTAACTTCCCCTGAGGAGACTTGAGGCTGTTTCCTCTTGTCCTGTCACTTGTTACAAGGAAAAAGAGACCAGCCCCCACCTGGCTCCAACCTCCTTTCAGGGAGTTGTAGGGAGCAAGGAGGTCTCTTCAGCCTCCTTTTCTCCAGGCTAAACAACCCCAGTTCCCTCAGTCCCTCAGGGGACACAGTCTCAAGCTGCACCAGGGGAAGTTTAGGCTGGAGGTGAGGAGAAAGTTCTTCACCAAGAGAGTCGTTCACCATTGGAATGTGCTGCCCAGGGAGGTGGTGGAGTCACCATCCCTGGAGGTGTTCAGGAGGGGATTTGACGTGGCACTTGGTGCCATGGTCTAGTCATGGGGTCTGTGGTGACAGGCTGGACTCGATGATCTTCGAGATCTCTTCCAACCTTAGTGATACTGTGATATTGCTCCTCACAAGACTTTTGCTCTAGACCCTTCACCAGCTTTGTTGCCCTTCTCTGGATCCATTCCAGCATGCCAGAATCATGGAGGAGCCCTTGCTAGTGCATATTCTTGACCTGAATCCTCACAGGTTCAATACGCTTCAGTATCTGCTTTGAAGGTTCAGGAAGTAGCATCTCTGTCTTTAAAAAAACATTGCCTGAGTGACAGACTCGTTTGAGACCTGTCCTCTCTGTGGATGGATGTGGAGAGGGATGCACATACATTGGTGCAAAACCCATACTGAGTCTTTCTTTACACTGTGGTGGTGGTGGTGGTGTCATTATTATTTTTCTTTATGCTTATTCATCCTGGGATTTTGTGTGTGTGAACAGCTGCCATGACAAGGTCATATCAGCTCCTCCTTTAGCACAACAGTGTTAAACATGAAACAACACTCACCAGTGCAAGTTTCCTCTTCTCCATTCTCCCCTCATTCACGTTTTTCTGTGCTGTGTCAGTTTCTGGTCATCATTAGTCCTCCCAGTGCCAAAGCTCTCAGGTGAGGCACTTGGTTAGGGCTGAAGTGGTAGTGATTCAGGATTTCCAATGGCATCCTGGCCTGTATCAGAAATAGTGTGGCCAGCAGGAGCAGGGAAGTCATTCTGCCTCTGTACTCAGCACTTGAGTACTATGTCCAGTTCTGGACTCCTTAATTTAAGGAGGACATTGAGACACTTGAACATGTCCAGGGAACGGCAATGAGGCTGGGGAGAGGTCTCAAGCATTGGCCCTGTGAGGAGAGGCTGAGGGAGCTGGGATTGGAGCTGGGAAGAGGAGGCTCAGGGGAGACCTTATGCTCTCTACAGCTACCTGAAAGGAGGTTGCAGACAGGTGGGGGTTGGTCTTTTCCCCCAGGCAAGCAGCATCAGAACAAGAGGACACAGTCTCGAGTTGTGCCGGGGGGGGGTGTTTGGGGGTTTTGTTTGATGCTGTTGGGTTGGTTGGTTGTGGGGTTTTGTTTGGGTTTGTTTGGGGTTTTGTTTGGGGTTTTTTGCTTAGTTTGTTGTTGGGTTGGTTGGTTGTGGGGGTTTGGGGGTTTTGTTTGAGGTTTTTGTTTGGGGTCTTTGGTTTGTCATTGTTGGGTTGGTTGTTTGTGCGGGTTTGTTTGTGAGTTTTTGTTTGGGGTCTTTAGGTTTGTTGTTGCTGGGTTGGTTGGTTGGTTGTGGGGTTTTGCTTGTCTGGGTTTGTCTGTTTGGGTTTTTTTGTTGGGTTTGTTGTTGTTGGGTTGGTTGGTTGTGGGGTTTTGTTTGGGTTTGGTTTGGGGGGGGTTGTTTGGGGGTTTGTGTTTTGTCATTGTTGGGTTGGTTGGTTGGGGGGTTTTGCTTATTTGAGTTTGTTTGGGGGTTTTGTTTGGGGTTTTTTGGTTGGTTTTTCCTTGTTGGGTTGGCTGGTTGTGGGGTTTTGTTTATTTGGGGGTTTTTTTGTTTGTTTGCTTGGGTTTTTGTGTTTGGTTTGTCATCGTTTGGTTGGTTGATTTTTTGTTCTGTGTGTGTGACTTCATTTTCCCCAACCAATCCTACACTAACAAAATAACAGAAGATGACAGGGCATATGGCTTTGCTGTGTGTTAGTCATTAAAGCAAAAGACCTCATTATGAGGTATTTTTTTCAGGGAGACAGAATCTGGGCACATCTAAAGGCAGCTCTCTCCAGCAAGCAGCGCCAGGTAGCCAGAATAAGGCCGAGGAATTTGTGAGTTGTTAAAACTGTTTGCTTTCTCTCTCCTCGGTCAGGCCGCGCCGATTCAAGCTGAGTGGGATATGCTGACGTTTTGAATGTGTTTGACTACAGAGAGCAGCCCTTCAGGTTCAGTGCTTAGAGATCTCTGGAAGCATGAGGGGATTTGGGATATGTTAATGTTCTTACACTGTAGATAGGTGACAGCAGGACGTAGTCAGTTGGGCAGGCTCTGTGTTAGCATATAGCATTTCCTTTAATAGTAGCACTACAGTCGAGGAAAGATTACTACTAAATCCAGGAAATATCATTTGACCATCTAACTAATCCCCATATTTTCAGAGGCAGAGGGAGAAGCTGCTATGGGTTTGGTTTGGGTTTTTATTTATGAAAAGATACCTTAGGTTAATCCATTTTGAATGTCAAGAGGATAAATCTGACAGGAGTCAGCAGAGCTCCAGTGCGACTAGCACTACGAGCCACAAAACAGCTAACATCACCCAAGACTAATTTCTTTCCCCTGTTTGTCCTACTGTGGAGGGAGAGTTAAAAGGCAATTCTTGGGGAGTTGAAAGGCTCCATAATAGGGCTCCTCTCTCTAAGGGAGCAAAACTGCTTTGTGGCCTTTGTCTTCAGGCTGCTAATAAACCATCCCATGCTGTGAAGCTTTGAGTTCACTCTTAATTCAACTTCAGTTCAGCTTCCATCAGCTTTGGTTTCCCTGTCTTTGTGAGTTGTTTTGTTGTGGTTTTTTTTTTCCCCCTTAAATACATGGTGTATCTAACTCACATTTGGGCTTTTCATTCATTGCCTGAGTTTATAAATGTCCCAGCTTCATAACACCCTGTTGGCAATTTTTGTTAAAGCACAGAAATCACCAGAAGCATTTCAACAGCTGAGAATTTTGATGATTAGTGCTACCTCTCTTTCTCTTTCTCTCTTAAAGCATGTTACAGAAGCAAGGAGATACATTTACCTATGTGAATCTGCATCAGAGCTTCTGAATATGTCATGAGAGTAGGGTTTGGCTGATCCATCTCCTTCCCCCCTCCCAGTCCCCAACTAAGTGGCCAATCATTTAGAATTTTGTTTGTATTTAATAGATTATTGTTTCTGCTCCTGATTTTCCAGATGAGACCAAAATACAGTACCTGGGCTTGCAAATGCCAAATAAATTGCACTCGATAAATTGCAGGTTTGCAGGGATGTTTGGGTGGTTTGGTGACCCATGATGTCTGGCACTGGGTGAGCAGCTGCACTGGGCCAGTTCCAGTCTTGTCAGCCCACTAAGGTACTGTTTGCAGCTTTTGTACCTAGAAGGAGCTTAGAGGCTGGTGGGAGGGGGTGGGGAGGGAGAAAGAAGGATCTCCTGCCTTCTGGTGGGAAGCAGCCACATTCCTTGGATTGTGGCAGGGCTGGGCAGGGCAGCACTGTGCCAGGCTTTGGTCGTGAGCAGATCTGAGTCAGTAATAGAGGTGGTGGTATTCTGTGCTGCTTAACCCTTAAACTGCCATGCTCGTAGGACAGCAGTGGACATGCACAGTCAGTGCACCTCAGCTTCAGAACAGCTATTGGTATGCTCCTGTTCTAGAACCAGAGGGAGCTCTTAAAGTAACATTGAAACAGACAAAGCAAAGGCTCCACAAAGCATGCTTTGTTTGGAGTTTACTCAGCCCTGGTAAGGCCACACCTTGAGTATTGTGTTCGGTTATGGGCACCTCAATACAAGAGAGATGTTGAGGTGCTGCAGCAAGTGCAGAAGAGGGCAATGAAGCTGGGGAAGAAGGTCCAGAAGAATGAATCTCCTAAAGAGTGACTGAAGGAGCTGGGGACGGTTAGTTTGATAAAGAGGAAGCTGAGGGAGACCTCTTTGTTGTCTGCAAATACCTGAAAGGACATTGTAGAGAGGCTGGTGCTAGTCTCTTCCCCCAGTGATAGAAAAAGAGGGAAGGGTCTCAAGCTGCCACTGGGTAGGTTTAGGCTGGACATCAGGAAACATTTTTTCATGGCAAGAGTGGTCAGGCATTGGAATGTGCTGCCCAGGGAGGTGGTGGAGTCACCAACCCTGGATGTGTTTAAGGGTTGTTTGTATGTGATGCTCAGGGATGCAGTTTAGGGGTGAGCCTTGTAGAGTAGGTGATCCTGAGGGTCTTTTCCAACCTGAATGTTTCTGTGATTCTGAGTTTTACTCTAAACACTTGCTTAAACATTAAATGCCCCTGCAAATCACATCCTTTTCAGGTGAGCTCAAAGTAGTTGCAGCTTCTCTTAACAGGTGTTTGAAACGAAGGGGGAGGATGTTACTTGGAGAATGAGGGAAGGGCCTCATGCAGTAAGGCTGGGTTAAGTAGGAAGTACCATTAACTCAGTGAGCTGAGGCCAAATCCTGTTATTAAAAGGCTGGGCATTCTTCACTAAAGGTATGTTGGTCTTAAGTATCCAGCTTGTGACCTTTTAAGAAGTTTGCAAGGAAGGCAGAGCAGCTGGATAATCAGTGGCTTTCATTCTGAGTGGTGGTCTTGTCTACTTTCAAAGACATAAATCTGTTTTTTATTTTATTTTCTATTATGGGTTGGATAAAGCTATAAGCACTCTGTGGGTTTCTGTTTTGATAAGACCGTGTGTGATCTTTAGGGCACTGAGATACTTGAATGTGTCCAGAGAAGGGCAACAAGGCTGGGGAGATGTCTCAAGCGCAGCCCTGTGAGGAGAGGCTGAGGGAGCTGGGGTTGTTTAGCCCAGAGAAGAGGAGGCTCAGGGCAGACCTCATTGCTCTCTACAACTACCTGAAGGGAGGTTGTAGCCAGGTGGGGGTTGGTCTCTTCTCCCAGGCAACCAGCACCAGAGCAAGAGGACACAGACTCAAGCTATGCCAGGGGAAGTTTAGTCTGGAGGTGAGGAGAAAGTTCTTCCCAGAAAGAGTAATTGGCCATTGGAATGTGCTGCCCAGGGAGGTGGTGGAGTCCCTGTCCCTGGAGGTGTTCAAAAAAGGATAGCTAAGCCATGGTTTAGTTAGTCATGAGGTGTTAGGTATTAGGTAATAGGTTGGACTTGATGATCTCTGAGTCTTTTCCAACCTGGTTGATTATATATGACATGTGAGTAAGTCTTGCCAAGGAAAGAAGTCAGGAGGCTGATGGACATATGCTACTGTCTTCTCAAAATCCTACCTGTAAGCAATCAAACCAGCATGGAAACCAAGCAAGCTGTAGGAATTCAGCAGCTCTGTGTCTTTACAAACATCTGAGAAGATATTCTTTCTTGATGTTAATTGTAAATTAAGTGAACTAGTCTTACACAAGGGATTGGGGAACTTAGTCACACAAATTTCACTTGCCTTCTGACTGAAGGACTGCTTTTGACTAAATAGCTGCACACATTTGGAACTAGCTTCCACATTTACCTCAAAGGATGACTGAAGGACTGCTTTTGACTAAATAGCTACACACATTTGGAACTAGCTTCCACTTTTACCTTGAAGGATGAATTCTGCTCCGTCATTAATACGTTAGGAGTTGTTATTTCCTGAGTGCTGAGTCTTTATTTGTCTGCAGGATGGTTTGGGGGAGGGGGGGTGTGTTAGGTTCTTGGTTTGCAGCTTAATTCTTATCCAAAATCTAACAAATGATACTGTAATTCAGTTATATTTCAAGAGATGTAAAAATTTGGGGGGGGGGGGGGGGGAGTAATGAGTTCAAGAACTGGAAGCTGAAATGGGTAGTAGAGAATTCAAGGCTTTGGAATAAGATATAAGGGGGGGGGAAGGCAGATGAAAGGAGGGGGAAATAGGAAAAAGAGCAGATAACATAACAGATGGAAGATTAGATTGAGGGTCCTTTATGCTTAGAATGAACTGCAATGCAGAAAGGGAAATAACATCCAACCAACCACAAGAGGAGATGTTGTATGAAGCTAGCACACAGCCTGACTAAATATTGAGATTTTGCATATATTTGAGAGATGATTTTTTAAAATGGAAGCATAAAGGGTGTGCTCCTGTTCAGTGTCAGACTCTTTTCCCCCTTTCTTTTCTTTCTGGCTGTTGAAACCCTCAATCCTGTTTGTTATTGAGTGATGTTTCTAAATGATTTGTTCCTCCAAGCCCTAATTAATGAAAGGTGAATGGAGGGAGGGGAAATGCTGCCTTTTAAAATGTTATTACCTGCCACGTTTCTACCATCCCTCTCTGCTTTTCGAACTGAAAAGCAAGCCAAGCTTCTCTTGATGTAGCAGAGGACACATGTTGAGAGGGCAAAGGCTTGCACACGTAAATGTGATTTTGTACCCTTGGTTCATGCCAAAAGAAAGTACAATTATTCTCTCCTCAAAAGTCTCAGTGGGAACCCTGGCCATTGTCAGATGGGTGCTTTGTGCACATCTGCTGCATTGCCCAATGCTTGACTTGACTGCTCACCCTTTCATTGAGGATAAACAAGGAAATAGAAACTCCTGCTTGTGTAACTAAAAGGATATGAAAGGGAACGTCCTCGGTCAGAGCTTTCTAGCAAAGAGTAGCCTGGCTTGGAGAAAATGCAGGGAAACAAAAATATATCTGTGCTTTAGCAGGTCAGGCTGCTCCTTCACACATAGAGCTGTGCTATCATGGACAAATAATTCTCCTTAAGACTTTAAAAAATGTGTTTATTCAAGCTCTGAAGTACACGAGTAGATCTCTGAGCAAACATGTCAAGGGTGGTTAGCGCTGTGTGCAAATGCTCTCTCTCATACACTTCTTTCTGTCCCTATCTGCCCCCTGTTTAAGTTCCACTCAATGAGAGATGCTGTCAAGTGCCAGAAAAGCAATTTTCCAAGTTTCAGTTGGCTTATGCAAGATGGGGAATAACCAACAGGCTTCAAAGCACTTAGAATTTGTTGTTCTGAAGAGAGCTTACTTTTTTTTTAATCCCAGAAATCAGCATCCTAGTAGATGCAAGCAGTGTTACTTAGCTACCTGCCTGCCTGTTTCTTTTGTGGCTCTATTCCTGGAGCATGATTTTTGACCAGAATTGTTTGCTCTGTCCCCCCCTTTATACCCTCACTGCTATGTGCAGAGAGGACTGCATGACAGTCCATTTGCTCTCCATGAGGTGCCTCTGACTTCAGGCAAGTGGCAAGCCTATCTACTTTTTTAAACTCAAGACTCAGTACTTTAAGAAGAACTGTATTTAACAATGTTCTTGCAGAAAAGAGCAAGGAATGCAGAGTTATAACAAGCTGCCCCTTATGTGAGTCAGACTCTTCCCCCAGGTAACAAGCAATAGGATAAGAGGAAATGGCCTCAAGTTGCACCGAGGGAGGTTTAGGTTGGGCATTAGGATCCAGAAGGATGGTTGTAAGCCAGGTGGGGGTTGGTCTCTTCTCCTAGGCAATCATCACCAGAACAAGAGGACACAGTCTCAAGCTGCACCAGAGGAGGTTTAGGCTGGATGTTAGGAAGAAATTCTTCGCAGAAAGAGAGATTGCCCACTGGAATGTGCTGCCCAGGGAGGTGGTGGAGTCACCATCATTGGAGGTGTTTAAAAAGAGCCTGGATGAGGCACTTAGTGCCATGGTTTAGTTGATCAGATGGTGTTGGATGATAGGTTGGAATTGATGATCACAGAGGTCCTTTCCAACCTGGTTAATTCTGTATCCTGTAACTTATAGCTGCCTTCCAGTACCTGAACAATTTCTTCCTGAAAAGGTTTTTCAAGCCCTGGAACAGGCTTCCCAGGGCAGTGGTGAAGTCCCTATCCCTGGAGGGATTGAAAATCCGTGTAGATATGGTGCTGAGGAACATGATTTAGTGGTGGACTCAGCAGTGCTGGTTGGTTTTGATGATCTTAAAGGTCCTTTCCAACTTAAACTGTTCCATGATTCTATACGCAGGGATTAGCCTTTCAGGCACTGGCAAAATACTTGCAAAACAAATAACTGAGCAAAGCTTTCTATGAGCAGCAGCCAATCATCCTCATGGAAAACTCAAATCAGGATTTACACTTTAAAGAGTTTAATAGCAGCCTTGATGGCTTGGTAGAAGATGACTCTACTGGGAGAGATTCAAGTGTCAACACCTAGTGCTGTTTTAGGTGACCTAACTTACCATGTCTGATCTACAACTATCTCCCCAGTAGGACAGGGGTCTGATGTCATATCTGCCAACCCCATGCAGGTGTCTTGGAACAGGAGTGCCTAAAATAGCACAGCATGCCTCTGTGCTTGCATCTAAGCCCCATGCTGGCTTAGCTCCTGGTCTGATGCATGGCAAAAGGCACTGAGCTGTTCCATCTCTCATTACTGGGTGAAGCATTAAGTGAAATTCTGACAGCTTACAAGCTTTGTAAGTGTCAGAGATGGTTTACAACAGAGACAGAGCTGAATGTTCGTATTTCAACTTAAAAGTATCACCTTAAATCATTCCTTTGGTCAACATGACCCTTCTGTAATGTTTTAATCTTGTTAGCTTTCCTTGCGGCAGAGGCTGTGTGAATCAGCAGGTGCTCTCCAATGTTCAGAATGTAGTCATAGGCAGGTACAAATGCAGTTGGGGTTTTGTGAAGTAGTTGTAGTGGTGATTTGGCAATAACAGAAATGGTCCTTGCTGTGACAGGCTGCACCCTGTATGGCTGCCTGAGGCATCATCCTGGCCATGGGTCACCTGGAGCATCCTGTGCATGGCTGCAACTCAGAAACCACCACTTGCTGTAAGCTCAGATATCGAGACAGCTACTAAATAGTTTCCACTTCACTTGAGTATGACCAACTTAATCTGAATTGATCCTAAACCCATCTTTCTTCTGAGATAACATCTTCTCACTTGGCAATTCCAAAACCAGAAAGTCATTCAGTGATCTAGAGGAGGCATGTCTCTATCGGCTTGTTTCTCTCAACTCAGAGAAGCCTGAGGAGCATGAGAGAAAACTGATTACCTCAAACGATGTTGTTCCTGGCACAAAGTGTCAAGCATGTTTGCATGTGAGGTGTGTTGTGATGGATCCACTGCCATGCAGCTTTTCACTTCTTTAGCAGCAACTTGGGTTAGCAAGCTCTCAGAGCAAAATATTTCTTCTCCTCTATTGGGGAAGCAATGAAAACAGACATAAAGACCTCACTGCCATCATGGGAGCTGAGGGATATGATGGCTTTTGAATAAGGTGCTTTACTTAAAAATCTTGCTGGATTTAGTGTCTGGCTGAGGTAAATGTTTCCATACAAACACACTGGTAAAAAACCCAAAGATCCTCAGTCCAGGCTTGGAGGGAGCAGGACTGTTAATTTTTTGAATGCTCAGTTGTACATGGATAACAGATAGTAGAACAGAAAAGTGTTCCTAGGCTTTGAGAATGAGGGCTCAAAAAAGCAGAGCAGTGTACCAAGTCCTCAGCAGGGCAGTGTAGTGTGTGAGTTAGAACATGAAGAAGCCAGTGAGAAAGCTTCAGAGTTCCCAGTGCCTTCATTCACTGTCTCAACTGCACGGGGCGTTTGGTGGGTTTGTTTTGTTATGAACATTGGGTTGGGTTAGCTGCAGGAGGCAACTCGTACTTCTGCCTGAAGACTGAAGTAATGATCAGGTTTGTGTGACACATTTAGACTAATCAGCCCAAATGACATCATGGACACGAAACTGCACTGGCACACATCCTGAAAATGATCCTGTTGGAAACTTCCAGCTAAAATTCCATCAGTGGAAAGTGCACTCTCAGCAAAAGCAAAACTTTGTGAGATCATAAGGTTAAGGTTTTCTGTCAGAAAAATGATCCTGTATGGGTCTCCCATCCTACCTTGAGAGCTTTTTAGGTTAGAAGAGGAGGCTCAGGGGAGACCTTATTGCTGTCTACAGCTACCTGAAGGGTGGTTGTAGCCAGGAGGGGGTTGGTCTCTTCTCTCAAGCAACTAGCACCAGAACAAGAGGACACAGTCTCAAGCTGCACCAGGAGAAGTTTAGGCTCGAGGTGAGGAGAAAGCTCTTCACTGAGAGAGTCATTAGCCATTGGAATGGGCTGCCCAGGGAGGTGCTCACCCACAGCACTCATTTTCCTCCTCATCCTTCAGAAGGAGAAAACCAAGACTGATTTTATCATAGAAAACTACTGGATTTTTGTGTCAGTGAAGGAGGGAGTTGTGTCTTGTGTGTCTTGTGTGGTGGATTCTCAAAAGGATCGCTGCCAGCTGCTATCACCTCACCTGGTTTTCTAAGGCACATCAGAAAGAAAACAATCAAGCTGGGGCTTGGAGTCTTGTGTGAACTGTGAATGTGGGAAGGAGAGGACTTTTTAGAGCCTCTCTCCTTTTCAGAGAGAACTTTAGAAGTTTAAAGCAACATCTAAAGAAATACTTGTCACCTGTTGAGCTGTTCCTTCTATTAGCCAAAATCAAATGCAGAACTGTGACAGTGTTCCTAAGAGGTTCCTTTCTTCTAGAGGATACTCCATTTCCACAGCTCATTTTCCCTACCTTTGCAACAACTTGTCTCCAAGACTCATCTAACAGAGCTTATCTCCTGTTGGTTGCAGGCCATCACTTTATTTTGCTTTCATCAACAAATCAGAATTTGTTGTTGGTAGTATCATGTTTGGGTTACCAAATTTCATGTAGTGTAGCAGAGCTTGACTTGCACTTTCAGAAGAAGAGTGTAGCATCTGAGAAGAGTACTGAGCAGAACTGGAAACCTGTATCAATTACAGATTCCATGGTCCATAAAATCCTAGGAGTAGAATGCTTTATGCTTTAAGGAATTACAGAATTGTAGAATGGTTTGGGTTGGGAGGGACCTTAAAGATTATCTAGCTCCAAGCCCCTGCCATGGACAGGGACACCTTCTGCTATACCAGTTACCAGGCAAGTGTGGAGCCTTGGAGTACACCAGCTCCTGTTAAGTGTCCTGGTCAAAACTGCTTGGAAATTGGATTACTTTCTTTGAAGCATCTGGCCCTAGCTACCCTGCAGACCTATTTGATCCAGAGTCACATTCCTCCTCCTAAAAGTAAAAGCTTGTACATTGCTAACAAGAAGAGAGGCTTAAAATATATTTATCACTATAGAACAGTGAAATAACTTCGGTATATTGGTAAAAGAATACTGGTGACTGCTGGTAATGCTCATCAGAGCAATTCTAAAACTTCTTCTAGGAATGGGGTTATGATTCCATACACCAGCACCAAAAAGGCTTTGGATAACACAGGCTTTTGGTTCGTGGAATACTGTTCGGTTTTGCACATTTAGTTACAACCATCCTAAACTTTTCCCAGTAGTTTTATGTGACATTTAATCGCTAAGACAAGATGCATCGTCTAAGGATACAGTTGCCAACATTTAAATCTGTTCTATTACACCAGAACTTTCCTGAAGTCAAAGTTTGAACTCCCCAGAACTGTTTGTTTGATCTTGGAGAAGATATCCCAGTGATTGATGTTAACGATAAGGTGTTGACTGGTGCTTGGGAAAACGTATTCATAAAAACAATAGGCTATTATTCTCTACTTTAACTACTATGTAACAATATTTAAGCTTCACTCTGTAGAAACAATAGTCTTATTTATACATCCCTGTCTGCCTCTAAACCAGCACTACACTTTCTGGCTTCCTATTAGGTGGAAAGTGCCAATTAGCGTTTTCAGCCCTTGCAGACTTCAGTTCTGTACCGAGGTGCAGGAAAAAACAAGTGGGAATTTTCAGCCTGATTGTCATCTGAAGCTGACAGTAAAAAAAAAAAGCTGAGCACTAGACCTGCTAGCTGTATTTTGTAATCCATCTGAGAGGTGTACTAAGATTTGAGACATCCCAGGCTAAATCCTCCTTTCTGAGCCAGACCACACAAGCCTCTTTCAGTGTTTGCTACTGCTGCCAAGGGTAAGAGTATCAGGTGCACCACCGTCATCCAAGATCAAATTTACTAGACCTCAAAATAAGTAGAGCATCTGCTCTTCTCAGAGGTGAATGCTTGGTCCCAGAAGTCTAACAGTCAGAAGTCTGGTGTAGTAACTTAATATTTTTGTTGTTACATTGGTTTAAGTTGTTTAAGTTGAGCTGTGCACTGGAGAGCTTGCAGGTTGTGGGAATGCTTACGGGCACTGAACTTAAGGACTGCGCAGGGTATAGAATGATCTGATTGTGTCTGATTTAAGAAAGCAAGACACGAGCCTGAAATGCTTCCTTCCCTAGCTAACATGTCAATGACTCAAAGTCATCAGCAAAACTGATTTTCAAGCAGTCACAGTGTCATCCACATACAGATATGAGGGGGGGAAATTAAATTACCACAGGGATGGTGTAGAACCTGCATCTGAAACTCTGCTCTCTCAGATCTTGATTTATTTCTCAAGGCAGAGATTTTTTCTGCTTGAACTAAAGGTGTGTTCCTTTGCTTATGCATAATAAATAGTAATAAGCTTTTAAAGCCAAAGCCATAACTACTGCTTTTGGCTCTGATGACACACTTGTGTAAACTGAAACATGACTGTGATCAGCAGGACCAGGGCAGGGACTGTGCCCATGTGCTCAGCGCTGTTGAGGCCACTGGTAAATTCAGTCCTCCAATAAGGATGTTGAGTTGCTGGAGTGTGTCCAGAGAAGGGCAACAAAGCTGGTGAAAGGTCTAGAGCACAAGTCTTCTGAGCAGTAGCTGAGGAAACTGGACTTGTCTAACCTGGAGAAAAGGAATATGAGGGGAGACCTTCTGGCTCTCTACAACTCCCTGAAAACAAGTTGGAGAAGGGTGGAGTTTGGTCCCTTCTCCCAAGTAGCAAGTGACAGGATGAGAGAAAAGGGCTTCTGGTTGTGCCAGAAGAGCTATAGATTGGACATTAGGAATAGTTTTGAGCTGAAGGAGTAGTTAAGCCCTTGAAAAGGCTGCCTGGGGCAGTGGCAGAATTGCTGTCCCTGGGACCATTCAAAAAAAATCCTGTAGGTGTAGCACTTAGGGACATAGTTTAGAGGTGACTCGGCAGTGCTGACTTAACGGTTGGACTCAGCGGTCTTGGAGGTCTTTCCCAAGCCAAATGATTCTACGATTCTCTAGACAAAATCAATATTATTGATGCTAGTGTTATTTCATTAGTAAAGGATTTTGGCACACTCAGATCATCTGGCATTGTATTAAAATTAGACACAGGTACACAATTTTGTCTTTCGGTACCCCAAGCACTTAGTCCTGGGCTGGTCTCACCCTTGCACAGAGGCACACCATCAGAGGGAGGAAAGATGATTCCTCATGCTGTGTAAAAAGTGAAATGGTCTCAGTGATTTAGACTGGGGTAATAATTTCACCATGTAGCTTCAGTGGTTTTCACTTTGTCAGGTTGTAGTTATGATACCATAGTGGAGCCCCCACAATAGGTAGCTTTTTCTTTACTTACAACACACACACCAAGCTCTAGAGAGTTCAGCAGGGACAACTTTCTGTACTGTGGAGGCTGAGCTATGCCCAGCTAACTTTTAAAGTAAACCTTGATTCTGAATAGCCTTTCTCTGTTTAGTAGTGCAGATCATCTTTTAAATCAGGCTCTGTAGAAGGAAGGACAGGGGAGACCTTCTTGCTGTCTACAACCACCTGAAGGGAAGTTGTAGCCAGGTGGGGGTTGGTCTCTTCTCCCCAGGCAATCGGCACCAGAACAAGAGCACACAGTCTCAAGCTGCACCAGGGGAGGTTTAGACTCGAGGTGAGGAGAAAGTTCTTCCCAGAGAGAGTTGTTAGCCATTGGAATGTGCTCCCCAGGGAGGCGGTGGAGACACCATCCCTTGGGGTTGTTCAGGAGGGGATTGGACGTGGCACTTGGTGCCATGGTCTAGTAGTCATGAGGTCTTGGGTGACAGGTTGGACTTGATGATCTTTGAGGTCTTTTCCAACCTTATTGATTCTGTGATTAGCTTTTTGGACTTAAAGAATGTGTCAGTTGGACAAAGATGCATAAGAGATTCTGGTAGCCATCAAGGCCTGTGGTTTTGCTCGTTAGTAAGGCTTAGATAGGACAGTGAGTTCAAGGAATGTAAAAATCAGGGTCTGGCATAAACACTGTCCTGTTTCAAGGCTGAGGGAAGGCTCAGACTTGGGATCAGTGACAGGGTGTAGTCGACTGCAGGAGCTGTGGAAGCAGAGAAAGACCATGCAAACACAGACCTGCTGAAGGTGGATGGGGAAATGAGGGACAGGAATTATCACGACAGTGGGAAGAGAAAGCTGCAAATCCAAGCAAATTGTATGGATTTTCTCCTTTGAAGCAACTGATTGGGGTTTTGAGGAAAAAGCCCTACTATGAGTAGAGACAAGAGTGATCAAAACAAGGACAACAGGCTTGTGTTTGCTTAAGCACAAACTGATTGTTGAGCAGCTTTGTGTCATGATTTGTGGGTGTAGGGCGAGAGGGAGGACTACCAAGAAAGGACATTGTTACAGTGGAATCTAGCTCAGAAGAGGAGGATTGTTTTCTATATGCCAAAAAACAGCAGCTGGACAAAAAAAAAAAGAAAAGAAAATGTAAATAAGGGTGGACCTCTCTGACTGTATGCATTTGAATTTATTAGCTGCCAGCGTTGACAAACAGAAATGGAATTTGATACTTTATATTCCTAGCTCTACGTCTTTCACTCCTACTGGAGTTCCTCTGAAAGATGGTGTGTTTGAATGGAGCTCTGGATTAGAGTCTCTGTTTTCAGAAAGCAGAGCATGGAAGAAAGCACAAAGATATTTCTTGTAGCAGAGAGAGCAGGTGTCCTGCCCACTGTCCCCGACCAGCGTCAGATTAACAAGTGCTAAAGCCTCATGGAGACACCAGCCTGGCAGTACCTGTACAAACTGTCCTGCTATTTAAAAGCACATTTTGGAAATAACACAGATTTTTGCATTTAGGAGGAAAATTAAAACCCTGTTCAACTGTCACAACTTGGCAGCACTTTGCAGTTGCTCCTGTTTCTTTCCACGGGCAGCTGGATCACCCTGGGAAATCAGTTCAGTTCATTCTTCTGAAGTCTGTCAGGCTTTGTATGAAAGTCATGATACAGACTCGCCCTTCATGGCTTTACTTGGTGCATCGTCCTCCTTCCCCTGCACAACTCCACTTTTGGAGTTGAGATTAGGATCCTTTCTTGCAGATACCAGTTCCTACAGGCTTGAATTGTACTGATCCTCATACACAAGAGCTTCCACAACCAGGAAAGCACTATGGAATACGTTTAAAGCCACTTAATACCACCTTAAATATATTCTGAGTCATTTTATTCTTCATCCAGGAGCAGATTTCATTATATCCTTACCCCTTCCACTTCTTTCTCACTTCTATACTTCCTTGTATTTAAAAAAGTGATTAATTAATCGACGGTTTCAGATGCAGAAGTTCTGCATGTGAAGATTCTCTTCTCAAAGACTTTTTTTTTGTCCAAAGAACCACACTGCAATCAAAGGAATTATTTGCACATTGCAGTGCATTAAACCAGTAAGCTGGGGAGGGACTTTTGAGGGTGTCAGGCAGTGATAGGACTGGGGGGAATGGAAAAAGAATAGAAATGGGTAGATTGAGATTGGATGTGAGGAAGTTCTTCCCCATGAGGGTGGTGAGAGACTGGCACAGGTTGCTCAGGGCAGTGGTGGAAGCCTCATTCCTGGAGGTTTTGAAGGCCAGGCTGGATGTGGCTGTGAGCAACCTGCTGTAGTGTGAAATGTCCCTGCCCATGGCAGGGGGGGTGGAACTGGCTGATCCTTGAGGTCCCTTCCAACCCTAACAATTCTATGATTGATTCTATGAGTATGGAACTATCTCCTTAAATCCACCCAATACTCAGACTTGGAACTCAAGTTGTTCCTTGCATATCATCGCTGGGGTACCTGAAAGAGGTTTCATCCATTGCCCCATTTGATTCTATTTTCTGTTGTTTGGCTGTGTTAGAATGGATAGATGAGTTACCTCTGACCCTTGTATATTGACTCTTTTGGGGGGGGGGGGGGGTATGGAGATTTTTTGAGGGCTTTTAACACATGCTTCCTGTGGGTCACTTTTGCTGTGTATGATCCATCACCCCTTTTTTTTACCCTTAGAACATATTTCAAAGGTGTTGGAGTGGTGTGCTCATTTCCTGTCTCCTTTTTTTAAGTTCAGGCACATTCTTTTTTATCTTGGGAACTTCATTTAGTAACCCAGGGTCTCTTAAGATCAGACAATGAAAGGCTCCACCACATTTTCTTGCTAAAGAGGTGGTGTGAGGATGACATCATTCATCTGTGCTAGACACTGACTCATAGGCATTTGACCCGAGGGTGGAACCCAGGAACAGGGGTTAACATGAAGTCATCTGTGGTTGCACAATGCTTTTCACAGTTGTTCCCCCTCTCCTCTTTTGAAGCCATCTAAATAATTGCAGAGTGCACAACATAGCGAAGTACTGCACGAAGGGCAAACATTGCTTTTGGGGCTCTTCCAGGGCGCTTTGTAGACCACAATGAGAGAGAGCAGGGGAAAAAAAAACAACGTTGTGAGAGAGTATTGGATTTTACTTTTGGATGGAGAAATAACTTTGTGCAGTGGCCAGAAAATGGAAAACAAATTTGTCCTAGGATTGTATCACATGCAACCTACTGTATTCATTTTCCCTGGGAAATGCTAGGCCTGATATTAGACTTGCAGGATGGTCAAAAATAAGATACCTATGAGGCATTGTTGGCATTTATATCCAAGACATGTTTTGATTTGTTCTTTGGGTTTCTTCCTCGGTGTTTTTTTGGCTGTGTTTTCAGTTTGTCCACAAATGAGAATTCTTTGCTTCATATTCTGGCACGGGGAAGGGTCTGATCTCCTTGTGAAGCACGGCCTGAGCATGCACCAAGGGGCTGAAAGTCACCAGTGATGGAACTTGCAAGAATATCTCTAATATTAAGAGGTTCAGAAAGCAAATTACCTGTTGGGCTCTCCAGTTTCTTACACTGTTTGAAACTTGGCAGAATTTGTCATGCAGTCATATTTTGGGATGTGAGAAAATCCAAGGCTCTCCCTTGTTAAATCAGTGGACCAGGATTACTTTGTGCTTTTATTCTTAATGCTGAGCAGGAGCATGGTCCTTTTTTGTGTGTGGGGGGGAGATGGGAAAAGTGATCTAGCAGGCATTCAACCGGTGTCACTGGATGAGGTGGGGAGTGTGGTTGCTCCTTCCCCACTTCTAAGTGATGCAGGAGCCTACTACCTGCCATTAAGGAGATGATTGCTCAGGACTGGTTCCAAGATCTCCCTTTCAGTTGGTTTGATGTAGGCTCATCTTAGCCTTTTATTTATGGCAGATGGTAAATCTACTGAGTTTCACTGGGGAGGGGGGAAAACAAAAAGAGGGAGGGAAGGAAATAAAATAAATTAAAATGAATAAAAAATTGGTAAATAAAAATAAGTCAAAATAACTAAAATGGAAATAAATAGAAATAAGTCAAAATAAAAATTTTAAAAGTAAACAAAAATAAAATAAATAAGTAAAAATAAAATAAGTAAAAATAAGTTAAAATAAATAAAATTAAACAAAAATAAAAGAAATAAAAATAAGAAAATAAAAAATAAAAATGAAATAAAATAAAAATAAGTAAAAGTAAAAATAAAAATTAAACAAAAATAAAATAAAAATAAAACAAAATAAAAATAAGAAAATAAAGTAAAAAAAATAGAAATATAAATAAGATAAAAAAGTAAATAAAAAAATAAAATAAAAATAAGTCAAAAAAAAAATTAAACAAAAATAAAATAAAACAAATAAAATAAAATAAGTTAAAATAAATAAAGTAAAACAAAAATAACAGAAATAAAAGTAAGATAAACTAGAAGTAAATAAAATGAAATAAAATAAAAATAAGTCAAATTAAAAATTAAAATTAAACAAAAATAAAATAAAAACAAATAAAATAAAAATAAGTTAAAATAATAAAGTAAAACAAAAATAACAGAAATAAAAGTAAGATAAACTAGAAGTAAATAAAATGAAATAAAATAAGTCAAATTAAAAATAAAATTAAACTAAAATAAAAACATAAGTTAAAATAAAGTAAAACAAAAATAACAAAATAAAAGTAAGATAACTAGAAGTAAATAAAATGAATAAAAATAAGTCTAAAAATTAAAATAAACAAAAAAATTAAGTAAAAATAAAACAAATTAAAATAAATTTTAAAAGACATAAAAATAAGTAAAAATTAAATAACTAGAATAAATGAAAATAAGTCTAAATAAAATTAAACAAAAATAAGTAAAAGTGGCTTAAAATAAAAGTGGCTTAAAATAAAAGTGGCTTAAAATAAGATTTAACACCCCCCCAGAATTAAATAACAATAAAAATAAATTTATATTAAATAAATAAAAATGAGTTACAAATTAAATTCAATGAAAATATGTCTTTTCAGATCCAGAAACAGGAAACCTTGTAAGCAGCCAAGGCTTTTTCTGACTGTCCCAACAAGAAAGCCATCCACAGACTAAGGATGGAAATGTTGTTTGCGTTTCTTTGCTTCTGCCTAAAGAAAACACAAACCATAGCCTATGCCCTGCAAGTCAGGGCTTGGTTTGGTGTTTTCCTTCAGATTTCATCTTGGAATTCTGTATTATTGAAAAACAAGTTTATAAAGGAGAGTCTGTCAGAGCCTTCGCTGCAGTGGTGCTCCTGGTGCCACTGCAGTTTTATGTGTTTCATTATATGTTGTACATAATTTCCGTGTATGATGTCCACATTCCTCAACATTAAGTATATCCTATGAAATAATGGCACCTCATAAAAAGGGATCATTTTCATACTAATGATATCCTTAAGCTGCTCAGAACGTATGTGAACTCCCAGCTTATTTCCTGAGGCAGGATTTGGGGGATATATTTAATTTAAATGGGGCGGCCCCGGTGAGTTATGAATTGTGAAGTGACCGCTGTGTTTACCGCTGAAGAGGTGAGAAATTGTTAATTGATAGATGAAGTCACCCTTACCCAGGAAAATCTCCTGTGATGCTTGTCTGTATTCTGATAGAGCCAAAAAGAAAAAAGTGACCTGCACGTGTTTAGAAACATTCAAACATCGTCTGCTGAAAGCGTTGCTCAGCCCTTTAAGAAGAAAGCAAGGCTGATTTTTCCATCTCAGTGGCCCAAATTCGCTCCTCGTTGAAAACGAATGTATTTGGCTTAAGGTAAAATGTGACTCTGAATCGCTTCTTTAGGTTACTCAGATTTCTGCTCCTCTGCTTCTCCCTGCCTTGGTTTTCCTTGGAATTATGGAATTAGAAAGGGAAGAGACAACAAGGCTGGTGAGAGGCCGCGAGCACAAGCCCTGTGAGGAAAGGTTGAGGGAGCTGGGATTGTTTAGCCTCGAGAAGAGGAGGCTCAGGGGAGACCTTATTGCTCTCTGCAACTGCCTGTAGGGAGGCTGTAGCCAGTTGGGTTGGTCTCTTCTCCCAGGCAAGCAGCACCAGAACAAGAGGACACAGTCTCAAGCTGTGCCAGGGGAAGTTTAGGCTGAAGGTGAAGAGAAAGTTCTTCACAGAGAGAGTTGTTAGCCATTGGAATGTGCTGCCAGGGAGGCGGTGGAGTCACCATCCCTGGAGCTGTTCAAAAAAGGATAGGATATGGCACTTGGAGCCATGGTTTAATAGTCATGAGGTCTGTGGTGACAGGTTGGACTTGATGATCCTTGAGGTCTTTTCCAATCTTATTGAATCTGTGATTCTGTGAAGCATCAGGGAAGGCTAGAGGTACCTCCTGTGTCATGTGTTTGTTTTCCTTTGCAGTTATGGAATTAGAAGGGGAAGAATTCCTACCAAAAGTTAAAGAACAGGGAAGGCTGGAGATACCTCCTGTGTATTGCTCCACAACCATGTCATTTGTTGTCTGCTTTTCTTTTTCATCATTTCATGTGTTTGTAGTGTTTAGGTGGCTTTATGCTGCACATAAAAATGTTCAGTTTAGGGTACAGGAGTCTCAGGTCGAACAGTGCTGGAGGTTTCTGTTCTTGTTGAGCAGCTCCATTTGTGTACACACAGGTTTCAGAGCCTTGAAGTTCTCTATCTGGGACAGAAGCTTACATCTCAGCTTCAGCTCAGACCTTCCATTTCCTATGCTTTTACTGTAAATTTTCACAGCATTTAATTTTTCCTTTTTGTTTTCCCTGAAGACCTAATTCTGAAACCAGGGATCATAAGGAATCTCTTAGTGGTTTTTTGCCATGAAAAGCTTTTCGCTCTGGACAGCTTGGAGGACAGTCAGGAAATGAGTGTGAGTTGCCAGGTTTCCTCTGTCACATCACTATCAAAACTGAGGCTAAAAATGAAAAAAGGGCCCTGCAAGTGTTGTTACACTCAGGTAAAGGATGAACATGAGACTTTTTTTTCTTCTGAGAGTTTCCCCTCAGCTTTGCCTTACTGAATGTGCAACGCACGACTGGAGCTAGGAGTCTGGCGTGAGAGCAAATTGCTTGTTTGACCTTTTCCAAGCATTTGAAGCTTGTGGGGTTTTTTAATAACTGCCCTGTAATTTATGGGATTGTGGAAGAGACAGAGATAGTGCATGCTGCAGAACTTCTGGTGGTATGTGAGAGAATAATGGTCAAGGAAAGAGACCTACATCGTTGCACCCCTCGAGAGAACATAATGAAACTTAATGACAATAAAAAATCAAGGAAATCCTCAGCTAAGCTTAAACTGTTTGTGAGATGAGCTCTAGTGATTGTATTAGATATCAGGTTTACATTCAGCAGAAGCTGAATTTGCTGCCTTTTATTGTTGCTTTTCTTGGGGTGTGTGAAGGCCCTGTGAATCAAGGCTCTGTGAGCAAATTATGCTTCAGGAAGATGTATTTCTTGTACTCCACTTCCATGCGTCTGAGGTGCATGGGTTAGTTGATGTACACCTTGTATTTTTAAGAGGGTAGGGGTGGTTTCTCAATATCTCTTATGCTCATGTATTTAAGGGTTCCAAGAACAGTGAGAAGTATGTTCCATTGTGCACAGCAGGATTCCTGTCTGCTTTAAATGGCACTTTTAAATTAGACCTCCTTTCATTTTACTGTGTTCCCTTCCATCATCCTTTGCAGCAGTGAAACCTGACTTGCTGTGTATTGAGGCCTAATAATGACTTGCCTTAGGAGCTGTCTGGCCTCGTGCCACCAGCAATCAGTGTGTCATTACTCCATCATAATATGAGTTGCTGTATCTCAGTGCAGCAATAAGGACATTTCAGAAGGTAAGGAAGCACCAAAGGGATTGTACAGCGAGAGAGATGTGCCCTGAAAGAGAAGTAACTGTACTGGGTTTGAAATTAGGCATTTGGACAGAAATAGCTCATAATAGCTCAGAAAGGTTACCAATACACTTTTTTACTTTATCAAGCTGATTTGAGATAGTTTAGAGTGATTTGTTTTCCAAAGAGGGTATGTGACCCTCTCAGCCCAAACCTTCGAGCAGAGCAGGATTTGGAATGCTGGTGCAGTCCTAGGGAATGGATTCCCACACTGACTAGTCACTACCTTTTTTAGCCAGAGTCTTACAGTCAGAAAATTGATTGGAACACCAAACTGTCATGCAGAGTCACTCTAGAGCTGATTGTGATTGGGAAGCACCAGAAAAAAAATTAGGAACCTGTCTTGCTGAAGTGGTTTTGTAAGCCCTATCCATCTGTCTAATTCTGAATCTGTGAGCACACAATTACTCTTAATGTGGCCCAGACTAACAGTTTATTGCACAAACCACCACATAACATGTCTGCCTCACACTTGAAGAAGAAATATATGGGTAAGTAAATCTCTGTAACTCGTGCAAACATTGTTTTTGTCTTTTGCCTCAGTGAAAAAGACTTTGCACAGCAGTAGATGAGGGTACAGGGCCAGGAGCACAGAATATGATTTCTCAGAAACTCCCTTTAACTAACATCATGCCCATTGAGTTAATGGAATCTTGTCGTCACCTGTAAGGCTTCTGTCAGCAAACATCTGGGTTGGATTGAGCTCCCCAATAAACTGTGTTAAAATTGACAGGGCACAAAGGGGTTCGTGTGTGAAACGCTGAGGCAAGAGCTCTGAGCATCGCCGCGTTCTCCAGACTGTCTTCTCAGAGGATTAAAATCTCCTCAAGAGGGAGATGGGCTCTCTCTGTAGGACTTCAGCAATTCTGCATGCTTTTAGAAAGCTGCTAAATACAGTCAAATCACTGCCACAAAATGCCAAAGTCTTGACTTTGGCACAAGAGAAAGGGGAAGGAAGTTGTCCCTCCGTTTCCATAAGCATCTACAGCATGCTGAGCGTAGCATGCTGCATCTGTGCAGAGAGAGCTGTGTTGCTGTGAATGTGGTTAACCTTCTTGGTCTTTTTTCGTGCCATCAACTTATTACTAGTGTAGAAGTTGTGAATGGATTGCTGGTCTGGGCTCTCACTTAGGTGGCACAATGGTATTGCAGCTAAGTGATACCAGAGCACAGACCTATGGATAAATTACAAGGAGCTCTTTTCCACAAGGAGCAGTTGCCCCACTCTCTGTATTTTGCTGTGTTTTTATGGACATGAATAATTAGCAAGAAAGACAGGAAATTCCACGTAAAGCTTAACAAAAAAAAAGGCAATATTTTTGCTGGTGAGGATGCCCAAACACTGGCAGAAGTTGCCCAGGCTGGTTGTGGGGTCTTCCTCTTTGGAGATACTCAAAACCTGACTAGGCACAACCCTGAGCAACTTGCTCCAGCTTACCCTCCTTCGAGCAGCAGGGTCGAACTTGAAAATCTTCAAAGGACCCTTCTGACCTCAGCTATTCTGTGAGGTGATGAAAAAGTATGCTGAAGACTTCATCTTCCCATCATTTTCTTTTAGCATCTCTCTGTACTGTGAAGTTAAGCTGAGGATCTGCACTATCAAACCTCTGTTGTTTCTGTATCGCTGGTTTTGTGGCGTGGTCTTGCTGGTGAGTCAGCAGTGGTTGTGTGTCTGCTGCCCATCATTGCTGTCATGGAGATGGAGGCCTGGCTTATTGGGATTGGGAACACCACTGGGGTTTACTGGAAGGGTGCAGTCTCTGAGAATGACTAAGATGTGACACTGGAATGCCACTGAATCATCAAGAGGATGGTAATGATAGGACCAGGGGAATGGAAATAAAATAGGAATGGGTAGATTCAGACTGGATGTTAGGAAGAAGTTTCTCCCGTGTGAGTGGTGAGACACTGGCACAGGTTGCCCAGGGAGGTGGTGGAAGCCTCATCCCTGGAGGTGTTTGCAGCCAGGCTGGAGGTGGCTGTGAGCAACCTGCTGTAGTGTGAGGTGTCCTTGGCCATGGCAGGGGGATTGGAACTAGATGATCCTTGGGGTCCCTTCCAACCCTAACAATTCTATGATTCTAGGATCTGTGGTTCTTAATCCAGTCTTCTGGCCATTGTCAGAAGTGTTGGCCAGGGCCAGGCTATCCTCTGCTTGCTCAAGCCCTTCTGTCCCATCCCTCCCCAGTATTTATCTAGGTATTTGCTTCAACGTGCCAATATTTAAAACTCAGTGCATTTTGTTTTGCAAATACCAGCTTAGATGAGGAAGACCAGAAACTAAAGCATCAGCAGCTGTCTGTTGTAGGACCGGGGGGTGTAACTGTGCCTGGATACAGAGTCGCTTTTGCCCTCCCCCTCTGGACACATATTTTTTCAGCCCCCTGAATGTCATTTCTGGCTGTGCGTGGAGCAGGTGTCTCTTGTGAACTCCTTAAATAAACTGCATTTAGAAAGAGCTCCTGCTGTCAGTTTGCCCAGGTGCAGACATCATTCAGGAGAATGCTATTTGCACACAAGCACACTACTGTTTACTGTCTGCGCTGCAATCAGAGCCGTGCCAGAAGGGCACTGAAGCAAGATGGAGCAGGGTTTGCTTTGCTGCTGCTGCTGTCGAGTGATGTGAACTTTCATAAGGTTCCGTCTCGGTGGGCAGGGTCATTTTTGCTCCTTGAAGCATTCAAAAGTGCTCTTTCACAGAGTGACTCAGAGGGAAGCAGAAGCCGTTGCTAATTGTGAGATGTGAAATGGAATGAAAAATGTCTCTCGTGGCACTCTTTGGTTTGCTTGGTAGCTTAGCAGGAAATTTGTGTTTGATTCTGTTTGGTTTCTTCTCCCCACCCCATCTCACAACTTATCCAGGGCAGCCCCAGCAAGGGACAACTCAGTTAGCTGGCAAGCGTCTCTCGGTATGTGACAATGTCTTCTTCGAGACAGCCCTGTCAGTGCTGGAAACAACAGCAAATTACAGCTGGCCCTTGGGCAAAGGAGCACAGAGGTGGGTGACAGTCACATCTTCACAGCCCTCCTGAGCTGATCAGAGACTCAGCCAGTCCCCAGCACAGCGATGAGCACAGCTCATGTGTTGGCACTGGGTGAGCAAGTAGGGGCAAAGCTACCCATGGATAAATGCCACTCTGGGTTATCACAGCACAGGATGGATTTATTAAGACAGCTTCAGAGAGTTTAGTTTTCAGCAGATTCCCCAGCATTGCTTATGGTCTGCACAGCTGCCCAAAGGCCATAGCAGCTGGAGGTGCAGGATCCCTACCTCCCCTGGGACCTTTGCAGGGCCAAACCTGCTGCCACGTGCTGTCTGTGGTATGTGTGCAAGGACAAGAGCTGCGTGGGTCCCAGATATCTTGCTCATCACATACTTAAATAAGAACAAGAGTGGGATTCCCAGCATGAACCTCTTCCTTTGTGTGTATGTATTTCAACTTCTGAGTAAAGAATGACCACAGACATGACAGACACTTCTCTGTCAGGAAAGGCCACAAGCTCTTAATATCAGCCATGATTTAGGCTTGCTGACCAAAGGCACGCTTGCCTCACCCTTTGAACCGCATTGGCCTGGGTCATTTATGGTTTTTCCCCCAGGCAGAGTCTTTAGGAATATTTGTTTCATTGAAAATAGTGCATTTAAAAGAAAATTAAAAAACAAACCCCAAACAAAACACCCCCCAACAACCCAAAAGAAAACCCCCAGCAAACTCCTACAAAAGCAAATTAAGAACAGATGTAGCTGAGCAATACTTTTTAACCCAGGAGTAATAAATGTTTGGAATGGACTGCTGTGAAGGTTATTAAGAGTAAAACACTGGGGTCATTCAAATATGAGTTGAGAGCATCCAAGGGGATGGAATTGGAGTAGAAAAGAAGTGGATAACTGAACATTATCCACTGTGTTCTTGATGATGCATAGCACCCTGTGCACTTGTTTTATGTTGTATGACTTGAAAATCTATCTGCGTTGGTTAAGCTTATAGTGAGGATTATGCCTTGGTAACAGCTATGGAAAGTTGATTGTAATAACAAATGCCAACAAGTTAGACTCTGGACTACATCACTTGGAAAAGCTGCCTCAGGAGAAGAGCTGTTTGACTTTATTCCTTCTCCAATCTCGTGGAGGACATCAATGTGACAGCTTGAAACGTTTAAAAATCATTGAAAATGTGTACTGCCTGTGGTTACTGTGGAGAGATTTAATACACTGGGAGGAACATTGAATTTTGAGGGAAAAGTAATATTCTGAATGGAGTTTAAGTCCATATTGAACAGATCATTGTAAAGATAGGAAGTAGGGACTTGAGATGTTCACAGTTGATGCAAACAGCAAGAAAAGCACTGCACTGTGCTTGTATCTGCTGTTCTGGGGTTAGTATCAGATGGTTGTCTAATCAAAGAGCTGGGAAAGGACCACAGACATGATTCAAGGGCAGGAGCTCCTCTACTGTGAGGCCAGGTTGAAAGAGTTGTGGTTGTTCAGCCTGAGGAAGAGAAGGCTCCAGAGAAACCTTCTGGTGGACTTTTCAGTACTTAAAGAGGCAAATAAGAAATTAGGGAAAGACTTTTTAGCAGAGTCTATTGTGACAGGACAAGGGGTGATGATTTAAACTGAAAAGGAGATTCAGACCAGGTAGAAGGAAGAAATGGTTTCCTCTGCGTGTGATGAGACCTGGCCCAGGTTTCCCAGAGAGGTGGTAAACATCCCAACCCCGGAACCGTTCCAGGGTTGGTTGTTTGGGGGCTCTGAGCAACATGCTCTAGTTGCAGATGCCCCTGCTGACTGTAGGGAGGTTGGACTAGATGACCTTTAAAGATCCCTTCCAACCCAAACCAGCCTGTGATTCTATAAAATCCATGACACATGAATGCTGCAGCCAGCTGGCACTGTTACACCAACATCTGTCTTGACTTTGCCAGGGCTGTGCCTAGAACTTCATTGTAATACTGCTTTGCTCTCACTCAGTTCCATCAAGAAGGTGGCTACACAGTGTTATTTCTATAAATACTATATTCATTTGCATGTCTAGAGCTTTAGAGAGACTTGTTAGGTACCCATTTCAAAACTCAAGTGCTTAGTAGATGTCAAGTGCATCATGGACTACACTAGGTCTCCTTCCTCTGTGCCCCAAAATGGTCAGCTCTGAAGAGACATCCATGAAACTGAAGCTGGAAACAGGAGCTGAGGTTTCAACTCTTCTGGACCTGTGGCATGCTGCTAGGTGTGTTTTAATCTGCCAGGGAAATAATATAGCTCAGTGTCTGGATTCATGTCTGGAGTTATTGCCTGTGACTTTATAAACCCAGAGAGAGTAACAAGGTGAGGAACGCCGTGGCTTAAGTTAGTAAATCCTCTGGACAGTTTCAGTCTTGGGTTTTTTGTTTGTTTTGATTGGTTGGTTTGGTGTTTTGGTTTGTGTTTTGAGGGCTTAATTTCATGCTTTGAAAGACAGAATAACCTGGTGATAAAGATTTTTACCTGTAATGAATAATAACTTTGGTAATTACCAGCCCAGGGCTTTCAGATTCTGCATTCTGGGCATGAATTAAGCTTCACAGAACTGTGGGTCAGATGTCTCCTTTTATCTCCAATTTAAATCCAGTGAGACTGCAAGAACCCAAATGCTACAATCTGCTTTCCTCTGACTGTCCTTCTCTCTGGGGCTATATGCAGCAGAAGAAACGAAGCAAATCTTTCTTTGAACCCGAGCAGCGGTCACTAGAGAAAAGGACATTTGCTTTCTGAGCCATGCACTATGTCCCTGTTGAGTACCTGACATGGATCTAAATCCTGAGGATGCTCAGAAACACTGAACAGCTTTCCTGCTGCAAACATCGTTTATCAAACTGTAATAAGGGCAACTGGCACAACTGACTGGAGTACAATGGTGTGTCTGTAAGCGTCCACCGCCTCGGCGGAGTTGTTTCTAAAGTCGTTGTAAAACAAAGGGGAGCTTTCCCTTTTATTGTCTTGCAAGGATCTCGTTGACTACTACAGACCTGCCCTTTAACCTCGGAGGCCATTGTTCTTACCAAATTATCAAATATTTATGAGTGGCTAAAAGACACAGCCTGTTTTGTTGCCTTGTAAGATTCGCCCAAGCAGGGCGAAGCGCTCAAATTTTGATCCTAAATCTTCAGCGAGGCTTTATGACGTGAGGCTGCACTCTGCAGCTAATGGCTGCACTTGGAAAAACAACAAAGGGAAAGCAATAAAGACCAAGATTTGCAAATCACGTGAGGCCTCATCAAGTAGCACATATCTTTGGAGGCGACTTTTAGCAATGAGAGGACTCAGAGTGCCTTGACAACTTGCTGCCTTTGTTCCCGTGACAGTCTAATGCCCGTCTATTAGAGCTCTGTTAGCCAATCTCTCTCTTAAGCGGGCACCATCCACATGTGCCTCGGCCACGGTGAAAACAAAGCCTATGTGACACGACCTCTTTTCCTGTGTGCATTTTAGCCCGGAGCCATTGGTCCAGCCTGTCTTAACTGATGACAGCCTTCCAGGTGCTGTTCTGATCTTAATCTTCTGGCTGAACCACAGGCCGAACGTGGTAAGCTATAAATCTCCCCAGGTCACTGAGAAGTCTGCTGGTGTCATTTCTAATTGACCTCAGGGAAAAGAGACCAGCTTAGTTCATGATTTCCCAGGTTTACAGATTCACAGGCTGGCATTTCCAAAGCAGGGCTCGTGACTTTTCAGTAATAAATTACACTGAGAAGCCTACAGCCAGGGTAATTTACGATCTTTCTGCTGCTCTTACAACACATGTTAATTGGAGGAAAAAAATATTTATAGAAAGTTTTCAATGGAGTATAGGGAGGAAAAAGAAAAGGGGGGGGGCATTGGAAAGCCAGGGTTTTCCACTGAGTAAACTTTTTGGTGTAAACATATTCAGCATTTTCTCTACAGTAGTGAGGAGCAGTGTGTGGTATGGGAGGGAAAAGGCAGCAGCTGCCTAGCGGTGCACTTTGCAGGGTATTTCATGGTGCCTGGTGCTGAGCAGCTCTGTGTTTCTAGCCTGTGGGTTGAGCACAGGGGCTGGACCTTTGTCTATATAAACCTGCCCAGCTCTAGCAGCTCTTGTAACCTCCTTACCACCACCAGTTCCAGCTCTCCCTAGTAATCTGGGCTTCTGCTTCTTCTGAATTTAGACCATTTCAAAAGTATTAAGACCCCTGAGTAAGTGCATACTGAGTTGGATTACCAAAAATAGTCAACTGTAAGCTGTGGTAGAGCGACTTCAGGTCTCCCAGAGTTTTCTCTCTAGGTTTAATAACATAAAAAGATATGAGGAAATATTTAAACATTAAAAAACAAAAGTTGTCAGTTAGTTTTACAGGAACTGAGGTCTGTGGTGATGAGTTGGACTTGGTGATCTTTGAGGTCTCTTCCAACCTTGGTCATTCTGTGTGTGTGTGTGTCATTGGCCATTGGAATGGGCTGCCCAGGGAGGTGGTGGAGTCCCCATCACTGGAAGGTGTTTAGGAAGAGACTGGATGGGGTGCTTGGTGCCATGGTTTAGTTGATTAGATAGTGTTGGATGATAGGTTGAACTTGATCTCAGAGATCTCTCCCAACCTGGTCCATTCCATTCCATTCCATTCCATTCCATTCCATTCCATTCCATTCCATTCCATTCCATTCCATTCCATCTTCTGACAGAACAAGAAAACTTTTTGCTTAGTCTGTTGCTTACAAGATAATCAGGATTTTGGAACCACTCTAAGGCTCATTGCAAGGCTCCTGGTGTCCTTGCTGCTAGCAAAACAGAGTTGCTTAGTTGCTAAATTTGATTTTTCATTGCATTGATCAGAGTTTTCTTGCAAAGGCAGCACACAATATCAGTTAAGCACAACTGATTAATGTGAATTTGCTGTTGGAATCCTTTCATATAAGCCTTTGTTTTCCTTCTAGCAGACAAGCACTTAAAATGAGTTAATATAGCATTCCTTTAAATCTGAACAACAATTTCGTACTTAGTCACAATTCCTGGAATTCCTGGGAAAATCAAAATGGTTGCCTCTGATTCTTATCAAACTTGATTTCCAGTTAGTGCTGCATACTGAATATCTTACTCTGTGCCCATTTTCCAGCGACGTTCTGGGCTCAGTTACCGCTTCAGAGCTAATCCACCATTACATGATGTTACAATCTTTCCCAAATCCTTTGGAAACCTTTCCAGAGGGCTTCTTGGGAAAGCTGTGCTGTGTAAACATTTCAGAAATGAAACAAAAAGATTTTCTACCCATCTCTGAAGACTGAAATATCGAGCATAAACATGATACTTTTACCTATTAAGTAAGAGGGAAGCAATTTGGAAAGCTGCCTTCTACCTGTTCTGGTTTTCAATATCAGCTTTGTGATATCTTGAAAAAGCAATTTAGCACCATTCAAAAGCACAGCACTAATTTCCTCATAGACAAATGAACTTTACTATTAGGTTTGTTTTGGGAAGAATGATTCATTTATTCAGCTCACTGCTACTGACTGGTTTTAATTTGTTATTGATTCCTTACAGCTTGTCCAAGTCACAAGTTATTTCTAAAGGGCTGTGCCACTATTTAACTTGGCATTTCTGACCCAAGCTTAGCTCATACACGAAGCTGTGGATGTAAGACACTTCTATTAATCAGCATTCAGTCTAGTCTCATACTTGTGGATTACATTTATATTCCAAAGACATTACCGGAATGGTCTAAGCCATGCAAAAAAAATATCCCACGCTGAGCATGGAAAGAAGAAATTTCATCTTCCAGCCTTCTTCCTTCTGTCTGTGGTCACCTTTCTTTTAACTAGCTAATTCTGTAACTGGCTTGTGTCAGAAGACAGTGCAGTGAGGTCAAGTCTTGATGTCCCCTGGGGCAGGGAAGGTGGTGCAGAACCAGCACAGACCTGAGAGCTGTGGAACTAGATCTCAGCTCTGCAGGCTGGAACCGAGTCATGCTCTGAGGTAAATGTCTAGCTCCTTCCAAAGTCTGCTCAGAGGGTTTGTCCTATCCTTTCTGTGCAGTTGGAGTTTTTCAAAGCTAATTTCCTCTAGTAATTGCTGTAAAGACCTGCTTCAATGTTAATACACTTACAGTATGCCTTTATCCTGAAGGACACAGAAGTTTATCCTGCGATGCTTTATAGCCTGTGTGGAGTCCTTGGCTATAGCTACTCAGACTGCTTTTCTATTATGTCCTCTGACACCTGGATGTTCAATATCAAGTAACGATGCAGGAAGCAATTAGGAAGATTGCAGGCAGTCCCTTGCCTAATTTAAGATTCAGTAAGGTGATTTAGCAAATGAGCATAATGAAAAGAAAATGTAGTTGTCACACAGGCAAAGACTGGCAGAAGCTGAGAAATAGTGTGGAATCTTAACTAGCAAAATCAACAGTTAACTCCAAATATATAACAAGGAAAAGGTTCTAGGAGTCAAGTGATTTCACCTACAGCTGTTTCCCAGGTAAGAAAGCTGTTCCTTATTTCTCAGTGCTTGATGATTCTCATACATGTGTATGTAGGAATGACACACACCTCCTTACCACCACCAGTTCCAGCTGTCCCAAGTAATCTGGGCTTCTGCTTCTTCTGAATTTAGACCATTTCAGAAGTATTAAGACCCCTGAGCAAGTGCATACTTAGTTGGATTACCAAAAATAGTCAATCTGTGTAGGTACTCAGCTTGCCTAGAAACAGGTCATTGCAGGCAGCTTTGTCTGCTGTCCGCACAAGCTGGAGTCTGCCTCCTGGAGTCCAACATGCCACAAATCCCAGGAGCCTCACCTGACAGTGCAGCTTATGTGGCTTGCTATCCCAGCTAGAAAGAAAAAGATGTTTCCCCATGAAAAGCAAAAATGAGCATTGAGTTACATCACTGAGGTTATTCATTTAGTTCTGCCCAAAAGATGCTCCAGAAAGGACCTGAGTTTCTGTGTTACTTTGGTGAGAGGATCAGTTAAAAAGGGAGAGAGGTGCTGGAATCTCCTCTGCGCCTGTTGCTTTGCACCCAAACCCACTTTGGTTTTGTGGGTTGAGTTCAAGGCTACAGTCCTTGAAGGTCTACATCATGCCTGTCACTGTGCTTAGCTACCCAGCTGAAAACACTGTCACTGTGCTTAGCTACCCAGCTGAAAACACTGTCACTGTGCTTAGCTACCCAGCTGAAAACACACATGTTGGTGTATGTGCAGATGCTTGCAAGCGGGCTGGAGGTCTGACCTCCCCTCTCAAAAGATTTAAGGGCTGAGAAGAAAATTCCCTCTAAGGAGTAAACGTAATGACATTTTGATCCCTTGAGAAATGCTGCCTGGATTCTCACACTGTTTGGGTTTTATTTTTAGCTCTGGCATTCTTGAAGATTAATAAGCATAATGTTGGTGAAATTACCCTGCCCGTGTAATGTTACCTGGCCAGTGTTACGTAGAGTTGAGTAATGAGGCTGAGATGATGGCTCGGGGAGAAGCGTGTGCTGCACATTGCACAATGCTTCAGAAAAGGGCCTGCTTCAGTGTTGTGCTGCCAGTGGGCTTTTGACTTGTTGCTGTTCAAAGCACAGAGAAACACCTGACAAAAAACGGAACAGGGTGTTTTGGGTTAATGGGACAGAAAAGGGAGTGACAACAGAGCGGTGGATTGCAGGTGGACATCTCTCTCCATGAACAGACATAGCTCTGTGTGTATGGCAAAGCAAAAAGGCATCTCTTGAAGCTAAAGGAGAAAAATAGTGTGTGCCTCAAGTTCAGAATACTGAGTTCTAGTTTTTATGAGGGCTTTTAGTAAGTATGTCCACCTGCAGTAGGCCACTGGGGTTACTCTGGACCTAAAATGCCAGAGCACTTCGAAAGGAGACTTTTTAGCTGTAATATCCACTGCAGAAATTGGTGGCTTGGGTTTTTCAAACATCTGATAGTGCTTGGCTGAAAAAAAAAGGGGGGGTGGGGAATATCTTTGCACACACATTGGTTAGTTTGGTGACATGTTCTCTTTATCCCCATCTCCTGGTTTTGAAGACGTGAAAATGGTCAATTTCCCACTTCCTTTGTTCTTAGTAAGTCATGTGAGATTATTAGTTTGTTTGGTGGTGTTATTTTTTTTTGGTTGGGTTTTGTTTTGCTGTTTTGGTTGTGTTGGGGTTTTTTTGGTCATAGTATTGCATAGGTACACCTCCCAAAAAAAAAAGGAAAAGGAAAATCTGGTTGTGTAAAACTGAATCTGCTGATTATTGCTGAGAAATTTAACGCAAGAGGCTTGTTTGTAAATGTTATGAATGGTCCTCAATGCAAACTTTGTTTGATTTCACTGATGTTTGGTATAATTTGTTCTGCTCTAGGGCATCCTGCGAATAGGAGCTTGTAGGCAAGTGAATACTGAGCGAAGCAAAGATCATTAAGAGAGGAACTGGGGGGGAACCACACATGCTGGACACAATTATGTGTGTGTGTTATATTATGCTATCTTGGACACATCAGCACTGACTGCTTTGTTCCTTAGAATGACCTTTGATCAAGAGAGACTGCATGTGTCTTTGGTCATTCCCACATCCTAGGCTACTGTAGATGAAGGGAATTTCTGTGGTGTCTTAACTATAATCTCACTGGGAGCTGCCTCATTGTGTGCAAACACTCTGGTAGATGTCTGCCTTGTTGGGAGTTTACAATTGGAGGAAAGGATGGTGGCATTACCTCAAGCATACTAGGCATTGTGCCAGTGTAACTGAGCAGATGGTGACCCGTGGGTCATGGGACTATATTTCTGAGATAGATGGGAAAGGAAATTCTACAGTTTTCAGACCAGATGGAGAGTTCTCACAGAGCTGACTACAAGGAGTGTAGCTACACGTGTGTGTTTGTGCGTGTAAGAGAATGTCGAACCAGGGTAAAATAGCAAGTGGATATTATTAAATGTAGGAAGAAAAACTTATCAATGGCTTTTAGGCAAGGGGATGTCAAGCAGTAAAGGTATATTTACATGGCTGTTAAACGCAGCATTCACAAGTTTCCTGCTAGTCTCTGTACTTCCCTCTTGTTTTCACCACGTAGCGTTTGAATTACTTCTGTATAAAATACCTGTAATTAAAAAGCCCTATTGTTCCTGCTCCAAAAAGATAAGTGATTTACTGTCTCTCTAGTATTCACTTTATCCAGATTTTTCTTTCAAAGTGGGATTTATTTCCAGATAAATGACTTTATTTTTACAAAGAGGGTACCAGGTGCAAAGTTTCTGTACCTAAACCGATATTCTCTGTCTGCCAGCATTGCTGCCTTTCTCCCATTATTATTGCTTGAAGGCTTTTGGGGGCTCTTAGTTGTGTCACTTGAAGGATGCTTGCAAAGCAAAGCCAGATAATCCTCAAGCAGCACAGAGAGCTGAGGCTGCCAAGTGTCAGCATTTGTGTAGGTTTAATTTGCAGGTTGTTTGGACACTGAGAAAAGTTGCTGCTGTATTGGTCTGAAAATACCAAAAGCGTTTGATCTCTGCCAATTGAGTACATACTAGGACTAGTAAGTGTCTGGCAGATTTTGTATGTCACAAAACAATATATGCAGCCCTCAAACAAGGAGGAGAGGGGTTTCTTTTTTCTGAGAAGTTTCCTTTGGTTCTCTTTCAGTGAGTCCTTGTGCCAGTACATAATCCATAAGCCACTCCGGGAAGGAAAAATGCAGTTGTAGAGTCTCTCTCTCTCTCAGGATGGCAATTGCACATAAATCAGTGGAAGGACCCTCCTCCTGGTCTCTCCTCAACGATTGTGGCTACAGGAAAGGGCAGGCATTGTGCATTGTGCAGGGTGAAAAAAAAAAACCCTGATAAGTCTTCAGCTTGTGTTTTGGGGTGTTGGTTTGTTTCTTTGCTTGGTGATTTGTTTTCCACCTTGGATTTAACTTTTAAAGAAAACAGTTCCAGAGGAACCCAAGTGACCCTTTAGAGAATGAAGAGCATGAAAGTAATAAATATCTTCAGAAACATAAACTATAGGATAGGCCATAAAGTTCTGTTGTATTTCACCTGACATCTAGACAAACGAGGTAAGTGCAGGTAGTATTCAAGGCAGCAAGTGTGCAGATGATACCAGAGCTGCAAAAGCAGTATTTGCAATGGGAGCTGCTAAAATATTGTCTGGAATATTTTGTGCTCCTTACCACCAGGAGTGGATACACTATCATCTCCCAGTTGAAGAACTTAATGATAAATTGTCCCTACTGGTTTTGTTTGTCTCCTGAATTTTAATGGTGTTTAACCTGATGCCCCCCAAGGTTGTTCTGAACCCTCTAAATTCAATGCAGTGGTTAAAACCTATATAGGAAGATGTGAGAGTGGATTCATCTCCATTCAGTGAAGCAAAGGTGGGAAAAGGAAGAGGGAAATTTGGAGTTGTTCTTGCCAACAACAAGTGGTAGGAGTTGATACTTCCAAAGCCAGGATCTGGCCAAGGTTTCATCTGGTAGGTACAGTCTTAACACTAGACCCTTTCAGAGAAGTCTATGTGAGAATCTGAAGATGCCTGCTTGTGGGGCAAAATCAAGACATACTGGCACTTCCCAAGACTTTTTGGCATGGAGGTGATGCTTATGGGTAGCAGCTTTGGTATCTGGGTAGTTATGTAATGATAGGACTAGGGGGAATGGAAAAAAACTAGAAATGGGCAGATTCAGATTGGATATTAGGAAGAAGTTTTTCAGCATGAGGGTGGCGAGACACTGGCACAGGTTGCCCAGGGAGGTGGTGGAGGCCCAATCCTGGAGGTTTTGAAGGCCAGGCTGGATGTGGCTGTGAGCAACCTGCTGTAGTGTGAGGTGTCCCTGCCCATGGCAGGGGGGTTGGAACTAGATGATCCTTGAGGTCCCTTCCAATTCTAACAATTCTATGTCTCTCTGAGCTAAGAGAACACATCACAGATGCTTGAAGACATGTAGGGTACCTGCCTCTGATCCCAAGATCCCAAGCAGTGAAGCACCTGCGTAACTTTTAAGCAGGAGAGGTCTCATTAACTGAAATGGGACAAGTCATGTGCTTATAAGTTAGACACACATTAACATGCTTGGTTGAACTGGGGCCCAGGTTCCTGTTTTTGCAGAAAACTCTGCTATGCAAACAGTAATAGTGTCATTAATCTCTTTTCATGAAGTGTTGATTTTAATAATTCAGCTCAGGGCTTGTTGTGCATGATGCTTTTTATCTCCAAGGCCTTCCACAAACCTCAGTGCAGGGATTCATGTTAGGTGTATGGCTGTGGAAGCTGTGCAGTCTTATACCTGACTTTGCAGTTCTGTACCTCCACAGTCTTGGCAGGAGGCTCTTACCATGCAGCTGGGCTGGCTGAACCAGGAACTTTGGCTTTGTCTCTACTTAGCACCTTGGCAAAGTATCTTCCAGGTGGAATTTTGGAGGCTGTAAGTGCTTCCAAAGTCTCTTCCAGACACAGATTTTCAAGGTAATGATTTCATTCACCACTGAATGAAGCAGAGGTGGTGATGTAGGCTGCATTTGGCATGCTTGGCTCTTATCCCTTCCTCCTCTTCACCGCAAGCTGCTCAGAAATGGAAGGCCCAGAAACTGGCCAAAGTTATATATATAAAATACAGGCATAATTCTTACTGGCTTCAGAAATGCTGGACATATGTGCTTAGAGCTCAGTGCTGCCTGAATAATCACAGCACTGACATCAACATGTAGAATCTCAGCATCTGATGATGGAGGTCTAATTCCCCACATGCTTCCAAGGCACAAAGAAACATTTGGGATGCAGTGATGCTGAGCAGTGATTTAACTCATGATGCTGCCAGGCATATATTTTACTGTACAAAAGGCCTAAATTACAGAGATCCCTGAGTTCTCCTCATGGATTGAAGAAAGGCCAATTGTTCTTCAGGTTGGCTGGCTTGCCTGCTTGGAGGGAGGTTTCTCATTCTTCCATATCTATATATATATGTACACAATGAAGTCCAAGCTGTGCTATTGGTGTGACCATGGTTTGCTCTCTGAATGTCAGTAGTAGCAACTGGATGGGAAGAATCAAACATTTCTTTCTTTTTTTTTTTTCCCCCTCTGGGAGGAAAAATTCCTTAAATTACGTTTTTTCACACAGCAAATGGGTTTCTCCTGCTTGTTGCAGTTTCTTTTTCAAAGGCAGATGTTCAAGGCATTTATTTCTGTCCCTCGCAGAGTGAAAACTCACAGAATCGCAGGAGTTGGAAGGGACCTCTGGAGATCATCTAATCCAACCTCCCTGCCAGAGCAGGTTCACCTAGAGCAGGTGAACCCAGAGTTCATGCTGCAGAAGAGTAATTGCTGTCTTTTTCCATTTCCTGGTCCTGACAGGAAAGAAAAAAAGTTATGTTTTACAGAAAAGGAGTCTTTGGGGGGGGGGGGGTGTCGCTCTAAATACTTGGGTGGATTGCTGTCTATGAAACTGGCCTCCTCACTGGGTTGTGTATTTATTGGTGGTTCCCTTTGAAGATACAGACATCTGTTGGAATAGGGGGGAAAGGACTTGGGAGTCCTGCTGGACAACAGAATGACCATAAGCTAGCAATGTGGCCTTGTGGCCAAGAAGACCAATGGCATCCTGGGGTGTATTAGAAGGGGTGTGGTGAGTAGGTCCAGAGAGGCTCTCCTTCCCCTCTGCTCTGCCCTGGTGAGGCCACATCTGGAATATTGTGTCTAGTTCTGCACTCCTCAGTTCAAGAAGGACCTCAGGGAACTGCTTGAAAGAATCCAGCACAGAGCCTCAAAGATGCTGAAGGGGCAGGGAGCTGGATCTCTTTAGCTTGGAGAAGAAGAGACTGAGGGGTGACCTCATTCATGTTTATAAAGAAGCGCAGGGCAGTGTCAGGAGGACAGAGCCAGGCTCAGCTCAATGATGTCCAATGACAGGACAAGGGGCAGTGGGTGCAAGCTGGAGCAGAGGAGGTTCCGCATTGGATGTGGCGTTTGGTGCCATGGCCTAGTGGTCATGAGGTCTTGGGTGACAGGTTGGACTTGATGATCTTTGAGGTCTTTTCCAACCTTGTTGATTCTATGATCAACAGCAGGAAAAACTTTTTTGCTATGAGCATGACAGAGCACTGGAGCAGGCTGCTCAGAAAGGCTGTGGAGTCTCCTTCCCTGAAAACATTCAAAACCTCTCTGGATGCATTCCTGTGTGACCTGCCCTGGGTCATCTTGCTTTGACAGGGGGGAATTGGACTGGATGAGCTTTCAAGGCCCCTTCCAACCCCTAACATTCTGTGATTCTGTGCGTGAAAACTCTCTTCTCAGCCCAATGGCCTTCATAGGTGACGACAGTGCCCTGCCTTTCCTCTTCACCTTTCCCAGATGTAAAGATGTTTAACCAGTGCCGCGGTCAAGCAAACACATTTTAGCTGCATGAAATGAATGAAAATATCATATGGGGGAAGGGAGCAATTAGAGACCTGCAGTTCCAGACAGGCTGGTCCTGTAAAGAGATGAACTCCAGGTTGTAGGAGGTCTTGGATTTAATGGTGTTCCTGGCTAATGTGTGTGCCGCTGCGCTTAAGCGATATACGTGGGAACTCCTGGAAGATCCTCTTCACATAACTAATAAGCCACTAGAAATTCTTTAAAGGATCACACCCTTTAAATAAAAGTATTGCCTCATTAGGAATATCAGAAAATAGAGAGGCTGAAGAGAGATGAAAATGGAGCTTGTGACTTAACAGTGGAAATGCAAATCTAATTAGTCTGCTGTTTTAAGGTGTTAACAGGGAGCCATTAAGAAAAAAAATAATGGATTGGAATGAAGAAATTTGTTGTAAAGAAAATACTGGATAGTGACAAAAGCCCAATTTATTAACACTCCATGATGTGGAAACAATGAAAAGGGCATTAATTGCTTTACCAGTACTTACTTTGTGCTGCTGCCCAAAGTAATTGGTTTATTGACCTCTCTTTAATCCTGAATAGCTCCAAGAAAAATTAATTTCAGTGGTGAAAATGAAGGTCTGTGAAGGAATGTGGGCCTGTTTGTTCTGTCCTGTCTTAGCTTGAGCATAAGTGTTACATTGCTTCAAACATATCTGACTCTGCGTGGAGGGTGGGATGCCTGTACATTGTCTGCGTCCTACCTCTGTGCATGCAGGCAGTGGTTTTCCATCTGTGCCAGATATATTTATTTTGAAAAGAATTGGCTATAATAAGATGTAATTACCGTGCTCCTCTATACTCAGTTTAATTTCAAGTGTGTCTAAGTGCACACTCCTAATAATTCCTTCCTGGAAGGTAGTTCCTCACTTCTAGAAAAAGTCCCTTCGGCATCTCCAGACCACTCCAAGGCAGCACACGCAGCACTTTGAAAACACACAGAGTTGGTTTTCAGATGTATTCCTTTTTGTAAACAGTGTGCCTCTTTCACACTTGGGCTGTTTATTATATGCATATAGTATTTATAAAACATTTTTTTCCACTCCCTACCTAAATGGAGGTTGTATTGAGGTGGGGTCAGTCCCTTCCCTGTATTATCAAGAAGAAATGCCCTCAAATATTACCAGGAGAAGTTTAGGTTGGCTATTAGGAAAAAAGTCTTTACTGAAGGAGTGGTCAAACATTGGAACAGGCTGCCCAGGGAGATTGTGGATGCTCCATTCCTTGAGGTGTTCAAGGCCAGGATGGTGAGGCCTTGAGCAGTATGATCTAGTTGGAAGGCGTCCCTGCCCATGGCAGGGGGCTTGGAACTGGATGATCTTTAAGGTACCTTCCAACCCAAACGATCCTATGAAACTGATGAATAGCAAACAAGTAATTTTGGCTTCTGTTTTGTTTGGAGTACATTAAGGCCAGGAAAGTTCATGATTAACAGCTGGAAGTGTGCAAAACCTCTCTGGAAATCGATGTAATTACAGTAGACAAGTAGTCAAAAGATCCTTCGTGAATATGTCCAAGTAGAAAGGCAGTATGTACAATGCAGGGTGTAACACCACTGTATGCAAGGCTATACTTTGATCTACAAAGTCAGTAGGGCTCAGCATACAATTTCAGCCAGAGGCAAAACCAGTGCATATCAGAGCAGCACTATTATGGTTCTTGGAATGTTGCTTTCTTTTCTGCAATATCTTTCACTGAAAGTAAGACACTTTATTCAGGCTTCTTAAAACTTGTTTCCTCAAAGAAGTGAACTGTATAACCAGTAAGTCTATTTATATGCTCAACCATCTTCCTGAATTGTTCTCCCTGGACTCAAGCAGCTCTTAGTTACCTTTTTCTGCTCCTTCCCTTTCTCAGCCTCTTTCCCTGCCTTTCATTGCTTGTGGCTGGGCTTTGGGCTCCCATCTCTCCTGCCGATGGGGCTGCAGCATCTCATTCCCTCTCTACTTCAAGTTACTCAATAACTCTTACTCTTTCCCTTCATCAGGACACTCCTGCCTTCAGGCATCTGTTTACTTTTGCTGGTTTATAGTACCCATATATAGCAGGGATGTCAATTTATCACGAGAAAGATGAAGGGTCCTCACCTCTGTCAAGGTTTATAACACTTGGCTGCTTAGAAGATTTGCCTAAATTTAAAGTGTAATCCATAAGTGTTCAGAAAAGTTCACTGAAAAGATGAGACTGCAGAATCTCAACTGCTGCTAGGTTTGCAGAGCCTTGTCATACATGTTTTATTTAATTTACTTTAGATGTTTAGAGAAGAACATCAGAAGGTACTTAGTGTTTCAGGTCTCTTGAGGTGTGTTTGCTGACCAGGGCCCTGTTTGCATTACTTGGATATATTAATGAGATATGTTGTTATAAATCTGTAGTATGTAAAGTGTATAATCTTTATACAATGGGAGATTATTAAGTCTCCTTATCCACTTAAAAAGCTACAAGGTGGGGGGGGAATTGTTTTCTGGCATTATGTGATGAGTAGGAGAAACTGCCTGTTGATATTTGCTTGGGGTTTTATTACTTAGTGGTTTTAATTATTAAATTGGCATTTAACATCACACCGACACAAAAATTAAGGTGGAAGTTGTTTAAAAGCTAGAGCAGCTTTTTTTTTGGGGGGGGGATGTGTGATCTCTAGTCTTCATGACAGCTAGCTGTTAATTGCAGATGCCTTCTGTCGTGCAGGGTGCGTAGGCAAGCAACAATCAACTTTGTTTTCTGTTCAAACTAAACACTTGGGTGAAGCATTCAGCTATGATCCTCCTGTATCCCTTCCTGAAGGGTGGAGGGGACCCTCTGCAGAAATGCTGTTCTTAGTGTAAGTAAATTGGTTATCATGTTTCAGAGTAGCTAAGCACTAAATTTTCCTTGTGAGTTTCCCTCCAGAACTACTCACACTGCATGTTATTGTCCACAGGAGGTAAGCTCCTCTTGAACAGCATTAAAAATGAAAAGTGCTTTCAAGTTGGGCAGGGTTTGAGGGGAGGGAAGTGAAAATAATAGTGTTAGATGCAGACTAGCCACCCTGTGTGTAATGGATGCAGTGAATTAAGGTGGTGTGGTGTGTTTTTCAGTATACCTAACTCTTCAAATGGGCAGCACAGCATCAGAACCTGACTGATGTCCTGCAGTCTGATGTATTCGTGCCCCAGATCCCCAGTGAAAGTAATGCGTGGTACTGCATTAATGTATTAGTGTTTTCTTTCACATTTAGCTCAGCTGGTTGTTGGAGACAGGCTTTTCTATGCAGAAGTTTTTAAAGCATAATAAAGCTTTCATTCATAAGGAGGGAACCTGATGTTTACTTTCTTTGGCAGAATTCACCACTCACTCACCAGTAAATCTAAAGTAAAAGCAGACGCAGACAGATATTGAAGTGCCTCCTGTACCCACTGTGGCTGGGTGCCTGGGGAAATTGGTCATATCATGAGTGAAGGTAGTTGGACTCAATTTGGACTGAGTTACTCAGGAGTAAAAGTCACTCCCCTGCGATGCTGACAAGGGGTCTATCAGATGTTAATCCCGTTTACACGGTGGCAGGTGCTCTTACCTAACTAGCTCCTGCGTTTGCCCTTGACGGAGCAGCTGAGGCCAAAACACACATAGAAACTGGCCTAATTTTCCTTTCAAATGTGTTCCTGAGAAACAATGAGAGGACAAAGAAAGAATGAATTAAGTAAACAGTGGAGTTCCTGTTCTCATTTTATGCAGAAGAAATAGGGCTGCTGCTTTTTTTGATGCTGTGAATCACACCTGTTTCAGCAAACCATTCCAGGGGAAGAATGAATAGGTTGGACTTGATGGTCTCTGAGGTCTTTTCCAACCTTATTGATTCTGTGATGAAAGAACAAGCAGTGGACTTCAGAGCAGAGAGACACCTAACTGTATGTACATACACAAAAGCAGTGCCTGGCCATCGGGGTGTTTGAAATATCAACTTGAACTTTGCAGATCTCAGTACCTAAGCAAGCCCCAGGACTTTGAACCCACAGACAATTTTGGTTCGTTGGCATAAAGTCTCTTTAGTTCAAGCCTATTTACCACTTAGAAATCTAAGGTAAGAAGAATGTCTTGCCATGCACACCTCATTGTCCAAAGAGAAATTTCTCTTTGGCACAGTCTTCAGAATTGTCTCTTCTCTGGTCTCTCAGGAAACTGGCACCTCCTGAGTCTACTGATTCTTCTTCTCTGCCCTGCCTGGGTACTGCTGCTCTTCTGCTCTCCTGGCTCTGAAAACACTCCACAGCATTTCAGCCTAAAATAGTATAGCCCTCTCCTATTAGCATCACAGCACATCGCCACCTCTCACTGAACCAGTGGTTTCATAGCATCTTTTAAAGGGATTCAGAGACCCAACAAAGAGAAGAATTCTCTCTCTGTTAATGAGTTTAGTGGTAGCTAAGCTTGTTACGAGGACTTTTAAGTGATTTTGTAAATAGTAAGGCTTTAAAAGGAAAATGTCTACAAAGCTGTTCTAGATTCCACCCAACAAAGAGACTGTATCGTTCGTTTCAAAATGTTAATGTTTTTTGTCTCCTCGCCTTCATTTCGGTGAAGCAATCCCATATAAGTCATCTCAGTGCAGCCATTATTTATAGCTAATAATCTCCTTTAGCTGCCAAACCGAAACTAGATCTCCTTCACTCTTGAGCTGAAAGCGCTTTTCTTTCTACAATGTGCTGGAAATGTGCCAATTTACCAGTTCCATTAACTTAATGAGGTCTGACAGCCTGCAGCAAATTTTCTCATAATCTCTCCTGGATTTAAATTTGGTGCTGCACAAACAACCGAGTAGGACCGAGCAGTTGCTTTTTAACTCTATGCACTCTAAGCACAATGCTCTGCACATCTTAAACACAAAAGCCACCTTGAGTCTTTCCCTTTGTGTGTGTGTGTGTGTGTTGTTTTTTAATCGTGAGGAATGATTAGATTTATTGATGAACTTACTTCTGAATCGTAACAATCATCTGAATGCTGGGTTTGTGTTGACCTGTTAAGCATCAGCATTAAAACTTGAGGTGATTTAAGTGCAAGTGATTTCAAGAGTAGTGCTGGTGGGGGTGGGAGAAGGATGGTATTTATTTATTTTTATAATACACCTGAATAGTTATATGAGCTGTGAGGTTATGTCATGATTTTCACAGACTAATAAATAATCACTGCTAGAAGGTCAACAGTAGTTTTAATGCAAGGTTAATCCTTAGCTTCTGTTTCCTAATACTTCCTAGTTTCATAGTTTCAGTTAGGGTTGGAAGGGACCACAAGGATCATCTAGTTCCAACCCCCCTGCCATGGGCAGGGACACTCTACCCTAGATCAGGCTGGACAGAGCCTCGTCCAGCCTGGTCTTAAACACCGCAAGGGACGGGCCTCAACCACCTCCCTGGACAACCCATTCCAGGGCTTCACCACTCTCACGGTGAAGAACTTCCTCCTCACCTCCAGCCTGAATCTCCCCACCTCCAGCTTCATCCATTCCCCCTAGTCCTATCACTCCCTGATAGTCTGAAAAGTCCCTCCCCAGCCTTCTTGTAGGCCCCCTTCAGATACTGGAAGGCCACAATGAGGTCGCCTCGGAGCCTTCTCTTCTCCAGCTGAACAGCCCCACTCCTTCAGTCTGTCCTCATAGGAGAGGTGCTCCACCCTCTGATCATCCTCGTGGCCCTTCTCTGGACACGCTCCAGCACCTCCAGATCCCTCTTGTAATAGGGGCTCCAGAACTGGACGCAGTACTCCAGGTGGGGTCTCACCAGAGCTGAGTAGAGGGGAGAATCACCTCCCTTGACCTGCTGGCCACACTTTTCCTGATGCAGCCCAGGATCTGATTGGCTTTCCGGCTGCAAGTGCACATTGAGAGCTCATGTTGAGCTTCTCGTCCACCAGCACCCCCAGTCTCTCTCCTCTGGGCTGCTCCCCAGCCAGTCACTGCCCAGCCTGTATTTGTGCCTGGATTGCCTCGACCCAGATGCAGGACCCTGCACTGGTCTTGTTGAAGCTCATGAGGTTGGCCTGTGCCCACCTCTCCAGCCTGTCAAGGTCCCTCTGGATGGCATCCCTTCCCTCCAGCGTGTCTGCTGCACCACACAGCTTGGTGTCATCAGCAAACTTGCTGAGGGTGCACTCAATGCCACTGTCCATGTCACCCACAAAGATGTTGAACAAGACTGGTCCCAGGACTGATCCCTGAGGGACTCCGCTTGTCACTGGCCTCCACTGGACATGGACCCATTGACAGCCACTCTTTGGGTGCGGCCATCAAGCCAGTTCCTTATCCATCTGGTGGTCATCCATCAAACCCGTGTGTCACCAGCTTGGAGACCGGATGTGGTGAGACAGTGTCAAAGGCTTTGCTCAGGTCCAGGTAAACGACATCAGTTGCTCGCCCCTCATCTATTAATGCTGTCACCTGTTCATAGAAGGCCACCAGGTTTGTCAGGCAGGATTGCCCTTGGCAAAGCCATGCTGACTGCTCCCAATCACCTCTTCACTACTCTTCTGAGTCAGTAGTGCCTCCAGAGGATCTGCTCCATGATCTTTCCGGGCACAGAGGTGAGACTGACCGGCCTGTAGTTCCCTGGTTCCTCCTTCTTACCCTTTTTGAAAATGGGAGCAATATTTGCCCTTTTCAATCTGTGGGGACTTCCCCAGTCTGCCATGACTTTTGGAATATAATAGAGAGGGGCTTAGCAACCTCATCTGCCAGTTAAATGATTTCTGTTCACTAAAGGCTGTAGTATGTTGAAGGGGGCCTACAAGAAGGCTGGGGAGGGACTTCTCAGGATCTCAGGTAGTGATAGGACTAGGGGGAATGGAATGAAGCTGGAGTGGGAGATTCAGCTGGACGTGAGGAGGAAGTTCTTCACCATGAGAGTGGTGAAGCCCTGAATGGTTGTCCAGGGAGGTGGTTGAGGCCCCAACCCTGGAGGTGTTGAAGCCCAGGCTGGATGAAGCTCTGGCCGGCCTGATCTAGTGTGGGGTGTCCATGCCCATGGCAGGGGGTTGGAACTAGATGATCCTTGTGGTCCCTTCCAACCCTGACTGATACTATGATACTAAATTCACAAGAAACAGAGTTGCCTGGCAAATGAAGCAGGGTAAAAGTAAAATCTTGCTTTCTCTTGCTTGGGTTCTACCTTCCTGCTGGTTACAGCAATATGCTGAGAGAAAAAAACCCCACCACATGATTATTACTCATTGCAAGAACAGTGGGTCCTCACTTGGTTTGGGGTTTTCTAAGCACATCAGATTTCCTTGAATCTGGTAAACCTCTTTAAATATAACAGCATGGCATTGTAATAGAAAATTGCTGGTGACGTCCTGCACCTTGCAAAGGAGCTTGCAACAAAGGATTGAGCTGAACTTAAAATGCCAGTTGGCTTTTTTCCCCCCTCTGGCTGAGTTAATGCAGTTTCTGCTGTGAAGCTTTGACTCTCACCAGAGTTTCCCTCAAAGCTGTAGATTTTTGTCTTGGAGTGCTTTGGGCATTACAAGACCCTCAGTACTTGTGGTAGAAGGTATGTCAGAGGAATCTTGAATTTGAAAGCACCTGGAGTAGAAGTACACCACCTCGCACTGCCTCTTTCCCTGGAGGGTCTCCTTGCATGGGCTTTGTGTGCTTTGTATTCTGTTGCCGTGTTTGTGAGCATGAACCTCACTATGTGACTATTATTGGGCTGAATATTTGTCCCTCAGCCCAGTCCACAGCCTTTTGGATGACATCAAGTTCTGCAAAATTATTGTGCTAGTTTAATCTGCTCTCCTAAAAGAATCTTTTGGTGAGCTGTTCCTGGTTTAGAATCATGGAATCATAGCATGGTTAGGGTTGGAAGGACCTCAGGGATCATCTAGTTCCAGCCCCCCTGCCATGGGAGGAGGGTTTGCAAGAGGGGAAAACCCCTTAGGCCTGATCATTACAAAATGTTGCAAGGGTGTTTGACCTCATGGGAGTGTTCCTATCTTCATAGCCATGTGGAATTGCACCTACGAGATCTCTTTAGTTACATCTTGGTTTCTGAGTCCTGGAGAGACTCTCACAGAAATGCATCAAGTTTTTGTGTGTGCAGACTCCATGGAATATTTGATATCTAGGTGACAAGGCAGTCCTAAACAAGTCAAAGTTAAAAATTCAGTGTACTTGTGCATGGTTGTATGGAATAAGTATTAACATCTTGCTCTCATCCTGGGAGCCATGTGTTAATGAAAGGAGCAGGGAAGCCACCTGTCTGCAATTCCCCAGCAGTTATCCTGTGTTTCCTCAGCCAGTGCTAAATGCATAGCTAGAAGATATCTTGGGATCTGTTTTTCTATCAACATAGGTCAACTCTCATGATTTTTTTATGACCAGTCTCATCATGTCTCTATTGGGTCACTTTATCAAGTCCCAGCTCCTCAAGACAACTGATTTGTAATTTCCCCTGAAGAAGTAGTTGAAAGAAAATGCTGACTTTGACCTCATGTTTTAAATGCTGGAAACACAGGCTAGAAAAATATTAGGTGACCAGTATGTGCTTTCCCTCTTTTTTTCCCCCTCATGTTTTCATTCTTGATTGGTATTGGTGTTTGGGGGTTTTTGTTTAGAAAAAATAAGGTGTTCAAATAATGTCATAGGTCTCAGGTTTTGGCTTTGCCACAGGCTTCCTATGTAACCTTGGATAAGTTGCTTAATACACCACGTTCTGGCAGGGATCTGGGAAAAAAGGTGGCTATAGGAAGCAAGAAAGTATTTGATTATGTTTTCCTCCAGTGAGAGGTCACCATAATAAATCTACCAAACCAGTCAGGCACAGCAGCTTCTAATGAGCCCTTAATTTTGTAAGTGGCTTTTGATGGGATGAAACTATCCTCACCAGCAAATCTGAGTATTGCTTAGCAAAACTGCACTTTGACATTTTTGAGACAACCTCAGCAGATGTTCAGGCAGCTGTCCAGGTATCTAAAGATAGTAGAAGGAATTCCAAGCCACTGATGTCAATAGCGAAACATTTATTGACTTTGGCGGGCCAGAATTCACCCTGTCGCAGCTCTGTGCTAACCCTCATGCAAGAAAGGCTCTCCACAAGTGAAGGAGATGAGAAATATTTTTGGAGCACATCCTCTTGTATTATGAACCCCTCTGCCTTTTATTTTCTCTTCAAACACTTTAGGCTGGATGTTAGGAAGAAGTTCTACACAGAGAGAGTGATTGCCCATTGGAATCGGCTACCCGTGGAGGTGCTGGAGTCACCTTCATTGGAGGTGTTCAGGAGGAGACTTGCTGGGGTGCTTGGTGCCATGGTTTAGTTGTTTAGATGGGTTGGATTGGTTGATGGGTTGGACTCGATGATCTTGAAGGTCTCTTTCAACCTGGTGTATTGTATTGTATTGGTGTGAATGGGAAGCTGAGCACTTAGCTTTAGGATGTGTGAGGAGAACAAAGCAGGAATGCTCTTCTTGCCCTTCCCTTGGTTCTCTTTTCACTGACAGGTGACTCTAACCTTTGATACATCCTGAGCCCTGATTTGAGCATTGGCAGTGCCAGCACCTATGTCATCATTTTTCCCTCTTTAAAGACAGACACCCTTCCTGAGAACCCAAGAACTAGCCAGTCTTTCCTAAGCACATTTTCTTCATAGTAAAGGGGGGGGGGAGAATCATTACCATTGTAAATAGTTTGAAGTCTTGAGGAAAAAAAAGAGAGAGAGAGAGGGAGAGCATGTTCTGGTGAATTCAGCAAAAAACTATGTGCTTTCAGGTCAAAAGTTCTCATGTTCAGTCCTCATTGCCATTATCTACTTAGGTGAGAGTACATTACAAAACTAAACAATTATATGTTGTTATATAATCCACATGTTTTTATTTAAGGCTGTCTTAGTAACTGAGTAACACAGATGAGTAACACATAATAGGGCAGGTTTTGTGTTGCAGTGGATTCATACCAGTTGTTTTAGCTATCTCACTTATATTCTCTGAGTTGCCATGGACTAAACAGGATACTTGGACTTCTCTCTTTTGGGCCTTGGAGTCAGATGTATGTTGGCCTCGTTTTTAGTTGGAAGAGAACCTTGAAGCTTACATTTTGGTCTTGTATATAAAATCTTTTCAAGAATCGATGAACTTAAAGGGGCCTGACCTCGCTTATAGGATGCAGCATTTCCTTTGCTTTGTACTCCACTTTTTCCTTCAAAGCAGCTGCTTTAGTATTTTCCTTACCTGTAAAGTAACCACACTAAACCTGTAGCTCAGTAAAATCATAGAATCATAGAATTGTTAGGGTTGGAAGGGACCTCGAGGATCATCTAGTTCCAACCCCCCTGCCATGGGCAGGGACACCTCACACTACAGCAGGTTGCTCACAGCCACATCCAGCCTGGCTGCAAAAACCTCCAGGGATGAGGCTTCCACCACCTCCCTGGGAAACCTGTGCCAGTGTCTCACCACCCTCATGGGGAAGAAATTCTTCCTCACACTCGATCTGAATCTTCCATTCCCCCCAGTCCTATCACTCCCTGACACCCTCAAAAGTCCCTCCCCAGCTTACTGGTTTAAAGCACTGCAATGTGTAAATAATTCCTTTGATTGCAGTGTGGTTCTTTGGGCCAAAAAAGAAAAGTCTTTGAGAAGGGAATCTTCATATGCACCTCCCTTGACCTGCTGGCCATGCTTCAGAGAGAAACACTCCAGCAATAATGAAGCACATATACATACACAGGGGAAGGAAATTAAGCTGTATTTCTGCTAAAACTGTAAGGATTTTGTGCTACTGCCAGGTCTCATTGTGGTACACTGTTTAACATGAAAGGAAGTGAGGTTCCATTTTTTTATCTAGCAGGTCATGTTTATGACATTCAAAATTACAAACCCCCCCTATATTAAAAATAAAATAGATGGGGGGGGTTAGCCTTATTGGAAAGATTTAGTTTGTTAGAAGTCAATGCGTTAAAGGACTGCCCCAGATATATTTTAGGCATCATTTAATCTGTGATGCAGGTAGATTTAGCTGAGAAATATAAGGAAGGGTGAACTTTCACAGTGCTTCACTTTAATGGGACTTCAGAGCCTCCTAGTACGTTAGGCAGGACCTTTTACAGAGGATGTGCTTTAGAGCAGGCTTTATCTAGCCACCTGTTTTGAACACAGGATGTGATACAGTCCATACTTAGAGTGGCTTTCACACTGCAAAGTGTCTCTTCCTCCATGCTGATGCAATTTGTACACCTGGGGAACAGGTGAGATTCTCACAGTTGTTTACATACCTCATGAGGTTTTTCAGCCTAATTAGAAGGGCTAACAGACATCTTTGGAAATCCCAGTGGGGACATCCTTAGGTGTTGGCATGCAATTATCACCTGAGGCTCAGGGAGAGACAGAGATGAGATCTGGGTCAGAGCATCTGCAGGACTGAAGTGGAACAAGGGACATTGGTTTTAGAAAGCTGTACTGATAATAGGCTGAAAGTGAAGCAGTTGAGGGTCTGATCTGAAATATTCTATGAATTATGAGTTCATGGACGAGTCTCTGGTTTGCAATGATTCATTTAGGTGGGTTGGATTGGTTGATGGGTTGGACGTGATGATCTTGAAGGTCTCTTCCAACCTGGTGTACTGTATTGTATTGTATTGTATTTTTGTTAAAGCCTGTTGTCCCCAAATCCTTTCTTGGTTTGTTGTTTGGCTTGTTTGCTTTCTGGTTTTTTGGGGTTTTTGCAGGTACATGTCCATAAAAGTTTTAGCAAACCATTTGAAAAAGGCTCTGATTGTTATTTTTTTTCAGATTGTCACTCTGAAGCACCACATTTTAGCCATGACTTCAGTTTTTGGATGCTCCCACAGTAGCTAAGACTGAAAAATCCTTTTCTTGCTATGTTTTTTCTAACAGTCTCACATAGTTTCCTCTTCGCTTGAAAAAACATTCAGATGTCCATTGTTGCCACTTCAGAGGCATCTTTCCTATGCATTACCACCTTTACAGTAGTACAGAAACACATGAGCATTTAATCAGAAGGCTGGAACAAAAATACCTCTTCACAGATTCACAGAATTGCTTGGGTTGGACTGGACCTTAGGGATCATCTAGCTCCAACACCCTCCACTAGACCAGATTGCTCAAGGCCTCGTCCAACCTGGCCTTAAACACATCCAGGGAGGAGGCATCCATGTTCTCCCTGTAGGCAACCTGTTCTAGTGTCTCACCACCCTCACTGTGAAGAATTTCTTCCTAATATCCAGTCTAAGTCTCCTTTCCTCAAGCTTCAAACTTCACTGCTCCAAACTTCACTAAACTGCAGGCAGTAATGGGGAAGAGATTGGATTGCCATAGGGAGATACTGAGCAGTCCTGCAGTAAGCTTAAAATGATCTTTCCTCTTTCCCTTTCAGCTGTCCCAGGTTGGTGGGTTCAGGCTTTACTCTAATGTATCACATTGGTGTAGAGATTTAACATGACGTGCCATCATACTTTATTTCAATCCGAGTCTGTTTCTGGTTTTAATCATTCCTTTGTGACACATATGTGAGGGAATTTCTGGAGATAGTGGAACCCTCACCCTGACAAGGTATAGCCTAATGCCTCTTGGCACTGCTGCTGTTCCAATCTCTTCTTTTAAACTGTGGGGCTTTATTTAAAACAAAAAAGGAGAAAGGCTGTGACTCCAGGATTCAAGTTTGAACAGGCTGTGCTGAGTTGGGAGGTTTTTATTGTCCAGTGAGACATAAGAGAGACTAAAATGATAGAGGAAAGGTGTGTGGGGGGGTGTCTTCAAGACAATAAATAAATGCCTTTTCTATCATCTTAATACTCTTACATATTTCTGAAGAGAAATGATCACTAATGTGTTAGCATTGGTTCTTCTGTTGCCTGATTAAGGAGTTTATAACCTTATGGTGAGACGACAGGCTGCTAGCGACTTCTTTGCCAGTGAAATATAGCCTGATATCCAACACCAGAGGCCTGTGTTTGCCAGGTTTTGCTCTAGAAGAGATCCTAATCTCAGCAAGATAAACTGCTTAAATAAAAGTTGATGAAAGAGCAGCCTGAATAGTGGATTATGTCCTAACAGTTTTACAGTGCTGTGCTTTAGGACAGCTCGGTGCTGGTGTCCTTAGGGAAGGCAGTCAAAGGTGGGTGTGGTGCTGGGTGGGGTGGGGTTTGTTTTTTGTGTGGTGTTTACAGAATTTGTGTTTATCTTTTATCAAGCTGATTTCTGTGCAGTGCTTGCATATTCATTTTCATTTTGTACTGGGGAGGGAGGAATTACAGGGAAAGGGTTAAGGGCATGCATGCTCTTCATCTGGTTTAAATCCATAAATGTGAGCCCCTGCGCTGTTCCTGGGTTTCAGATTACACTCTGTGATTTATAGGAAAAGGCTGTTCTCCACAAGCTGAAATCCCATGTGTTTCTCCACCATTGTAAAATAACAAATCCTTGAGAACGCTTCCAGTTGCAAAAACTGCAGTTTTGAACTACATTAAGGACTAATTTTTTGATATGGTGTTTTTTTTTTCCCCCCTTAAGTGATGGCGTTGCCGTGGGAAGTGAAGTTCCCTTGTCCTGGTGCTGTCTGCCCAGGGTTTTGCCATGCTTTTCATGACAGCTTACACAAACTACAGCAACAGCCTCATGTTTACAGCCTTCTATCCCTTGATTTTTGGAAGTGTGGTGGGTTGAAAATTCCCTCCAACATTAAATTTGCCAGGCCAGCCCAGTGGGAAGCAAATGAAGCTGCATTTACAAGCAAAACTACAATCTACAATGAAATGCAAGGAGTATGTATGAAAAAAACAACCAGTGTTTACAATATTTACAGGTATTTACAATTTATAAACAGCACAAGAACCAACCCCCCTGGCCAAAAACCAGGGCAGCTAATAGCTTCTCCACTCCCTGTCCCCCGCCTCCTTACCCCCTGGTCACAAAGGAACAATGAAAGAGCAGAGAGTTGTTAGAACTTAGCCAAAACAATGCAGCCAAGGTCAAGCAGAAGCCAGCACAGCACAAAGTTAATATCTCCCAGAGCAAAGAAGCCAAAAGAGAGACAGAAAGTTTAACAAATTAGTTCTTAGGGTAGATATCTCTCGACTGGGATGGTTTAGAACTATCATTATTTTCCTTTTTACACCCAATAGTGATTTGTTTGCATTCTACCACTTTCTGTTCAAGATCTGTGGAAGATTTTAAAGGTACAGCCTAAAACTACCACAGGAGGATACACCCATTGAAGTGCAGCTGCAAGCAGGCACTTATATCATTCTGCATGCATCACATCCAGAGCCCCTGCAGAGATGGCAGGCCTGAAGCCACAGTGACCTCACAGTCCATCAGCTTGTAGTGTCTCCTGGTGGAAATCATAAAGCTGTTTTTGTTGGAAGAGACCTTTAAGATCATTGAGTCCAACCATTAGGCTAGCACTAGCCGGGTTATCACTAAACCACGTCCCTCAGCACCACACCTACCCAGCGTTTAAACCCCTCCAGGAATGGGGACTCCACACCACCCCTCTGGGCTATGCAGGATTTGCCCTCATGTTTTTCAGTTGGTTTCTGTGGCCAGTGATGGGGGAGAGCCTGCTGCCTCCTGATTTCAGAATACAGTGCTTAGAAACAGCTTCACAGCCACAACTTCCAGCTTCTCTTTTCGGTTATTCAGTGGCAGAATACTCCAATCACTGCTTTTGGGGCATGATCACTGCTTTTGGGTATTATCACTGCTCTTTGGTAATGTAAATATTACTGTTCAGGTCAAGGCCTTTTCCTTTCACATATTTTTTCCTGCTGTAATTCCTGTCTGTGCAGCAGAGAGCTGCTTTATTTTGTCCATCACGACTGTGGAATGACTTTTATTTGCACTGAACAGCAGAGATATTATCTCAATTGGCCTATTTTGTCTTGGTAGAATAGGCTGAACTTGTGAAGGTGTGCCTCTTGCCTGTGATTTGTTTTGCAAAGGACAACAAAACTAATTTTGTGTCTCTATTCACCATTATCTAAAAACACAAATAGTACTGAGAAGTGGGGGGAAACTGAAGGAGGTTTTAGCTAAAGGCATTGTGTGAGGTGAAATAAGTAACAATGCAATATTGTTTTGACCTTCCACAGATCCTCTATGAACTGCATCAGGAGTTGACCTAAAAAAAAAGAAAAAAAGACAGCTTATTTCTTTTGTCTCCAAAGAAAAGGTTAAATGGGATGTTATTAGTGGTGTTACATGCTGAGTCTTAATTGTGATGTGGGATACTGCATATATTAAATTAGCATGCTAAAGTATTATCTAGAGTGGAAGAAGACCAATTGAATTCTTACTGAGCTGACCATAATTTCTGTGCTTTTACATCTCACAGTCAGCATTAGGTATGTTTTGGGTGCAGGGTGTATCTGGTGTGTAGTCTGAGGAATGCCATTGAAGCCAAACAGAAAAGCCTACCTCAGCCTTGAGTAACTCCCTACGACAAAGAGCTACCATGTGGTGTCAGCAACTTTGTTTTAGAATAGAATAGAATTAACCAGGTTGGAAGAGACCTTCGAGATCATCATGTCCAATCTATCACCCAACACCATCTAATCAACTAAACCATGGCACCAAGCACCCTATTAAGTCTCCTCCTAAACACCCCCAGGGATGCAGACTCCACCATCTCCCCGGGCAGCACATTCCAATGGGCAATCACTCTCTTTATGCAGAATTTCTTCCTAACATCCAGTCTAAACCTCCCCTGGTGCAGGTTGAGACTGTGGGAGGTTGTAGACAGGCAGAGGTTGGTCTCTTCTCCCAGGCAACCAGCACCAGACCAAGAGGGCACAGTCTCAACCTGCACCAGGGGAGGTTTAGACTGGAGGTTAGGAGGAAGTTTTACACAGAGAGAGTGATTGCCCATTGGAATGGGCTGCCCGGGGAGGTGGTGGAGTCACCATCACTGGAGGTGTTCAGGAGGAGACTGGATGGGGTGCTTGGTGCCATGGTTTAGTTGATTAGGTGGTGTTGGATGATAGGTTGGACACGATGATCTTGAGGGTCTCTTCCCACCTGGTCTGGTCTATTCTATTCTATTCTATTCTATTCTATTCTATTCTATTCTATTCTATTCTATTCTAAGCCACTGTTGCAGAACTCAGGATTTTTTCTGACCTTCTGAAGTTGATCAGGTTTCCCACCAGTGCAGGAGAAAAGCCTCAGCACCATGCTGAAGCCAGGCCGTGTGCCTTTCTCCAGCTGTCTGCCAACACTTCATCTCTGCTGAGATGCAGCTGGGAGCTGGAGAGATCACACCACACTCCAAGCTGTGGTTGTGGAGCTGCCCATCCCACAGGCCTGCTGCCTTTTTCTGATGGCTTCCCCTGTCTATATGCCATGCTTCAGCAGCAGGACTATGAAAAGCCTACATCATTTTTCCCCCCTTTTTATTCATTTCCTATAATAGTAGGCCATTTTTATTATTAGTTGAAGATACTGAAATGTTAAAGTTCTCCAAAGAGAATGTTATGTTAAAAATGAGTTCTTTTTTTTGCATGTCTCACAAATCCACAAAACCAGCTAAGCCAGGCTATCTGCAGAGAAAAGAGGATTTCTATAACTGCATGAAAGTATTCCTGAGTTAAGCCCATGACTTTTGGGAAGGGAGACATGAAAGCTGCTGTAAAATAAACCCCAAATCCATTAAAAGATGGCTGTGGATTTAAAATCACATATTTCAAATATAAAAAAAAAACAAAACCAAGCATAGATAGCTGGGTGAATACACAGTGGGGAGAGGAGCTTGCAAATGTTAACTCAGCTTATGGCTAATTCCCCTGCAGCTATGTTCATGCTCAGTAAATAATAACCAAGATGTTTACTGGCTGAGAGGTTCATCAGAAAAGTGAATGATACAGGCTGGGGTCAGAGTGGCTGGAGAGCAGCCAGGCAGAAAGGGACCTGGGGGTGCTGGTTGATAGTAGGCTGAACATGAGCCAGCAGTGTGCCCAGGTGGCCAAGAAGGTCAATGGCATCCTGGCCTGTATCAGGAACAGTGTGGCCAGCAGGAGCAGGGAGGTCATTCTGCCCCTGTACTCAGCACTGGTCAGACCACACCTTGAGTCCTGTGTCCAGTTCTGGGCTCCTGAGTTAGGAAAGATGTTAAGCTGCTGGAATATGTCCAGAGAAGGGCAACAGAGCTGGGGAGGGGTTTGGAGCACAGCCCTGTGAGGAGAGGCTGAGGGAGCTGGGGCTGCTTAGCCTGGAGAAGAGGAGGCTCAGGGGGAGACCTTCTTGCTCTCTCCAACTCCCTGCAGGGAGGTTGTAGCCAGGTGGGGGTTGGTCTCTTCTCCCAGGCAACCAACAACAGAACAGGAAGACACAGTCTCGAGCTGTGCCAGGGGAGGTTTAGACTGGATGTTAGGAAGAAGTTCTTCCCAGCAAGAGAGATTGGCCATTGGAATGTGCTGCCCAGGGAGGTGGTGGAGTCACCATCACTGGAGGTGTTTAAAAAGAGGCTGGATGAGGCACTTGGTGCCATGGTTTAGTTGCTCAGATGGTGTTGGGTGATAGGTTGGACTCGATGATCTCAAAGGTCTTTTCCAACCTGGTTAATTCTGTATTCTGAAATTGGCAGTGCTCTTACAGAGTGTTGTTGCAGAGCACTCACACTCCTTTGGGAAGCCAGCCTCTGCATTCCCAAGGCAGGGAACAGATTTTACCTCCTGAGACACATGCATTTAAGTCAAAGCCACTTGTAATTTTAAAATTAAACACTCAAAACTTAATGTTCAATGGAAATCATTAATTGACTATCTTCATAGCAATGATTGGCTGCTGGTGTTGAATTATTCACTGTTGAGATGAGCAAATGCATTGGATGAAATCTTAACTGTTCATGACCAATTTGGAAGCATGAATAAGAGCCAAGCAGACCCTTCTTAACCAGATTGCTTGTTTGCTAATAATTATTAGGATGCCTTCACCTCCTAAGACCAATGAAGTTCTAAAGCCTACCTGCTGTTTGTTCTACCTCTGTTATTTCTGCATTCCCATTGCATTGAAACCTGTGAAGACCCTGGAGGTGAGAGCTGTGGGAAATACCTGAATCCATTTGATTTGGAATCATAGAATTGGTTCGTTTGGAAAAGACTTTTAAGAATGAGTCCAACCTGGCCAGCCTGATCTAGTGCAGGGTGTCCCTGCCCCTGGCAGCGGGGTTGGAACTAGCTGATCCTTGTGGTCCCTTCCAACCCTGGCTGAAACTATGAAACTATGATCTGACTCTACAATCTTGCCACTAATTTCTGACTTTTTGCTGTCACAAAAATGGGTGGGAAGTCCAGAGGGGCAAGGTCTAGCAAAGAATGCTTGCCCATTAAAGATAAACACATTAATACACTGAAAATGTTTGGGGGCCTTTTATGTAAACACCAAGCCTGGCTGAAGCCCATGTAACAAAACTTCAGTTTCATGACTGGTTTGCTCTTGAAGAGTCATCAGACTTTTCCAACACTTCTGGGCAGCTTTTCCTGGTTTGTCCTTAAGATGGGTTTTCTGAATCATTTCTGGGACAGGGTATATCTCGAGGGCCCCTGATAAGCAAATCATAATGATGGCAAACAGCAGTTGCCAAGCTCTAGCACCAAGTGAAGGGAAAAGCTGGATAGCCCTCGTTATGTGAAATAATCAGGTCCTGATTTTGCTTCTGGGTAGAGGGATCAAGCATTTCCTATTACAGGATACACAGCAATGCAACCTAATCCCTTCCACTTTATCGCATCTAAAACACTGCCCAGTACAGAGAGACTCCCATCAAGTGTAATGGACAGGGAATGACAGGATGTGTGAAAAGACAAGAATAACCCTGAGCCATAGCAAATTCTCCACCAAAAGTGCCTGGAGGACTAACAATGAAAGATCTCATTAGACTTAAATGCTCTAATGAAATGGTTTAACGTAGCGGCTCTGAGTCTTCTCTGCCTGTGACAAGGAAGATATTTCAGTGCCTGAATGGAAAAAAGTATGTCAGTTCACATGCACAACATATTAAAAACTGATGTGTTAGGGATGAAGTCTAAATAATGATTAGTGCCAAAAGCTGCAGGCCAACTAACTTCAGCTTTCTTTCTTAATACCTTAGTGTTGTCCTTAGTCAGAAATTTAAGACGACTGCAGAGAGTTTAAATATGTTTGAAAACCTGAGCTTGACTCCAGATCAGTGTTAGTTTTACTGAGAAATGGGCATTTTGTAAAAGATATTAGAAATCTCTGGCTCTCTCCTACTGTGGTTTCATTCTTGTTAAACTCAATCTGAATAGACAGCCCTGACCTTTAACTTGGATAAAGCCGGGGTGCAGGTACGCTGGGAAGTCTGTGCTAGACATTACACTCCTGATAATAAAACGTTCTGCAAATGAGCAGGAAGGCAAGTGTTATAACTAGGAAATTAACACCATCTCTCCTCTGCCTTGTTGCTTTAATATTTCTGTTAACACTAAAACCAATATGTAGAACACCTTCCTGAGAGGAAAAGGGGAACAAACTTCTAATGCCCTATCAGTAAGGATCTGACATAAAATCCAGCAGCTTTGTGAGGGCAGTAAATATTTCTAAGTAATAACTGCTTCTCCTTTCTTGTTCTTTTAGGGAAAGAGCTGTGTGTTTCAGAAGGGGGATTAGTCTTGTAAAACTGGCTGATGCCACTGACACTCACTGTGGCTTTCAGTGACTGAGCCACGCCTTGGGAAAACCCACTGAGGTGCTGGCTGCGTTGTGAGAAACTAATCATGTTGCAGTCAAATGTGCAAGTGGCTTTGTTGCAATCGGTGGGGGCATCTGTAAATGTATGACAACTTCCCAACTGAATGAGAATGTCTCTAGAAGTAGATGAAGTTCTTCAGCATGCTGGTCTTCCAAGTCACAGAAATTCTAGTCCAGATTTCTGATGGACTAATGAAGAGATCAGGTTTCCACCAGAGGACTTGTTGTACGTTAAGTATCCTAACAACAAAAGGAGGCTGCTGGAAGCAGCCCTCTGTAGCTTTGTTTTTATGGCTATACAACCTACTTCAGATTATTTTTGAAGGTAATATGTTCATAGTTTTTCAAATCACTCAAATGGTGATTGGCAAGCCCCTTTGGTTGTTAGATTTTAATGGGTCTGTGGGCTTGAAGCCTGGTGGATGTTCAGGAGAGGAAAAGAGCTTCATTGGCAAAATCAATGTCTGCTGCTTGTGTTGGTCATGCTCTTACCAAAGTTAGGCAAACTAAATGTGTGGAACCAAGGGATTTCAACTGCAGGAGAGCTACTCAAGGAGATTAGCTCTCTGGAGCACCCATATAGTCCCTAGAATCCCCCACAGAGGGGCTGGGGGAGGCTCTACAACCCCTTTGCAGAGGGACTGAGGAAGGCCACACAATCCCCTTGCAGAGCAGCTGTAGGAGGGCAATTGCTGTCAGGACCTTGCACTGCTCCCAAAGGCTTCTCCTGCCCACCCTGAGGATGGGCACACCATGAAGGCCTCTTGCTGCTGTCCCTGAGCACTCTCAGATGATGTAATTTGCCAACACACTCCTAAACATGAAATATTCATTGAACTCTTGCCCTGCAGATGGTGATGTATCAAGTGGCTCCCTGGCTCTAAGCACGCTGTGTGTCCCCCCCGCCACGGTGCAGCCTTGTAACCAGAATTCAGAGATGTCACAAGTGGCTGAACAAACAAATATCCCCAGTTAATGGTTAAACTCTCAATTTACTAAAGCATTTGTTACCAGTTTACAAAAGAGATCAAACAACCATGAATCATAACCTTGGCTACTAATTAAATCCTTTATTCCCTTCCCTCATCGCAGAAGCATTTAATCTGGGGAATCAGGACAGCCTGTGGTACAGAATTAGATTTTACAGCATAAGCAGAAACAAGCTTACTGTAAGGCTTCCTACTGGAGCTGGAAAGGGGAAGGGATAAAATGAGAGTATTAACTTTCCCTCCTGGCATGGAAGCTCGTGTTAGCACCGAACAGTGATTGATGTAAAATGCGTGCATTGGAAAATCATTTTGGTGGTATCATTTTGTTGTTTCTCTGACTGGTGGATATAATTTTTATTATCCAGCTGTCTTTCTTATGGATGAGGCTCATCATCTAGACAGAGTGAGGGATTTGGTGTGCTTTACGAGTGGCCACCTGTCCCAAGGAAAAATAATTTTACCCAGGAATAATGGGCTGTGAGAAACACCCTCAGGAAATAAGGGCCTAAACCAAAATACTACAAGCGGTTTTATTGCAAGTGAAATCTATTTCTAGTTGTCCTAAGATGTTGTTGTGTGTGTTTCTGTGTAGGATGTGTGGCTGCCTGACAGTTCCACTTTCACATCTTTGCTATTTCATAGAACAGTAAGCAGCAGACTGAGAGGTGACCTCATTAATGTTTGTAAAAATGCAAAGGGTGAGTGCCAGGAGGATGGAGCCAGGCTCTGCTTGGTGATGTCCAATGGCAGGACAAGGGGCAATGGATGGAAGTTGAGGCATGGGAAGTTCCATGGAAACATGAGGGTGACAGAGCACTGGAACAGGCTGCCCAGGGGGCTTGGGGAGTCCCCCTCTCTGGAGATATTCAAAAGCTGCCTGGATGTGTTCCTGTGTGATCTGGTATAGGTGATCCTGCCCTGGCAGGAGGGCTGGACTGGATGATCTTTCAAGGTCCCTTCCAGCCCCTAACATTCTGTGATTTAGATTTTTGGCTTTTATTTCTGTGAAGCAGAACTTCAAAACCATGAATGCTCTATTTCCTGTGATTTTTGGGGTAGTCATCTTTGTCCCTAGGAGCAGAGCAGTGCAGGGACACCACCAATTGCCATAACTCAGGATTCCATCCAAGCAGGCAGCCATCCCAGTTAGCAAATGTACATCTGTATATCATGAGCCATCATCTTGCAGCCAGGTCTGAGGGAGCAGGGACCTAGAGAGCCTCTTGGAGGCCCCTCAGTGTGGCATCAAGAGGGAAGGACCTCCCTATACAGATACGACTGCAGATCCCTGGACTGTGGGGCCCAGTTGCTTTCTGTAAGTGCACCTCCAGTCTTAGCAAGCTGTAGAGCTGTGGTGAAAATCTGTGTGGTGTTCGACAGCAAAGCTGTTTTATGCTGTATGTGGCAAAGGTAATCTCTTCTGTTATTGCTAGACCTGAACCACTTCTGTATCAGAAAGAAAGCACCCAAGAGACAGTGACTGTGAGGGCAGCTTTCTTGGGTTGTGGTCTTGGCTTTGCAGAAGGCTATTTTCCTTGTGTTTCCAGGGAGAAGTTTGTCCCAGGTTAAATTTAGCTGGGGTAATATTGTGCTATATTGTACCAGACCCAAACCTGTACAGAACTGCAATATGGGTGTTAGATCCCACAGTGAGTACGGATGCTGTCAGGTTCAGTATGGGCAGAATGCTCTGCCAAGGGACATCTCCATCTGGAATATCTCACTCTGCTTTTACTGCTGCTTCCCCAAAACTATGACTAGAAGTGTGTTTGGGGTGAGAGCTGGAAGCACAAATGTTGGTGCATTTAAAAGGAAATAGAGATTGTGCAGTAATGTTATTTGAATGTATCCTCTTGTGAGGGTAGCAGAATAAATCATTGCTTCCCCTTAAATCAGTGACTCAGTATTTTAATGTTAAGAAAGAAAAGGGCATCATTTTTGCAAGCTTGGGAAGATTTAATATGTCTGTTGCTCTTGATGCTCTGTTTTATAAGTCAGTCAGTCTGAAAATCTGTTAGAATACAGAGAGCAAATTACTGTGCTTTAATTCTGTTTTCAGTTCATATGCCTGTGCATGAAGAGGGGGATGTATTTGTTTCAAGGCCTTTGCATACAGAGTTACAGCTCAGTTTGGGGATACATATGTGTGTTGATGATGAATCCAGCTACCACAAGATCATTTGTATTGCTTAGCAGTCAACGACCCAGAAATCTTTAGTGTGGGGTTAAGGAACTTCTATTAAGAAAAAAATTCATGTAAGTGAAGAAACAGCTTGGGCAGGACTTAGGGGGGAAATAAAGCCCACCCCCAAAAGCTGGTGTTCTAGAGTGACCAGGTTTAAAAGCCGCCAAAGCTGACTGTGCAAAAACCTCATGGCTTTTGTGTGGGTGCATCAATGAAACTGGGAAAGATGAGTGGAGGTTTGCTTGGACACTGAAGGAGGTTATTACTGCAAAATGCATGCAAGCCTAGCACGGGTCAGATAAAACCCTGGATTTTTATAGCCTTGAAAGGTGGGGGAGCTCAACATAAAGTGTGTTGTGCTGCCAGGCTGAGTCACAGCTCAGTCCATTACACATTCACGCCCCGGTGAAGCGTTTAGTGCAGGCTGTTGTATTTCTTGTCTGGGTGGAGATGCTCTGTCACCCCCCGCTCACCTTCCGGGGTTTTTTTCCCACAGGCTGCGAGAACACCACCGTGCTGCAATTAAGGTGATTCGCAGGATGCAGTACTTTGTGGCAAAGAAAAAGTTTCAGGTGAGTTGTGAATAGAAAGCTCCTTTTCTAAATAAACCCTTTCATTCTCCTGATGCTTTGTTTCCTTTGGAAGCTTAAGAGAGACTGGCACAATTCATCTCAGTAATGGTGAGCGACACCCACTATTCTCTCCCTCCTTCAATGGGGTGGTTGTTCAGCAGCAGGTTAGTCAACTGTGGATGCTCTGGAAATAGGCTCAAATCCTGAAATGCAGCCTGAATTAAAATGTTATTTTCTGCTAATGGACTTGACCCTTAACCCTCTGTTATCGCTGTCTCTTTCTCCCAGTGCAAACATTCTCATATGTCTCCATTAATTCTGAGCTGTATGTTACTGTCATGCCAAGTCAGGAGGATTAGGGATTAAAATACTACCTCAGCCTTGGTTCTGTCTCATACTTGATGATAATGAAGTCCTGATAAGAGACCAGGGTGGAAATTTGTTAGCGTGTTGGAAGGTTTCTCCTCCCTTTTCCCTTCTTTCTGCATAGGTAGGTTGTGAGAGTTCTGTTCTCTTCACCCCTCCAGCCCTCACTGACACACATTTCCTGTGTGCCACTTCCCTCACTGTGATGCTGCCCTACCAGAAGCATTTAACAGGAGCTAACTAACCTTGTTGCCTAGTCTGAATAAAACATTCTGACTGCAAACTTTCTATGAATGCCATTTCTAAACCCATTTCATTAATCCAGTCAAAACCTGCCAACAGCCTTCAGCTTGATTTAAACCAGGTGAATATATATATATATGTAAGAAATATATTGCTTTGTTTAAAATTAATTAATGAGGCACAATCTCTGGAGAACAGGCTTGACAACTGAACACACAAAGAGTTTAGCTGCCCACATCCATTTTCATGCATGACCTCGCCACTACCGCTTACAATAGACTAAAAAACCTTCCTGCCCTTAATCTAGACAACCCTAAAGGGAAAAAAGGGGAAGGGTGTCCTTTTTCCTTCAGATTTGAAGAGCACACATTTTGAGGGTCAAAAGATTCTGATGGTCAAAAGATTCTGATGGCCAAAAGCCCACTGTTCCTGTCAGGCAATGCTTACTGCTGCTTCAAACCCATTATTCTGACTTCCTCTATGAAAATTTAGAAGCACTGCCTGAATTCTTTAGCTGTTTCCTTCTCTGGGTATTTTTATTTTCACTTAAAGTTATGAGCTAATTTGCAGCTCAGGTTGCCTGAGCTTTTCAGGAATATGTTTCAGTGAGGAGAGGCTGAGGGAGCTGGGATTGTTTAGCCTGGAGGAGGCTCAGGGGAGACCTTATTGCTGTCTACAACTACCTGAAGGAGGGGGTTGGTGTCTTCTCCCAGGCAACCAGCACCAGAATGAGAGGACACAGTCTCAAGCTGTGCCAGGGCAAGTTTAGGCTGGAGGTGAGGAGAAAGTTCTTCACAGAGAGAAGTTCTTCACAGTTCGCCATTGGAATGTGCTGCCCTGGGGGGCGGTGGAGTCACCATCCCTGGAGGTGTTCACATGGGGATTGGACATGGCACTTGGTGCTATGGTTTAGTCATGAGGTCTGTGGTGAGAGGTTGGACTTGATGATCTTTGAGGTCTCTTCCAACCTTGGTGATTCTGTGTGATTCTGTGTGTGATGTATCCGGACTGTCACCATTTAGGCTGAAATCTCCCAGATCTGGGGTGCTCTTGGAGAGAGCACTTTCAGAAAGTTTCTGCTAGCACATTTCACATGTTATTTTATTTGACTAAACCTGAGGAAGGCATAATGTCTGCACTACTGGGAAATAATTCTTATAGCCACTTTGTGGAGAAGCTCCTCATTGCTTGCTGGCCAGTATTTGTAACCTAGCAAGGAATGTGGCCCGTTCCGGTGATGTATCCACTGCTCCTCTGTGCAAATCTGCCTAAATGTGGCCAGTTCCATTAAAGGGAATTTATTCTCATTCTGCAACCTGATTGTGATCCTTTTGCTTCGTGGTAATTACAGCATCCTCGCTCTCATAAATCTAGATCATAAAATATTCGCCACAATGTTGACTAAACTGCTTAGGAACAAGAAATCCACACACGATATATCTACCTCCCAAGTGGTGGCTGTCAAAAAACAGAGTCTGAAAATGCTTGAACACTGTGTGCAACATTATCCACCTGGCAACTAAACCAAACTCCCCTGCGGCAGGATGATTTGATAGAGGCTGACAAAAAAAAAGCATTTGAGAGAGTAGAATGGGACTATTCAGTTGCTACTTAAAACTTGTTCCTCCTCAGTATCCTGGTTGCTAATCTGGCTTCTCAGTTGTGCTCTCACTTTTGCATCTGCAAAAGGCCTGGTCCTGGCCATCTACAAAATCCCTCAGCAAGGCTGTCTCACGTCCTTCTTTAGAATCATAGAATCAATAAGCTTGGAAAAGACCTCAAAGATCATCAAGTCCAACCTGTCACCCAACACCTCATGACTACTAGACCATGGCACCAAGTGCCACGTCCAGTCCCCTCTTGAACACCTCCAGGGATGGTGGACTCCACCACCTCCCTAGGCAGCACATTCCAATGGCTAACAACTCTCTCTGGGAAGAACTTTCTCCTCACCTCGAGCCTAAACTTCCCCTGGTGCAGCTTGAGACTGTGTCCTCTTGTTCTGGTGCTGGTTGCCTGGGAGAAGAGACCAACCCCCTCCTGGCTAGCCTTTCTTCTTCCCAAGTGATCGATATTAGCTGTTACCCAAGAACTAAAAATGTCCTTTTAGGCTGAAGTGAAACATATCTGCAGTCACTCCTGCGTACAAGTATCAAGCATCAGTCAGGGTTGGAAGGGACCACAAGCATCATCTAGTTCCAACCCCCCTGCCATGGTGATCTGCTGCTCTTCCTACCAGAGCAGTCTCCCAATAAGAACATATGGAGACACCTGATACTTCTCCATAATTTCTGAACACAAGGTTATGACCGAGTTTAAATATTTGGAAAGCACCAAAAGTGTAGCTCTCAAAAGCCTCTCAGTAACTTAATGCACAAAGTCACCTTGAAATTCAAGCCACAAGGTGCTTTTAAATCTCTCCTGTAATTAAGAGATAACCACTGTCATTATTCTTTCCTCAAAAGTATGTTGTAAATCTGCTTGGTTCTCGTGTATGCACATAAAAAGAGTCATAAGGAATTAAAATGCTTAAGCATGTGCCAGGCAGTGACTCTACAGTTCCTAATAACCTGTCCAGTGCAGTATCTGAAATTATGGTAAAGAAGAATCACAGAATCACCAAGGTTGGAAGAGACCTCAAAGATCATCAAGTCCAACCTTTCACCACAGGCCTCATGACTAAACCATGGCACCAAGTGCCACATCCCTCTTGAACACCTCCAGGGATGGTGACTCCATCACCTCCCTGGGCAGCACATTCCAATGGTGAATGACTCTCTCAGTGAAGATGCATTTTAAAATGTATCTTTCAGCATTTAAGAGGCCTGTGTAGCTGTTTGCTGGTAGAGGGATTCCCTTCCAAGTCTTTTTGTGTTTGTGAAATGTGTCTTTCTGAAAGGAGATTCAGATTATTTTCTTTTCCCCCTGTGTCTGCTGAAAAAAACAACACTTCAAGCTAAAATAAGCTGGAACAGAAGTGCTTGGAAGGCCAGCACTTAAAAGGAATGTTTTCAGAGAAGCCTCTGAAGCTTTTGGGGAGAGAAAACATAGGAAGAAGGGGAGGAAGAGGAAAATTTTGCAAAATAGGTCCCAGCATGAACCCAGCATGGTTCTTAAACTCTACCAGCTGCTTGCAGGATACACCTGTATGCCTAAATTTGCCTACATACATTTGTTTAAGAGCTCAGTTAATAACAGGGGTGTGAGGGCTACACAAGGACAAAAGTCAGTCAGAAACCAGAGCCTTCCTGTTTAAAAATAAAAGAGAGAGAGAGAGAAGCTACCCAGGGATACAAGGAAACTTATTTGGGGAAATTTAAACTTACTTAAGAAGACTGTTGCCATGAGTAATGGTTAATTAGCAGAGGGACAAGTGTAATGAAGTAAAGAAGGAGAGCTGTGGGACTGTCTCCTACTTGTGTTTCTCCACTCACCCACTGCCTGCCTCAGTGTTGTTTCTCCTTTTCACAACACTCATGTTGTCAGCATCACAAGTATTTTCTCCTGCAAGATCAGCTTTCAGTATGGGTTACAGGACAGTTCAAAACTTCATGCATGCCTTCTGTTTACTCCAGGTTTTCAGCTTTAAAGAGAAAGCAGCAGCACAGTGAACAAAACCAGGCAGGGATATACCTGCTCTCTCTGCTGTCAGACACCTGCAGCAGAGAACAACAAAGAGCAGGAGGAAGCTCTGCACTTTTATTCTTCCTGAACAGCTTTTCTGAACCTGGAGGTTTCAAATCTGGCAGATTCTGTATTCTCTTCCATATTTATAGTGCAAAAAAGTAATCCAGGAATTCTTTTCTTTCCCTCTTTCTCCCTCTTTCTCC